>JAGSMP010000528.1:0-174017 GCA_029286625.1 Parnassius orleans
GGTGGATATTTCTTCAAGAATAGTTAAATTAAATATAAGTTTGCTTGTTGAGGTAAAGTATGAATTTATTTTTCTAATATCTTCGTTAAAAACGTATTCATCATAAGAGATTTTATGTAATGTTTCATTAAAATTCGTGATCGTTGAAGAAATAATTTGTAATTGTTGTTTTAAGATATCATTAGTAGATATTTGCTGTTTCTCTAACTGTTCAATACATTCGTTGTAATGTTTGGCATCTTTTGCGTCTGGAACACCAGTGAGTCATTTCAAAATTGAACCTAAGCCATCTAGTATTTCGCGTTTGGATCGCTTTTTGTCAGTGTAAGAATTAAGTTCGTCGAGTCTAGAATCTATTCTGTCTATGTTTATTTTTATAAATGAAGCAGTAGTTATAACGTTAGGTAAATTTGAATGTGTATGGTAATGAAAGATTGATAGTTATTTATAAGTCGTTTGATAGAGTTGCGATCTAGGAATAAATGTTCAAGATTACGATATACGATAAAATTCCAGGAATTTTCAGATATTAATATTTCACCATTGTTTTCGAAATAGAATCCAGAATTAGAAGGAATAGGATTTATGTGGGTATCCCCATCAAAAAAAGTTGTGAAGTACCTGAAAATTACAATAAACCTAGTTAATTGTTTTGACTTCTTTTAAACTTAGTTATATAATAGTTCTTAGAAAATAGATAAACTTTGTATAAAATGATTAAAAAAAAACAAATAGTAAAATTAATTTATGAGTTTTTTATAAGATATAAAAGATTTTCAATTAAACTAATGGTTTTATTAGGGTGTGCCATTATTCGAGCCACCCTGAAATAGATTTAAAGTTAAATATTTATGAATAATTACGATCTAGTCTTAGAATAAAATGTTATGATTATTGAATGAAGTCATGCAATGGTCTTAAGCGATTCGCATGCACTATTTGGTTTTTTCCAGATTTTTGTATAATATAATTTTCATTAAAACCTATTCTAACAATAACATGTGGCCCGTCCTATAGGCTATTTAAGTTATTTGGATTAGGGACTTTAAGCATAACTTTATCTCCTACGTTAAATTTGGCTATATTTTTAATATTGCTGTCGTATCGCTCTTTTGCCTTTTATTTCATTGACTCTACATTTTAGGCTATGTCCCGTGATACCTTGAGTCTTTCGTTTAAATCTCGTAGGTAGTCATGAGTTGTGTAGTCGTCGTTTGCTTTTAAAGAATATAGAGAACGCGGCTTGTAACCAAAGAGTAATTCATGAGGTGTAAATTTTGTGGACTGATTAATTAATGTGTTATGGCACATAACGGCAAATGGCACAATTTGATCCCAATTAGATTGATTATGTTTGTGGTACATTCGGATGTGATCGCGTAATGTTGCGTGGAATCGTTCTAATTAACCGTTAGTTTGAGGATGATATGCGGTGCTAACTGTGTCGTTGGATCCTTGTAATTTCATCAATTGTTTGATCACGCTATTTAGAAATTCTGTACCTTGATCGGAATGGAAACGTTTAGGTACACCGTAATGTTGACAGAAAATTAAAAGAGATTTGGCTACTGTAGTTGCTTGTTTGTCTTGAATGGGGTATGCTTGAACAAAACGAGTTAAGTCATCTTGTAATGTGAGTATATATTTATTAAAGTCATTAGTTATGTCTGAATAAGAAACTAAGTCAATATTTACTTGTTCAAAAGGTTCAGTAGAAAAAGAAGTAATAACCATGGGAGCTTTATATGTTAACGTTGAATTTTGTTTCGTTGACATATTTGGGATAGTTGCCAAATTTTTAATAGTTTCTGTCATTCCTTTCCAGAAATATTCTGATCGTATTTTGTGTGTTGTTTCGATAATGCCACGATGTCCTGACAGGGGATCATCATGGAAGGTTTTCAGGATTGATGCTATCTCTTCTGGATCGGCAGTTTTAACTTTATTTTCACATATGGTGATTTTGCATTCGTAAATGTCTGCTAAATAAGCAGTGATGTGTAACTGTTCGTTTCCTTTAACTTTACAAGTGGGGTCGTTTTTTAGATTTGGAATGTAAAGTGATTTTAATTTATGTTTGTGTAGGCAAGCGAGTAATATTTTAAAATAGCTTTCAGAATCGCAAGGATTGAAGAGAGTGGGTCTTGAACAGCCAAATATAATATTTCGTTTCTTATCCGAAACTAATAAATCGGTTTCGTAAAGTGTTTTTGGTTTATTTAAATATGGGTCCACTTGAGAACAAGTGGAAATTGCTTGGTTGAAAAGGGTATTTTTATCGGAAAGTTGACAAGAGATTGGGATAAGAATGTTTTTGTGACGTTCGTTTAAGAGGCAGTCTGGTGAAATATGGAGATATGGAGTATTAAATGTATGAGAGTCGATTTCTAAGTAGTGTTGAAAGTTTAGTTGTAAATAGTCTTCTGAAGTGTTTGAGTCAAGATGTGTGTTTTTGTCGCTATTTGTTGGATTATATATGTTCGTGTGGAGAATTGGTGGCCGTGAGAAAGCTTCTGCATTAGTATTGTTTTTACCTGCCTTATATACTAATTCTTATTCGTACTCTTCGAGTTTAAGTCGCCAACGAACTAACCGACTACCAGGGTCTTTTATCGAGAAAAGCCATGTAAGCGGTTTGTGGTCAGTTACAATTTTAAATTTCCTAACAAACAAATAGGGTCTAAAATGTTTGACGGCCCAAACAATAGCTAATAACTCTCTTTCGATAGTGGAATAGTTGGCTTCAGCTTTATTGAGTGTTCGAGATGCATATGCTATAGGCAAGTCCTTGCCTGTTTCGCATTGCACAGCACCTAAGGCGTTTATCGAAGCGTCTGTGGTTAGTATGAATTCCTTTGTGAAGTTAGGATATTGTAAGATTGGAGGGTTAGAAAGAAGATGTTTACATTAATTGAAGGATTGTTGTTGGGTTTTGCCCCATATGAAAGCAGTGTCCTTTTTAAGAAGGCTAGTTAAAGGTTTAGTGAGTTAACTGAATTTTGGAATAAACCGACGGTAGTATCCTGTAAGACCTAGAAATGCTTTTATATCTTTACACGATTTAGGAATAGGGAATTCTTGAACAGCCCGTATTTTATCGGGGTTCGGCTTAACGCCTTCGTTGGAAATAATATGGCCAAGATAAACAACTTCGCGTCTAAGTAATTCACATTTGTCTGGTTGGATTTTTAGTTCATATTTTCTAAGTCTAGAAGAAACTTCTTCAAGTTTTTGTTTATGTTCTTGAAGGCTAGAAGCAAATACTACTATTTCATCGAGGTAAACGAAACATCTCTCACCTTGTAAGCCACACTAAACGGAGTCCATTTCACACTGAAAGGTCGCTGGCGCGTTTTCCAGGCCAAATGGCATTCTTTTATATTCGTAATGACCATATGGAGTGCGAAAAGCTGTTTTAGGAATATTTTCTTGATCTACTTCTAACTGATGAAAACCTGAGGCGAGATCCAATGTGGTAAAATATTGAGAATGACCTAATTTGTCTAAAATGTCTGTGATGTTGGGAAGAAGATAACTGTCTCCTACTGTGACTTCATTTAACTTGCGGTAATCAATAACTAATCGCCATTTCTGTTTTCCAGATACGTCTAGTTTTTTTAGGAACAACCCAGATGGGGCTACTTCAAGGAGATGAGCTAGGTCTGATAATGTCTTGATCTAACATTTTTTGGACTTGTGATTTTACTTCTTGTTCGTGTACTTTAGAAAAACGATAGGTTTTTGTATGAATTGGAATGTCAGTAGTGGTAGGTTTTTGATGTTTTGTACGATTGCTAAATGTAAGTGAGTCGCCTTCGGTGAAAAATATGTCGGGATATTTGGAAACAATTTTATCTAATGAGTTCGACTCTTCTTTGTTCAAATGTTCGCGTCTAATAAGGGTGAGTACTTGGTTTTGTCTATCGGTTTCGGATGCGTGACTAAGATTGTTAATTAAGTGGTTATGAATGTTGTTTGTTTGTTGATTTGGTTGGTAAAGGAGAACTTCGATGTTTGTAATGCTAATTACTTTGTCGGATTTGTTTGTATTTGCACAAGTGATAATAAATGAGTTGTTTTGACTTCGACTAATGCATTGGGAATAACAATACCGTTATCTATTATTTGGTTTTCGACTATTGCTGTCCCGAAATTTATATTGCTTGTTCTAAACATAATTACACTTTCAGAGCGGCTAGAAAGGAATTGGTTATTAGAGTCGATTATATTTTGAAGATTTTTGTTCAAATAATGTAATTTGTAGGATATTTCACGTATTCTCATAGTTTTGGATTGAATGTAAATGTTGCAATTATCCTTTATCATTAAAGTATACCGTCTGCTTTAATGTTATCGGAGGCGACATGGAAACGATATTTAGGTAAATAATCTAGAGATATGTCGATGGTGCCTGAGGTTATAATTGAATTTTGGCTACCGGAAATGCCTACGATTGACACAATGTTTAATTCATTTAAGGGAGAAGAACCTATTTTATCCCTTTTTATAACCGAGATCCCTGCTCCGGGGTCTATGAGAAATCTTACTGGTTTGCCTTCTATATGAAAAGTGCAGTGTAAGAGGTTATCGGGTGGTACATCATCTAAAGCGGATATGGCAAAAGATTTTGTATTAGATTTGGATTTATGAAGTTTTGATTTAGGCTTTTTAGTTTTAGGTTTTAATTTCAAACGTGGTTTATTGGAAAAAGTGGAAGAAGTGGATGGAGTAGGTGCAGTGGTCTTGAAAGAATCAGTGGATATAGTAGGTGCAGTGGTCTTGAAAGAGTCAGTGGATGTAGTAGAAATAGTAATAATAGAGTCAGTGGATGTAGAAGGAATAATAAGTTTTGGAAAACCAAGGGTTTAGGTCTGGCTACCCTGTTTGTAGGTTTCCGTTTAAGAACTAGAATTTGTGAGTGCTGAGTAATGTGTGTAGTAACTAAGTCGCTAGATTGTGTAGACACATTTTTCAATTGTGTCTAACACTTAAGCGGTGATTTGGAAGGTACATTGTTTGTTTGTGTAGTGTGATCTCGATGGTTTGGCGGTTGAGGACGTCTTCGAGAAATAGGATTCGATTTGCTAGAATTTATATTTGTAGTTTCTCCATATCCTGAGTCGGTATCGGTGAGCAGGATACTGAACCGATTTCCAATGATTTGCTCGTCTCGTTGGTCGCTTGGTAGTTTAAATGGTTAACTGGGATAGGAGGCGCAGGAAGTGCGCGTTGGGCTTGATTATTTGCTTAAATTGTTATTGTGAGCTCTTTTACGGCATTCTGTAATATTATGCCCAATATTTTTACAATAGCTACATAGTTTCGTAATTTGTTGTGGTGTGTTTGCGTAATTGTACGTGTTGTGTGTAAACGGTAGATGAGTTCAACTATACTTATTTCTATAGTCGAAGTCATCTACAAATAAGCCTATAGTATATTGACTATAGGCTTATTTGTATTATTATTATTATTATGGGATATTTATGAAGTATTATCATTTGTTTGGGCTGAATAAATATATAAAAGAAATATAGTAAATAAATATACATAAATATAAATGTATATATATTAAATATACTAACACAAATAATACATAAATAAATAAAAACCCAATCAAATGGAAGCCCTCGGCAGGGGAGACCAAACGGCCGAGGGTTAGGGGGAAAGGGAAAGAAACCGGCGGACGATGCGGGCGGTGTCGAGGAGCACCGCCTTCTGCATTTGAGCACGGGCGGTCCTTCACGGGTCCCAGTCGCGTCAGATGACCCGAGAAGCTGACCAGGATTAATTCGTTCGCAGAAACGACTACAGGAATAGATTCGGTCTGCAGACTACCCAAAAAGTCGGTCACTTCGTGAGCCAGTTCTAGATATTGTGTCTTCTTATCTGTTTCGGCTTTCAAGAGGTTCTCGTCATAAGGAATGGTAATATCGATCAAAAATATCCTTGACTGTGCCCGGTCCATCAGCACAATATCAGGCTTATTCGCAAGAATAGTCCTGTCTGTGATGATGGCCCGGTCCCAGTAGAGCCTGGCGCGGTCATTTTCGAGCACGGCTTCCGGCAAGTACTTATAATATGGCATTTTCTATCCACGAGACCGTATTTCAGAGCGAGCTCCTGGTGTAGAATCCTGGCTACTAGGTTGTGTCTGTGCAAATACTCAGTGTTAGAAAGCGCCGAACAACCGGAGATGACATGCCTAAGTGACTCGCTGGGATGGCGACAAGCTCGACAGATGTCGACGGCGCCATCCTTTAGGATGTATCTCCGATAATTTTTGGTCTTAATAACCTGATCCTGTATCGCACAGACAAAACCCTCGGTTTCCCCAAAGAGGTCACCGAAACGTAGCCAGTGGAGGGAGGCGACTGTGTCTACGAAATTCTCATGTAGAGCCTTGTAGAACCTCCCGTGGAGCGCTTTCACCTTCCATACGGTCTCCCGGTCGGAAATGCACTGTAGTGCTGGGTCTTGCCATTGCTCGTTGGCTAAGGATAGAGGAGTAAGCCCTTTATCACACGAAATGACGTCCCTGTAGAATGGATCATCCGATCTCGCCAGAAAATAATTACGGAGGCTGCACACTTCGCGATTATGCATGGTGAGAGCGCTCAAAAAGCCGCGCCCACCATGTTTCCGCGGCAAGTACAGCCTCATTACTGACGATCTCGGGTGATGCATCCTATGTGACGTCATAACAGTGCGGACTCTTCTATCCAGAGCGTTCAGTTCGGTCTGAGTCCACCTGAGCATGCCGAAGGTATATATGAGGACAAGCATGACCCAACCGTTATATGCGTGTGTCTTATTCACACCCGACAAAAGACTGTTGAGCACTTTTGTCAAGCGTGCATAAAACACATCGCAAATTGACTGTTTCATATCCGCCTCATCGATACCTATGTTCTGTGACATACCCAGGTATCGGTATGTTTCAGCCTGGGAAAGGGTCCTTATGTTGATGGGCATAGATAAATCTATGCCCTCAGAGTTAGCAACCCTACCCCTTTCGACATGGAGGACCGCACACTTATCCGTCCACAGCTCCATTCCAATAGAATTGCTAAAATCACAAGTGATGTTTAGCAATTCCACAAGATGTGAGCGACTGGAGGCGAATAACTTGAGATCATCCATATAGAAAAGGTGGGTCACTTTTGTACCTCCTTTCCGAAGCTGAAATCCTCTCCCAGAACCCTCCAGTAAGGTACTGAGAGGGTTTAGAGAGAGGCAGAACCAGATTGGACTCAGACAATCGCCCTGGAAGATACCCCTTCTTATCCTTATGTGGTTCTCCGCAGCCGTCATCCGCTCGCCTAGATGAAAAGGATCGTACTCCACTGCTCCATACACTGCCCGAGAAAGTCTCTAACTGTACAGTCAACCTTGTACAGCTCGAGGACCCTCTTCAGCCATGTATGAGGCACCGAGTCGAATGCCTTTTTGTAGTCTATCCAGGCGGCGGAGAGGTTCCGACGGTTGCGTTTAACCACCTTGCCAATGACCGCGTCAATGAGGAGTGGTTCCTTGGTTCCACGACCACCGCCCCGACATCCATTTTGAGCGCGCGACATCACCTGATTTGCGTTCAGGTGACGAGTGATTCTCGCGCTCAAAATGGATGTTATTGTCTTGTATATGGTAGGTAGACACGTTATGGGGCGGTATTTGCTCGGGTCTGTGGAATCCCGGTCTTTAGGAACCAAATGAGTGATCCCAGTAGTGAAGAGGCTCGGGAGTGACTTTTGGTCGAGAGCCTCTTGAAACTGTCGGGCGAGCACAGCGTGACACACCACGAACGCCTTCAGCCAGTAGTGATGCAGTCCGTTGAGTCCCGGACTTTTCCAGTTCGGGGCCCTACGGACCGCCTCAGCTACGTCATCCGGCGTTATGATGACGGGGTCCATGGGCGTCACACTCGCACACTGACTCGCCACAACTTCCGTCCAAGGGCCCTCGCTGTGGTTTACGGGCTCTGACCACAGGCCGCGCCAGAATGCGATAGTGTCGGCCTGATTCGGTGCTGAGCCCGTTCCACGTACCATCGGCCGCTCCAATGATTCATAGAGCCTCTTCTGATCACTCTGGAAGAGACGATTCTGGTTGAACCGTGTCGACCTCTCGGTATATCGCCGAATCCGCTTCCCCCAAGCAGCGATTCTCTGCTTCAGGTCGTCTATGCGCTCCGTCAGTTTTTGCGTTATATCCGGTTGGGACAAACTGATATTTGTCCCAGCAAACGCCATCCTGACGGTGCGCACAATTCTCGGTCTATTATTACCCGACCTGAAGCTTGTCAGTCTGCCGATGAGGGTTTGCCTTTGCGATACGGTCCTCAATTCTTTTCTCCAGGCTGGGATGGCGCTACTTTGTCTAGTAGCGCGTCCAGCCGTGGGAAATTTGGCGCCAATAATACGGCAAACTGCCAGTGCGGCGCCAAAAAGAATTGAGTCCGTCTCGCAAAGCCAGCCGGGAGGCTTCCAAATAGGTCGTCAGCATTGGGTTGAGAGACCTCACGACAGCCCGATTCCGCTTGCTTAAGGGTATGAGGGGATGTCGCGGTCGATTTTCAAGAGGCGTACTGCGCGTTTCCAAAATAGCCTCTTCCAATATACTCCTCATTTGCTCTAGCTTGTGGGAGACTATTTCATCATCGTCTGAATTAACCACAACTGGAATATCCACGGCGGTATCCACGTGCGCAGGTTGCTCTGCAATTAGTGGCACCGCATTACCAGCTGTAGCATTTTCATCCGATGAGGGAACAGCCTCACGTTGTAGTCGTTCGAGTTCGGCGTCACCAAATATGTTGGAGCACAGGATGTACCGAGCTCGGTCTGCCAGGTTTTGCTCTGTTACATGAACAGATGGCTCCAGCTCTGCAAAAAAGCGATGCATCCGAGCCCGATACGCTAACATTCCAGTTTCTTCCCCTTTTGCCCCAAAATACGCACGCAATGCGTTTGCGTTCATAATTTGCGTCCAACGCATGCGCCGTGTTCCACCAGCGGCGGGTGCCCGAGTCCGAGAAGACCCAGCCGACACCAAGACCTCTGGTGGGGATGATGGATGCGGGCGGCTACTAGGTGGTCTTGCAGCCCCCCGCGCTTGGCTGGCGACCCGCATGCTGTCGCGTCCAGCGCCAGCTCCAGACGCGCCCTGGCGACCTCCAGGCAGAGGCCCTTTGCGCACTCTTTTTTTCCATCATCCATTTTTGGGCGTCAATTAACGGGAGACGCCCAGGCCCGGCACCGTTTCATGGTTCGGCCATATGCACAAACGGACCTTTGCACCCTCAATTTTGCCTAGGCACGGCGCTCACACCTTTTGGCAGGGCGCTGACTGACTGCACCGACGTAGCAGTTTTGTCACTTAACTGTTACGTCAGCGGGCGATGGGGTCGTCACTTCCCTACGCCTCAAAACTCAAACAAACTCAAACATTTTATTGCGTTCATGTGGAAAAGAAGTGGTCTCTGCCTACCCCTACGGGAGAGAGGCGTGATTATATGTATGTATGTATGTAAGACCTTAAAATAAGAGTTAATTGATTAAAAAAATGGAAATCCTCTTCAAACCATAATATAGGTAAGGAATCTGCTAACGGTCAAGTTTCGCCCAAATCGTAAAAAAAATGTAATAGTTAGATTTATACAAATCAGTTTAAAAGACACAATCACAATACCACCCAGAACTGAAAATTAGCAATTCGTGTCTTGGCACAAATGTTTACTCAATATAAGGCCTGTGAAGCTTTCGAAAGCAATGTTCAAATCGCACACGCTGTTTTGCAACTCAACTTATCAAAACTAAAATACAAACAAGATTTCATCCAACTAATTTAAGTATAAAACAGTTTAATCTTCAACGAAGAGGGCCTTGGTGGCGGAATTCTGCTGAAACGCCGCAGAGGGAGGATGTATTAGTAAAATTTCTCAGGCAGGGACGGGGCACCCGCTTTCCGAAGCTTTAATGGGCTAAATATCTTGAGCCAGGATAATTCGCAGAGGTAGGGTTAGCAAACCAATTAACAATACAAAAAAATAAAATTTAAGTGTCTGTCTGTAATATTGAACTGGCGAATTGTGGTGACGGCAGAGATGATTTTGAACATGATTACGAACTGCAGTCTTTTTAAAGCTCCAATTAATACAATAAACTATTGTATGAAGGCCAACAGGTTTTCATTCGGGGACCCGGGTTTGAATCCCGGGTCGGGCAATTAAAAATTAGTTATTGTTCTTCTGTCAAGGAATTCTCAGTAGCAGCCTAGACTCGGGAAGTTGCCGGTGTTTCACCGCGTGTCTCAGAATGCACGTAAATCCGGTCGTAGTGGTTTGCAGTCCTCTCAGACTATGAGTTAGAGTAAGTGGATAGATGGTGCACCTGTGCTTGCGCATACGTTCGTGCACTATAAACCTGTCTTGCGCAGATAGCAAGCGCGTTGATACTTGCCGCCATGACCGAAATTCGGTCTGGGGGACATTATTATAAAGGTCAATAATAACAATTAAATAAATATTACATACTTTTAATTCTTATTGTTGACCTTTATATATATTGCTATTTTTTTGCTATCAGTACATTTACCCCGCTGAAGTATTCGTAAAGAAGATTGGCCTTAAGTCGCGCCATTTGCCGACGATTCACAGAACAACCGATGCGATACGCCTATTCATTTGCCGGCGCGGACCAGCTTTGTAAATCAACTTTTGTTATTAATTTAATAACTAATAACAAAATAAGTTAATTAATTTAATATAAAATTTCTAGCATTAATAAAAATTAAATCAAAGAATCGCTGGAGGACCCACTATGCTCAATGACTTCAATAGTGCCTCCCAACAGATAGGTCTTAAGATGAACATGGACAAAACAAAGATCATGTGTAACGTCCATGTCACACCTATGCCGGTAGTTGTTGGGAGCACTAAGCTCGAATTTGTTTACCTGGGACAAATAGTCCGACTCAAATAAGTCCAACTTCGACCGAGAGGTCAATCGACAGATTCAACTCGGCTGGACAATGTTTGTGAGATTACGACACATCTTCTCGTTAGGCATTCCTTGAAACTTGAAAACGAAATTATACAGCGAGTGAGTGTTGTCAGTGATGACCTATGGATCTGAGACGTGGTCCTTCACTGTTGGCCAAATGAAGAAGCTCAAAGTCGCTTAGCGAGCTATGGAAAGGGCTATGCTCGGGATTTCTCTGCGTGATGAATTTAGAAATAAGGATATCCGCAGTAGTAACAGTGTAACTGACATAGCCCAACGGATT
Organism: Parnassius orleans; assembly: GCA_029286625.1. Lineage (NCBI taxonomy): Eukaryota > Metazoa > Arthropoda > Insecta > Lepidoptera > Papilionidae > Parnassius > Parnassius orleans. The sequence continues at coordinate 11,284 of JAGSMP010000528.1, forward strand.
AGTAAGCTGAGGTGGAAATAGGCCGGTCATATAGCTCGAAGAACCGACAACCGATGGGGAAGAAAGGTTCTTGAGGGGCAGCCTCGTACACGTAGGCGAAGTGTGGGGCAGCCCACAACTAGATGGAGTAACGACCTGGTTAGACATGCAGGAAGTAGATGGATGCAAGTGGCTCAGTACCGTGCTTTGTGGCATTCCTTGGGAGAGGCCTTTTAGGACTTTTATAGACTGCAATGATGATAATGATTATATTAAAATAATCTTTATGCCACAAGGACTACATAATTTCATTTCATTTCATTTCAAAATCGAGGCTCAAATCCAAAAAAAAAACTGGCACTTCATAAGGGATGCGAAAAGCTGCGTGCAATTTAAATCCAATTAGTTAATGGAATTTTTCTTTGGATAGGGGTTTTCCTGAGCCGTTCTTTTTAAGTTAGTTTTGGTACAAACATTTGAAAGTGCACTCTATTAAAATGGCAGAAGATATAAAATTCCATAATGACTTCCCTGAAACCGTTTACTTCTTTTTCTGACTAGTCCATCTGGGTGGGTACCTGTCGGGTCCATATGTTGTGAATATGAGTGTTTTTGATTTATACATATATAATTTGTTTAAATAACTTCACTACAACACCACATATCGAATCCTAGCTTAGCTATGAACCATAGTCTCGTCAGAAAAAACATAATGTGTTAATGTGACATTAATCAGTCAAGTAGTTCAAGATCACCAACAGACACACAAACGATTATAAGGGTAAGGCATGCAAGTATTTTAACCTCCGATGCAAAAAGAGGGGTGTTATAAGTTTGACCGCTATGTGTGTGTCTGTGGCACCGTAGCTCGTAAACGGGTAAACCGATTTGGTTGCGGTTTTATTTTTATTTAAAAGCAAATTTTCTAGCGGTAGTTCTTAGACATGTTTCATCAAAATCGGTTCAGCCGTTTCAAAGTCATCAGCAGTTTTGTTAGCTGCGGTAGGGTTCTTTTCGGCAGTTTTTAAAATTTTCAATTTAAGTTATTATGAAATTAAAGCGACATACGAACTTACAATCCACCCGATAGTTAGTGGCTACTGCAGCCCATGGCCACTGCAACCAACTTCAAACAAAGAAGGCTACAGATGCGATTTCATATTCGAGGTACAAGATGGAATTTCTCAGAGTCTTGTATCTATACTGGCTCTCTATACCATTTAGACCGCAACACCGCAGTGAAGACACTGCTGCTTGACGGCAGAAATAGGTAGAGAGTGTAACGCCTTGCTGGCAAATGCATTATTATCCGACTGCCACAGAAAGAGGGTAATGTTTTTCGGGAGTATGCATGTATTTATACATATGTCTGTTTCTTTGGCAAATAGTGTAGCCTAAACAGCTTGATGGATTTTAACATACGAGGTGTCGTTAGATTCGTCTTAATTGTGAGTGACATAGGCTTTATAATATTTACATATTGCATCTGCAAATATAAAAAAAGGAGGGGAAGGTTTTTTCAGAAACTTTTTAACGCAATCTGGTTATTTTAATTACTGTTTTAACTATTAAGCTTGTGTTTATGATTTAAATACACGGAGATTAAGTCAAAATCCTCTCATACATTTCAGATAATTTGCTATAATGGCCTAGTTTGACAGGCATGTTGGAATATACAATGTCAGTTATATAGATAAGACCACAATCTACCTGATACTAAAAATGCTGTGGTTTATAGACACCTACATTCATCCCCGATCAAGAATCAAAATGCAGAAATTTTGTCACCCCCGGAGAATTAAATTAAATTACTCGTCATCAATAAAATAGCTGCTATTTTACGTTGGTAATATACAAGAGCATGACGCGACTTAATCATTATGCAGCCATTATTATGACTGTATTTAGCCACATCATGCCTCTACTACATAAAAAAAAACATGTGGGGCTAGTCTGCTCATGCTTGCTAAAACACTTAAATGCCCAAGATATTATTTATTTATATTATTTAAACGCTTCAATGTAACGCCTTAAAGCTGAGGGTACATAGGGCGAACTTTCTATTTTATTTTATTAGGATCACCAACAGAAATGACAATAGTTTTACAAATATTATACCTTATATTTAAACACTCATGATAATTTATTTCTTTTTATAGGTAATAATCACAACATGCATTAATTTTTTTTTATGACACTAAGTTAAAGAAATTAGAAAATAATTAGAATTTTAAATTAAAAAAATAAAATTAATATCATTAAAAAGATATGAAATTAACTATGTTACATTCTATCATAAAATAACTACTGTACCTTTTAAAAGCTGAATGAAGCATGATTATTATAGAACATACGTATATCAGTTAGTTATGTCGTACAGATTAGCATTACATTTATAAGGATATTTAGGAATGCCATGTAACATTCTCTGCCAGTCAACCCCGGGTGCCAAAGACAATTGATATTGTGTCCGTTTTTATCAAGTTTGCGCTACCTTATACGAGCAGTGACATATTTTATTTAAACGTGAATTCTAAACGACTAAAAATCTTGTCAATGTACATTTTTCTTTTATTTTCACCTTCACTTTTGTTTCAGTTGCATTCGCGAAATGAAATTTTTCATCAAAAAACTGCACCCTCCGACAGCCAAAAAAAGCTGCGTGCAATTTAAATCCAATTAGTAAATGGAATTTTGCTTAAAAAGACCTTTTTAGGTGCCTATTTTCGCTTGTTTTGTTTAAACTTTCCACGGCGGACCATTTTTTTTTCCACTTTTTTATATACCGTTGCGCTTTCCGTTGTTCTAGATTTTAAAAATGTAGAGTAACATTAAAATATTTTTTTTTAGTTTTTACTTACTACTTTATTACTTTTTAATACGTTAGAGTAGGCAATCAAGTTCCATCTCTAACTGATTCTACACGGGAAAGGAGTAAAAAACACGTCCCGAGTTGAATGGAAGAGAATGCCAAAAGGAATGAAGTGCGCTCATTGAAATATTGTTTATTATGTTATATAATAATAATAATCCATACTAATATTATAAATGCGAAAGTGTGTTTGTTTGTTTGTTTGTCCTTCTTTCACGTCGCAACAGAGCGTCGGCATGGCATGATTATTTGTATGGGGATAGTTCGGTGGCTGTAGAGTGACATAGGCTACTTTTTTCAGTGGAAAAACATATCATTCCCGTGGGAAAATCGAATATGTTGCAAAATTAAATTCAGCTAGGTGGCGCCACCGTGATTCTACAAGACGGACGACGGTACGATGGACGAACACAGAAGGTCAGAATATCTGGATTATTATGTCTTTTTACCAAAATTAAGATAAAAAATTTATGGATCTGTATTTTTCCACGCAGGACCGGGAAGAGAGCGATAAAAAACATAAAATTCACCAGCTGATTTTCTTCAAACGTTTTGGTGCATCGTAATTCACAGAATAGGCGATAACCTCGCAGACGATATTAAGTAATCCGTTGATGCTCTGCCTACCCCGCAAGGGTTACAGGCGTGATTATAAGTATGGATCAGAAATACTATCACCACCTGTCACGCTTTCACCCTTAACTATTACTTAACAATGGTAGAAACAGTTCTTAGTAAGCCTTATTAATAAGCCTTAGTAATATTTATTGAACGGAAATGAATACAGTTCTTATATGTGGTTATGAATGAATCGGTATTACAATAAGAAAAATTGTGCAAAATTATAAGAAAAATATTTTTTGAGAGTTCTTATTAACTAACGTATACATAGTTTAAATTGATTCCACTAGATGTCGTTACTAGGTTTTTAAAACGCGGTAACCAAATGTTTCCTGACATCTACTTAACTCCCGCCGTTGAGCCGCGCGTCAACTTATAGTGCATACGGTACCTACACGCTTAAATTGTTTCTATTTCGTAGCTTATTCGACTACCTGCTTTCGATTTCGGTTGTTTGTTATTAGCTTTGTGATTTGGTTAAGGTTGAATGGATTTATATTGGCTTTCATTTTTGGATTTGTGTATTTTCTTGGATCGGTTTTGTTGATTTGGTTGGTATTCCTTTATACATATTTAGACTCTGGCTTTGATTTTGGATTTTGTTTATTAAGAATCGTGAATTGGTTTTCGTTGTTTTAGGTTGTTTAACAATATTTCAAAGGAATTTTAATAGTATAGATAGTGTATATGGTGCCTATACACTTACTTCTTTTTTCGTTGGTTATATTTATAGTGACTACTGCTTTCGATTTCGGTTTTCTGCGATTTGTTTTGTGATTTGGTTTAAGTTGATTCGATTTTTTTTGGCTATCGTTTTCGGATTTGTGTTGTGTCTTGAATTGGTTTTGTTGTTTTGATTTTAAAAAAATATTTAAGAGGAATATTTATTCCTTTTAGATGTTTTGGATTTGCTTTTAAAAAAAATATTTAAAAGGAAATTTAATTCCTTTTAGGTATTTTAACGTTTTTTTATAAATAGGTTTTTTCTTACTTCATAATGCCTCGCAAATGTAAGTACAGACTTTCAAGAGTATCTTCTCAAAGACAAGCGAAAAGATTAGCTCGATCGCTAGAATCTTTAGAAGATGCTGAACTGAGAAGGCAAGAACAAGCAGAGCTGATCTCATCATGATCATCTGAGACACCTTCTCAACGTCAGCAGAGGCGTCTTGAACAGACAGAGCGTCAGGCTGCTTTAAGAGCTTCCGAAACACCTTTTCAAAGTCAGCGAAGGCGTCTTGAACAGGCAGAGCGTCAAGCTACTTTAAGAGCTACTGAAACACCTGCTCAAAGTCAGCAAAGGCGTCTTAAACAGGCAGAGCGTCAAGCTACTTTAAGAGCTACTGAAACACCTGATCAAAGTCAGCAAAGGCGTCTTGAACAGGCAGAGCGTCAATCTACTTTAAGAGCTACTGAAACACCTGCTCAAAGTCAGCAAAGGCTATTCGAACAAGCGGAACGTCAGGCCGCCTTAAGAGCCGCGGAAACACCTGATGAAACTCAACACAGACTCATTGAGCAAGCTGAACGTCAATCTTCTATAAGGGCATCTGAAACACCAGAACAGACACAGGCGCGAAGAGATGCAAATGCACAGCTCCAAGCTGAACGTCGACAAAATTTTCAAAGAAACAACTGGTCGGTTTTTAATGACGCAGCATTCAATTATGATCCGTTGATTGATTATAAAAATCACAGGTTAGTTGTTATCGGACTGATGGACAAGGCGTGTCGATTTTGCAGCGCTTTAAAATGGAAAGATGAGACCGCAGGCATGTGCTGTTGCGATGGCAAAGTGTCTCTTCCGTTTCTTGGGGAACCAGAATAACCTTTGAAAACTCTCTTTTTATATGATGCTAATGAGTCACGGCGCTTTTTAAACAGGATCCGGAAATATAACTCATGCTTTCAAATGACGTCCTTCGGAGTTGACCGGGAAATAATAATGCCGGGGATTTTCGCCTACATTTACGGTGCAAGGGCAAATTTATTATAGAATAGGTTCACTTTTTCCAGCTGAAAACGAACAGCATAAATTTTTACAAGTATATTTTAGGGGTGACGAAGAAATTGAGGTAGACCGTCGCTGCCAATTTATCCAGGGAGTTGAGAGAGACACAGTGTTCAAAATTCAAAGATTCTTCCATGAACGTAACATTTTAGTCAAAACATTCAAAACTGCTATAGAAAACCTACCTGAAGAGGATTATAAAGTCGTCATTCACGCAGATCGGACCCCTCGAGGAGAGCATGAAAGACGCTACAATGCACCTTTGATAAACGAAATAGCAGCCGTAATTAGTGGTGATCAATTTTCTTCACGAGACATTGTCTTGCGAGCACGTGATGATACGTTGCAACGGGTAGCCGATACACACAAGTTTTATGACGCTCTGCAATACCCATTGATTTATTGCAAAGGACAAGAGGGTTATCATTTTCAAATTCCACTCATTAACCCGGTCACAAAGGAGCCTACTCCGAAGAAAAAATATCATGTATGGATTTTTATGCGTATCATATGATGTTGCGAGAAAATGATTTTAACCTCTTAGCCCGGTGTAGACAATTATTTCATCAATTTTTGGTAGACATGTATGTGAAGGTAGAAAGTGAACGTCTCCGTTATATATCTTTAAATCAAAAAAAAGCTGCGCGTTGAGAATTATATACATTTACAAGATGCAGTTTCTAGCGACGCCAATGTAAACCCCAGAGATTTAGGTAAAATGGTAATTCTGCCCTCATCATTCGTTAACAGTCCCCGCTACCTACATGAGTACACACAAGACGTATTCGCCTATGTACGAACTTACGAAAAACCTGATCTTCTTGTTACTTTTACTTGCAATCCCACATGGAAAGAAATAACCGAGGAGCTAATGCCGGGCTAAAAAAAGTACTGACAGATACGATTTAGTTGCTAGAGTATTTAAATTAATTTAGATTAAAAGTACAAAAATTAATGTATGTAATTAACAAAGGGAAAATTTTCGGAGAGGTGCAGTGCTTCATGTATTAAATTGAATGGCAAAAAAGAGGATTATCGCATGCCCACATTCTAATATGGCTTAAAGAGAAGTTGCGGCCCAGCCAAATAGACGACATAATAAGCGCCGAGATTTCGGATCCTGAGCAAGATAAAGAATTGTATGATACCATCGTCCGAAATATGATTCACGGTCCATGTGGAGCACGAAATTAAATATCGCCATGTATGAAAGAAGGAAAATGTACAAAGAAATTCCCTAAACAGCTATTAAAAGAAACAGTGCACAATGACAATGGCTACCCTTTATACAGACGCAGAGCTCCCGAAGATGGTGGCAGGAAAGTTACAATCAAATCTCGCTCTGGAGCGTTCGAAACCTTAGATAACAGCTGGATTGTCCCTTATTCGCCCATTCTATGTAAAATGTTTAATGCTCACATTAATGTAGAAGCATGTAGCTCTGTCCGTGCAATCAAATATATCTGTAAGTACATAAATAAAGGAAGCGACCAAGCAATATTTAATCTCAGGAGTGAAGGTGAGGCAAATCCCGTTAATGAAGTACAGACCTTTCAAGCAGGGCGTTATGTCAGCAGTAACGAGGCAGCGTGGCGTCTCCTTGGCTTCCTTTTACACGAAAGGCACCCAACAGTTACTCACCTTGCTGTGCACTTAGAAAATGGAGAGCGTGTATATTTCACCGAAATAAATTTCCAAGAAAGAATTGCATCACCACCAAAAACTACACTAACAGCCTTCTTTCAACTTTGTCAAACCGACCCCTTTGCAAAACCGTTGTTATATTCTGAAGTCCCCCGCTATTATACTTGGAACACATCTAGGAAGGAGTGGAAACGCCGTATTCAAGGCGCGCCTGTTGCAAATTGGCCCGGTGTAAAGTCATCAGATGCCCTTGGTCGTGTGTATACCGTCCATGTAACTAATTTTGAATGTTTCTGTTTACGATTGCTGCTGCACCATGTTCGGGGTCCTACAGGATATAAAGACCTTATTACTGTCAACGGTCAGGAATGCGCAACTTATAGAGAAGCATGTGAAGCTCTGCATCTTTTAGAAAACGATAATCACTGGGATGAAACCATGGAGGAAGCTGTGCAGTGCCAGTCACCAGCCAAAATTAGGGATATTTATGCAACTCTCATATCATCTTGCGGGCTATCTAATGCACATAAATTGTGGGACAAATATAAAGAGTACATGGCGGAAGATATTTTGCGAAGGTTACAGCAGACACACGCGAACATGACATACAATGAACACATTTATAATGAAGCACTTGGAAAAATTGAAGATAAAGTAATGGCAATGGTAGGCAAAAAATTAAGCGACTTTGGAATGATAAGCCCTCAGCGAACAACCGAAAATGAACTAAGTGATGAAATTATACGTGAAACAAACTACGATATACCAGCTTTGCAGCAGCAAGTAGCCGAATTTGTACCCCGCTTGCTTCCCGAACATAAACGAGTTTTTGACAAAGTATTAGGACAAATTGAATCTGGAAATGGTGCACTTTTCTTTTTAGATGCCCGTGGAGGAACTGGGAAGACATTTTTGTTAAATTTATTATTAGCGCAAGTACGGAAAGATAAAAACATTGCTTTGGCCGTAGCTTCCTCCGGTATAGCCGCCACGCTGCTAAGCGGGGGCCGCACTGCATATTCTGTTTTAAAACTCCCTCTAAATCTAGCCCAGGAAGAATCGCCGATCTGCAACTTTAGCAAAAATAGTGCACTAGGTATAATGCTACGACAATGCAAACTTTTAGTGTGGGACGAAAGTACAATGTCGCATAAAAGCCAAACTTTACCTGTCATTCAAAAGGGCACACCTGCAGATGAAATTAAAGCATGCCTCAAGTCGTCTATTTTATGGAACAAGGTGTCAAAATTCAGTTTAACTACGAATATGAGAGTTTATTTGTATAATGATATCAATGCTGGAAACTATGCTGACACACTATTAAAAATTGGCGATGGGCGGTTGGAAACGGATGCTGAGGGCTGCGTTAAATTGACGAGAGATTTTTGTAATTTAGTACAGAGTCATTCCGAATTAATTGCGAGCGTTTATTCAGATTTAACGAACAACGTGCATGAGGACAAATGGTTATGTGAAAGGGCGATTCTTGTATCAAAAAATGAGAGCGTTAACAAAATAAATTCAGATATATTAAGCGAAGTAGCAGGAGAAATAACAGAGTATTTGTCAGTAGACACAGTTATGGACACAGAACAGAGCACTTCATATCCCGTAGAGTTTCTAAATTCTCTAGAGTTGTCAGGTGTGCCCTCACATAAGCTTCAATTAAAATTAGGCGTCCCAGTCATGCTAATGCGAAATTTAGATGCTCCTCGGTTATGTAACGGACAAGGCTGTGTGACACATCTTGACGGAACATAATCGGTGCTACAATTTTGACAGGCGTACGAAAAGGTGAAAATGTTATTATACCACGGATCCCTATAATTCCCACAGATCTTCCTTTTCAATTCAAAGGTTGCAGTTCCTATTAAGCTCAGTTTTCAATGACATTTAATAAAGCGCAAGGGCAAACGTTACAGGTAGCGGGGGTCAACTTAGAAAAACCGTGCTTCTCTCATGGTCAGCTGTATGTAGCATGTTCGCGTGTGTCAAATACCCAGAATCTCCACATTCTTTCCCCGAATGGAAAAACATATAACATTGTGTACAGTAGCGTCTTAAAATAGTGTTCAGTTAGTTTTTTTCCAAAATTCCCACAATCAATTAATCAGAATTCCCACAGATCTTCCCTTTCAATTCAAAATTTCCTATTTAGCTCAGTTTCTTTTCAATTCCAAACGCTGCACCTCTGACGGACCTATTAAGCTCAGTTTCCTTTCAACTCAAAAGGCTGCATCTCTGACGGATCTTTTATTTGGCTCAGTTTCCTTTCAATTCAGAAAACTGCATCTCTGACGAATCAATTTAGCTCAGTTTCTTTTCAAAAGTCTGCATCCCTGACGGATAATTATGCTCAGTTTCCTTTAATTAAAAAAATATCCCATTTCCATTTGGAATAAACAGGCTATTTTCATGCTTTCCTATAAGCTGCGTTTTAAAACATTTAAATAGGCTGACGAATCAATTTTGCTCAGTTTCCTTTTAATGGCTGCATCCCTGACAAATCTATAAAACTCAGTTTTCTTTCAATTCAAAAAGCAATGGATAGTTCATTTCTCAGTGACCATGCGGGTGAAGCCGCGGGTAATAGCTAGTAATAATAATAAAGCCCTTTATTCCGATAACATTTAACATTAAAACTAAAAATAAAATAATCTACTTACTACAAAATGTCTCTTAGTTCAGCGTGCCTATTGGCAAAGGCCTCCTCCAACGATTTCCATTGTTGTCTATCTTGAGCAACCCTTCTCCAGTTTGGTCCTGCTGTAAGTTTTATTTCATCTTCTTACCTTGTGTGCTGCCTTCCTCGTCTTCTTTTGCTGTCCCTTGGGTACCATTCCGTTACTCTCCTGCTCCACTTTCCCACTTTGTCACGCATCATATGTCCAGACCATCTCCACTTCTGTTGATCGATTCGTTTGAGTATGTCGGTAAGTTGTGTTAAATTCCTTAGGTCAATATTTCTGATCTTATTCTGTCTTTTATAGCCGGTCATACTCCTCTCCATTGCTCTCTGTGCTACTGCAAGTTTTTCTCTTAATGCCTTTGTGAGGTTCCAAGTTTCGCAACCGTATGTTAGACAAGGTAAAATGCAAGTATTAAATGTTTTTCTTTTTATTGACATGCTTAAGTCTTTGGACTTCACGATCTCTTTTAATGACCAGTATTTTTTCCAACCTGTTGCGATCCTGAGGTTAATTTCTTTCGTCATTTGATCTTCTATGGAAATTACTTGACCCAGGTATATGTAATCTTTCATATATTCTAGAGAATCGCCGTTTATTGTGATGTTAAATTTTGTGCTGTTTGTCATTATTTTGGTTTTGTTAGTGTTCATTTTTAGTCCAACTTTTATGCTTTTTTCATTTAAATTATTTATCATATATTCGAGATTTTTGGGACGTTCTTCAATTAATACCAGGTCGTCGGCAAATCTTAAATGGTGTAGTTTTGATCCGTTTATATTGATGCCATACTTATCCCAGTATAAGTTGCGGAAGATATTTTCTAACACAGCAGAGAACAATTTTGGGGATAAAGGGTCTCCCTGCCTCACGCCTCTTTGTATGCTAAATTCATCTCCCAAAGTTTCCAACTGAATTCTGGCCTTACTGTCTGCGTAGATGTTCTTTATGATTTTAGTATACACGCTTGGTATTCCTTGTTGATTTAGACTTTCCCAAATGTATTCATGGCTTAAGCTATCGAAGGCCTTGGCATAGTCTATAATAGCTACATAAATGTTTTTATTGTATTCGTTATATTTTTCTAGTACCTGTTTGATCGTATGGATATGGTCAATTGTTGAAAATCCTTTCCTAAAACCTGCTTGTTCGACTGGCTGTTGTTCATCTAACAGTTTGCTAATTCTGTCTAGCATTACTTTTGCAAAAACTTTGTATACGTTTGACATAAGGCTTATCGGTCTATAGTTTTCTATGTTTTCCTTATCGCCTTTTTGTATAAAAGGATTACGTGAGATTTAGTCCATTGTTTTGAATTTGGCTACTTGTTAAGATTTCGTTAAAATCTTTGTAAGAATTGAGTCAGTTCTTCTATATTTCCCCTCATAAGTTCGTTGGTAATTTTGTCTGGTCCCGGGGACTTCTCCATCTTTTGGCTCTTAATTGCCTTTTCGACTTCACACAATAGGATATCCGGCACAGGCTCTGATTTTCCTTCATCAGATTGTTGAGTGAGCACTCTGCTGTGGTGACCTGTTGTTCTTTGGTGCTGGTTGCCATACAGTTGACGATAGAAACTTGTGGCTAGATCTTTGATTTTCTGTCGTGTCGTGGTAGTATTCGACCTATCCTTTAGTTTGGGTATCCATTCTTTGCCTACTTCTCGCAGTTCTTTCAGAGCTTTTTTCACACCCCTCTTGTTTTGGATGTAGTGCTCGAATGTTTTCAACCTCTTGACCTTGCGATCTTTGCGTATACTTTCTCTTATTCTTTTGCTTAAATCTGCAACTAGTTTTATATTTTATTATGTTAATAAAATTTAAATAAATTGCCGTGTATTGGAAGCGTAAGATAATCCACTACCTTATATAATCCTGCGGGTGTCGTGAGAGTTAACAGAGAAAAATAAAATAAGAAATGAACAGTATTATCCGTACTGTTAACAACTCAAAATAAAAAACTGCGGTTGCCAACCTGCCCATGAAGTAATCTTTGGGGAAGGCCTATGTTCAGCAGTTTCAACAGAGGATTTTTTGACAAGAAATTCTCAGTAGCAGGCCGGAGCCAGGAAGTTGGCGGTGTTTCACCCCAAACCTCGGAAAGCACGTAAAGCTATTGGTTCTGCGTGTGAACTCTCTCCGGTCGTGTCGGATTGCCATCCCATCGGACAATGAGAGTGAGGGAACAGAGGGTGCACCTGTGCTTGCGGATAAACTTGGGCACTATAAGGCGATACCTAGACTACTAGCCATCTACGCACCTGTCCTGCGTAGATGCCTAGTCTCCGCCGAGACTGGCTGCCGTTATCGAAATTCGGTTTGAGTATATTATTATTATGTCTACAGGTCACGCGAGCATGTGAATACTGCTTCAATGCTTTAAAAATTTTCTTAATTTTTGAAGGCTGATTATATGTATAGAACAAATAAGTAACTGAAATAAATGTATATTTTAAAATGAAATAAAGCGTCATTACAATCTATTGGGTTTGGTTACCCGGATGCCAGCTAAAGATCGGATTTTCAGTCCCTGGTAATGCTACTCTAACTTCCGCCGACCGCGGCACGCGCTTTTTACCGCTATCAATCCTTCAATGGACGCGTGACGTCATGACGCTATCGGCAAATCTGCGCGCGGTTTATGCAAACGTATGGTCGTACACAATCACATTCTTTTAAAATAAAGAGAAATCGCACTCACGGGAGCGCAAAACGTGGAGATATTTTACCATTTGGACACTTCTGAACATTTCTGAAAATGAAACCGTTACATCTTCCAAGAAGCAAAAATACCTTATAACGACGAGTTTTAAGTTCCTTTTGCACATCACGAACGCGAAGCGAGAGAGTTTGGGCTATTTTATAACTTTGGGCTTTATCGTTTAGTAGTGGTGTAAGAATATATCGTACCGTGGGTGTCGTAAGAGGCGACAGATGGAAATTGAAACAGATGATGGGCAACTCAAAATAATAAAATACTGCGGTTGCCGACCCACCTGACAAGCGCGGCAACTATAACAATATCCCCTCTTTGGGAAGACCTATGTTCAGCAGTAGTCTTTTATGGGCTGTCATGGATAGATGGTGGATGGGCTTTACTGACGACTTGACAATGGCACGGTATGAGCGGATAGTATTTTTTGAATTTTATAGTATAAGGGTAACAAACGAATACACAGTCCACCTAATGATAAGTAGATGCTGAGGCCCACTGACATCTAGCTACAACATCTGTCCTCAATTAAGAATCACAATGCAGATGCGATGTCACCCCTGAAGACTAAGATGGAACGCTTTTTTTATAGGATAAAGGTGACAAACGAGCACACAGTCCACCTGATGGTAAGTGGTAGCTGTGGCCCACATACATTTACATCTATTCTCGATTACGAATCAAAATGCAGATGCGTTGTCACCCGTAAGGACTAAGATGGAATGCCTCGTTTCCAGTAAAAAGGGTCTCCGGTTCTCTACACTCACCATACGAAACACAGCAGCGTTAAGCTGCTATTTTACGCTGGTATTCAAAAACATACTTGCTACGGTCGCGAATCATATTTTGTTAAACATACAACCTGACACTGACTTGCAAATTGCAAAAAACGTAAGAAAATTTGAATTTCGCGGGTTACTGTATTTTTACCTACGTTTGACAATATTAGGATGCCATATAGATAACATTTTTTTAAAGTTAATTAACCAATTTTGTTGAATATTTGCCGTGTTCTGGCGGCGTGAGAGAATCGATCACTCCATTTTGTCACGTGGGTGTCTTAAGCGGCGGCTATAGAAAATGCCTGAAAGTCATTATCGCTACGATATTTGGCGATATAACCTCGCTTACGCCAGGCGTAAACATACCCAGACCAGCTACGGGACGCGGGGCCAAAGGTGTGAAACATCTGAAGCGTGACGATTAAGGAAAATTGTCCCTATATCGGGAGGGACTTACACAATACGATGACGACGTTATTTTTACCGATTTAAAAAAAAGAATGCCACGTTGATAACAATATTATTATTTTAATGTAAATTACATAACCATTTTTTTTAATACATACATAAACACTCACGCCTGTCACCCAGAGGGGTAGGCAGAGACTATGGACTTCCATTTGGCACGATCCTGATACACCTCTCTCGCCTCCTCCACATCCATATACCTACGCATACACGCTCGTCGGTTAAGGCTACTCTTAATTTGGCCCATTTTTAGTATATCGCCAATTTGGTCGATAAACCTTCGTCTAGGGCGTCCCTTCCCGACTCTGCCGTTCACCTCTGCCACATAAATTTGCTTTGTCACTCTTTCCTCATTCATTCTTTCTACATGACCAAACCACCGAAGCATTCCTTTCTTAATCCTGGTCACAACATCATCTTGCAAACCACACTCTTCTCTTATCACACAATTTCTCACTCTGTCATTCAGATTCAGCCCTAACATACTCCTTAATGACCGCATTTCTACAGCATTTATTCTACTCTCATGCTTCTTCTGCCACACCCAACTTTCACTACCATACATTAAAGTAGGGACTAACACAGCATTGTGAATTGCCATACGTGCCTTTTTGGACACATTCTGACTTTCCACAACAGTGTAGAGCCCCATTTACTTTATTTCCTGCGTTCACTCGTCGTACTATATCCTTATCATACCTAACATCCCTGCTAAATACACATCCCAAATACAAAAACTCATCTACTTGCTCTACCAATTCCCCTTCTATTCTTATTTCACATATCGTTTTACTTTCTTCTCTTTCAAAAACCATAACTTTCGTCTTACTTGCGTTCACTTTCATTCCCCTTTCTTTTAATGAAATGTTCATTAATGTAACCATCATTTGCAACTCGGCCGCTGACGATGCGAGTATGACTTGTTCATCGGCGTACAAAAGGCATTTGACGGTTAACTCACCTATTCTTAACCCGCATTCTTCAACTTTCAAATTTTCCAAACAACTGTCCATAAATAGGTTGATCAGCCACGGGGAAGCCACACAGCCCTGTCTGACCCCTTTATGGATGCCAAACCAGTCCGAGTAGGCCCCGTTGATCCTGACACAAGCACTGGAGTCCCTATACAGAGACTTCAATGCCTGTATCAACCCAGCGCTCAACCCAAATGAGTTCAGTGTTTGCCATAATACATCCCTGTCCACTCTGTCATAAGCCTTTTCCAAGTCCACGAACGCACAAAAAACCTTTTGGTTTTTGGTCAAAAACTTCTCCGCGATCATGCGTGTTTAGTGATTTTAGTTCCTAAGCGCGATCATAGATGGCGCTGGCTGTCTGTTGCTTCGCGCAGTTGAATTGTTTCTTTGTTTAATGACCCTCGGGCTCTTAAGGCTCTAAATAAATTTGGTTTTGCCAGTACTGTATATTGAATTTTCATTTCAATTACATACCTACCTCGAACTACCTCGTCATACCTATGTATTGGGTTATACATAGTGTTGGTACTTCGAGCCGACTGTGGATCGGTCGGTTGGTTTTGGCAAGTTGTTCAGTTTTTTGAAGAGGTTTTGGCTGGGCAAGTGGATTGCTTGCGCAAACTAGCCAAGTTCAGCAGCGGTGGTTGCAAGGAGGCAACTACCTACTGCAGACGGTGCCGGGAGTGACGGTGCCTGTCAGGAAGCAAAGCGGAACAACTACGAGCGGAGGAGAGGGGAGTGCGGAGCGCAACGCGCTTTGTACGTCATCAACTACAGTCCATTGAGGTGATACCAGGATAAATTGTGAGTGATTTGAACCTTATTTACATGCAAAAATTAACTTTGAAATTATGAAATCAAGTGCAGTGTTTACAATAAAGTAGTGCAAATTTGAACTTTATTTCTTAGAAGATTGAAACTTAGTAAAATTTTGGACTTTACTTAAACTTAGAATAATTTAGTAGTTTGTTTACATTAACTTAGTTAGATTTTAAGGAAATTTGGCAAAGACGGGGAACCTATGCTCGATTTTTTTTGGATACATAACAAATGCAAAAACACTTGTAATTTCCTTAGGAATTTTCTGTAACTTGTGTTTCAAGGTAAACTCAGAGTAAATTTGTATTGACATTAAATAATAGTTTGATTCAAAATGGAAGATTTAGTTCACTTGCAGATCGATTCTTATGATCGTATGAAAAAGGCTTTAATAAATTATAAAAAGAGTCCTAAAGAGAGAATAACACAGCAATATGTACAAATCAGATTAGATTCTCTAAATGAACTTTGGTCTAAGTTTAATGATACACATGACAAGATTGTGAGAGCATCTACTGATAGAGAATTAGCTTATTTAAAAGATGATATGTATGAATTAGTTGAAGAGTTGTATGTAGAATATAAAACAGTTTTAAAACAAGTGCTGGACACCTTTAAACAACCAGTTAAGGTTGTTTCAAATGTTTTGGATTCTAATAGTTCACAGACACAGAGTAGAAACATTCAATTGCCTCGAATTGTAATACCTACCTTTACAGGGCAGTATTCAGAATGGACCACATTCCGAGATTTGTTTGTATCGTTAGTGCATAGTAATTCTCAGTTAGACAATGTACAGAAAATGCACTATTTAAAAGGTTATTTGTCTGGTGAACCGGAACAACTTCTTAGGCAGATTCCAATTGCTGATTCAAATTATACGAGATGTTGGACATTATTAAATTCGAGATATAACAATAAGAAATTCTTGTGTCATTCTATTCTCAAAAAATTGTTAAGTCAAAAAAATATTGTGGGTGAGTCTGCGCAAATGTTAAAGGGATTGATTGACACCACCACTGACTGTTTAAGTGCGTTAACAAACATAGGAGTCGATGTGCGCTCCTGGGATATACTTATAATACACTTGTTAACCCTTAGACTTGACGTAGATTCCAGAAAAGAGTGGGAAATCCATATTAGCAACAACAGTGAATTAGACGAACTTCCTAAATTCACTCAATTTAAAGACTTTTTAACGAAACTTTATCGCGCTTTAGAGTTTCTGGAACCTAAGTCATCAGTGTCACACAAGGCTCAAAACGTTCAGTCACAAAATGTTAATAAACCTAAGGTTTTTCACGCAACTGAAATTAAATGTGAATTCTGTTCTGACAAACACAAAATTGGTAACTGTAAAAAGTTCGCCAAGGAAGACGTAGATAACCGTAGAAGTTTTATTGAGAAGAACCGTTTGTGTTTCAATTGTTTTGGTCATCATGCAGCCAAAGTATGCCAAAGTACTTTAAGCTGTAGAATTTGTAAACGCAAACATCATTCGATGCTTCATCCTAAAATGTCTCATGATGAAGGTTCAGGTAGGTCTGGTGATGTGTCTAGTGGTTCTACTAGTGCTCAAGGATCTAGTAAGGTTTTCGTTTCTCTGTCTGGTGAGGATGTTGAGGGTTCATCCACTAAAAAGATGGTGGCGTCATCCAGCTCAGTAGAAAGCGACACTGTTATCACGTGCTATTTATCGAATCAGTTGCCGGTTCAAAGTCATATTCTGTTAGCCACAGCTCTGGTTAAGGCAGAGTCATCCAACGGAGAGCGCCATTTAATCCGAGCGCTGCTTGATCAAGGCTCCCAAGCCTCTTTTGTCACGGAAGCGGTTGCTCAGTACTTGGGTCTTAAGTAGATGCCTGTACAGGGGCGTATATCCGGATTGGAAGGTAACGACAACATTGCTGTTAAATATATGGTAAAGTTGAAGGTTCATCCTAGGTTTGATTCCACCACAGTGATAAATGTTCAAGCTTACATTCTCAAGTCTATTACCTCTTTTCTTCCTAGTAAAAAGGTTGTTGAATTAGAGTGGATAAATAAAAGTGGCATATGCTTAGCTGACCCACAATACCACACTCCTAACAAAATTGATGTGTTGTTGGGTGCAGAGGTATACGGACAAGTCATACAAGGTCAAATCAAAAGGGGATCAGAAGGGTCATTAGTAGCACAAAGTACCTCTCTGGGTTGGATAATTTCAGGTACTACACAACTGATCCAAAGCAACCACGTCGTTGTAATGCATGCTTTGACGGATGGTTACCTCAAGGTATTTTGGGAAATGGAAGCTGATCCCAAGAGTCAATCAAAAATATTATCGCAGGAAGAAGAAGACTGTGAAAGATTTTATGCACAAACAACGTGCAGAGACTCGCAGGGCCGTTATATAGTGTGGCTTCCATTTAAACAACAAAGTGTCGAGTTTGAGAATTCTAAATTAATCGCAGAGAAAAGGCTTAGATCATTAGAATCTAGATTCAATAAAAATGAATCTTTGAAAAGGAACTATGCTAAGGTAGTCAAAGAATATGAAGACTTAAATCATATGGAGATCGTTCCAGAAAAGGAACAAAACGGAAACAAATCTTTCTTTCTTCCACATCACGCTGTCATTAGGGATGACAAAGACACGACCAAGATCCGAGTCGTATTCCATGCATCTTGTAAAGATCAAAATGGTAACTCCCTAAATGATGCTCTTATGATAGGGCCAACCCTACAGCCAGAATTAAGGCAGTTACTGATAAGGTGGAGGAAGTACCCTATTTGCTTGGCAGCTGACATCATTAAGATGTACCGTCAAGTCAAGGTGGCTGATCAAGATACAGATTATCAACGGTTGTTATGGTGTGATCAGTGGAATGGTGAGGATGAGGATTAAGAAAATGCAGAAGCTACTAGAAAATCAAAGGCAAATATACAGGAATATCGTTTATTTCGACTAACATTCGGAACGGCTTCAGCACCATATTTGGCTGTAAAGACGCTGCAACAACTGGCTCGTGACGAAGGTGCACTGTATCCTGAAACAGCTAAAAAAATATTTAGTGATTTTTATGTAGATGACTTGCTCTCGGGCTGTCAAACAGTGGAAGAAGGATTACAGATTTATAGGAATTGAACATAATGTTAAAAAGGAGGTTTGAACTTCAAAGGTGGATGACAAATGACAGTGAGCTACTGGAAAGGTTAAAAAGAAGGAAGAAGGAAAGGATATAGGAGAAGGGATTAACTTAAAACAGATGAGATAGTTAAACTTTTAGGACTAACCTGGAATCGAGGAACCGACGAATTTCAGTACACGGTGACACTTCCGCCGCAGACAGGACCTGTAACAAAAAGAAAGGTTTTGTCAGACATAGCTAGATTATACGACCCCTTAGGTTGGCTTGCCCCATGTATAATAAAAGCAAAGATTTTAATCCAAAAATTGTGGCTGGCAGGAATAAATTGGGACGAAGAACTTCCAAACGTAATACTCAAGGAATGGATTACTTACCGGAATGAGTTAGAAAATTTAAAACACTTCAAGTTGCCTCGTTGGATGAAAACCAAAGCTGACGATGAAGTGGTAGAACTTTATGGATTTGCAGATGCTTCGAATGCTGCGTATAGTGCAGTAGTGTATTTGCGAGCTGTTGATTCAGATAGAAATATTCACGTCAGCTTGGTTACCTGCAAAACAAAAGTAGCACCAATTAAACAAATATCAATTCTTAAAATGGAGTTGTGTGGAGCAACATTATTGAGTAAGCTTTTGAAGGGGGTGTCTGAAGTGTTGAACATTGAAAGGTCGCAAATTCATGCTTGGTCAGATTCAGAAGTGGTTTTGGCCTGGTTGAGAGGACATCCAAGCAAATGGCAGACATTTGTTGGTAATCGTGTCTCAGAAATTCTGAGTACTCTCGATTCGAATCACTGGTCACATATTTCATCCAGCCAGAATCCTGCTGACTGCGCATCGAGAGGGCTAAATCCATCAGATCTATTGAAAAATACTTTGTGGTTTCATGGTTCACCGCTTCTTCAGGAAAAGACAATAAAATATTCTAAACCAAAAAACGATGAAACTCAGTTGGAAATGAGAAAGGTTCACTTTACTGAGGTGGATCAATTCATTTGGGACAAATACTCATCATGGACCAAGCTAGTAAGAGTAGTGGCTTATTGCAGGCGTTTCATGTGTGGTAAAAATAAGTCTGAACGCCGTCATAACTACCTTACAGCTCAAGAGTTAAAACAGGCTACTGACACCTGTATTAGACAATGCCAACAGGAATATTTTAAAAAGGAATTTGAGCTTTTAAAAGCTAACGAACCGAATAAAATCAAGGGTCCCCTTAAACCTTTAAATCCGTTTGAAGATCAAGCAGGACTGCTACGAGTGGGAGGACGTCTGGAAAAATCCCAATTGGACACAAACAAAAAGCATCCGATTCTGCTTCCTAAAAAATCGCCTGTAACGGATTTAATTGTCGCTGATGCCCACACAAAAACACTACATGGAGGTCCGCAGCTTATGCTTACATATTTGCAATCCAAATACTGGATTTTAGGCTCCAAATTGTTGACCAAATCACATGTCAGAAAATGTGTGACATGTTTCAAGGACAGGGCAAAATCTGCACCGCCTTTAATGGGCCAGCTTCCAGCTGCCAGAGTAACACCTTCTAAACCATTTAAATGCTGTGGAATTGATTACGCTGGACCCATTAACGTACGGACTACAAAGGGAAGAGGATACAAATCATATAAGGGATATATTTGTATTTTTATTTGTATGGCGACTAGGGCAATTCATCTGAAGGTTGTTAGTGATCTTACAACCGAAGGATTTCTAAGCGCGTTCAAACGATTTGTTGCTTGCCGTGGGCTCTGCACCGATATTTGGAGCGACAACGGCACAAACTTCGTGGGAGCCGCTAAAGAGTTGCGCACACTATTTGCATCTGAAAGGTCAGAAATCTTAAGGGAGGTGGCAGATTCCTTGGCTTCACATGGCACTTCTTGGCACTTTATTCCGCCACGGTCACCGAATTTTGGAGGCTTGTGGGAAGCCGGAATTAAGTCAGTGAAGACACACTTAAGGAAAGTTATCGGAGACACAACCTTAACTTACGAAGAGCTGTCTACAGTCTTGATTCAGATTGAGGCTTGCCTGAATTCAAGACCTCTAACACAACTTCGGACTGACCCCGAATCATTGGAGGTACTAACTCCCGGCCATTTTTTGGTGGGAGAACCTTTAGTTATCCTACCAGACAACAACTTTGAAACCTACAATATCAGCAGTTTACGTAGGTGGCAACTCACTCAGAAGCTGATGCAACAGTTTTGGCGACGATGGTTGCAAGAATAACCAGTTTTACATAGGTACAGATGGTCTCACCAAACACCTGAACCACAGTTAGGAGATATAGTGTTAATAAAAGAGAATGACTTACCCCCGTGTAAATGGCTCCTTGGTCGTGTGATAGCTAAACATCCAGGAACTGATAACATCACGCGTGTAGTCACTTTGCGAACTAAAAATACAGTTATCAAGAGACCAGTATCCAAGCTCTGTATACTTCCAATTGATACTGGACTAACTGCTGACCAATAAAATATTTACTGTACTTCCTTACCCCCTTATGAATACATATAAAATGTATTTTATTTGTAATGGGTAAATATAGATTACTACTTTGTTTTTGGTATTGTTGCATGGTGGGCGGTACTTTTATTGTTTTATGTATATGTTAATGTTAATTAAGGACGATTCTGTTTATATCGTCCTTGGTGGGCGGAATGTTTAGTGATTTTAGTTCCTAAGCGCGATCATAGATGGCGCTGGCTGTCTGTTGCTTCGCGCAGTTGAATTGTTTCTTTGTTTAATGACCCTCGCTCTTAAGGCTCTAAATAAATTTGGTTTTGCCAGTACTGTATATTGAATTTTCATTTCAATTACACACCTACCTCGAACTACCTCGTCATACCTATGTATTGGGTTATACAACGCGCATGGAAAAGACCTGATCCGTACATCCCATTCCCTTTCTAAATCCCGCTATTTTTTTAAAATTAATAGAATAATTATCACTTCGGTCCATATTAAAACAATTTGCGATAGTGTTAAAGGCGGTGTACGAGCCAGCTGTGTGACGCTGACGCTGCGCTCACGGGCTTTATTAAGCTAATGTACATATAATTAGTTTTAAGTGTAATAAACGTATCCAACGATAACGGTTGACTTGTTGCAAAATCACATCGTACACGGTTCTGTTATAATTATATCTTTTATGGAATAAGGGTAACAAACGAGCACAAAATCCACCTGATGGTAAATGGACGCTGTGGCCTATACATGTATATCTATCCGCAATTAAGAATTAAAATGCAGATGCATTGTCACCCCTGAAGACTACGGAATTCCTCGTTTTCAGTAAAAAGTGTATCTGGTACTCTACACTCGCCTTACGAAACACAGTAGCATTAAGCTGCTATTTCACGCTGGTATTTTGTGAGAGTGTGGTCCTTCACCGGTCGAACCGACACGTTCGCACTACAACCACAATATAGCTGCAGCATGGCTCTACCACTTCTTACGTTTATACGCGAACAATATACATTTAAATGAAATTAGTTTTTACAGATTTTATCACGTAGCATATTAACTTGTATGTTGTGTATTTTATATTCCCGACGTTTCGAGTAGTGTGCGACGTCCCAACAACGTGGTTACCTATGAAACGTTGGGAATATAAAATAAGTTAATACACGCGATAAAATCCGTAAACACCAGTTTTATTTATAAAAAAAAACCGTGGTAGCTCGGAGGCTAAGCGCTCGCTGTAAATTTCACAATACACAAGCAACCCGGGATCGATCTCCGCCGGCACCAATGAAATTGTTAATTATAATTTTAAGTGCTGTTTTACCACGTGCTCTACGGTGAAGGAAAACAACTTAAGCAAACCTGCATGTCTTAGAAATAAAAAATAATAATTCGAAGACGTGTGAAGTCCACCAGCGGACTTTTCCTCGGAGTGGGACGTAGTAGACTGTAATTAGTTTAATTAAAACGGTGCTGTCAATTCACCTTGCGCACAATTACTTATATGCAGATACACTTGATTTTTCAATGAAGAGACATGTGTCTCCTCTATACTACGAATTTGGAAGAATGAAAGAAAGAAAACTTATTTTTTAAAACAACACATGTAACAAAATATATTGAAGGACTAGTTAACTTATATGGTTGGACAAATCTTGCCCGAAGAGGACTGTGGAGTATCTAAGTCAGAAATATCTTATGGCTTCTAATAAGGAGTAGCTTCAATTTTTTTATAGGATAAGGGTGATAAACGAGCTCACAGCCCACCTGATGGTAAGTGAATACTGTGACCCATAGACATCTACATTTATCTTTTTTTTATAGCATAGGGTGATAAACGAGCTCACAGCCCACCTGATGGTAAATGAATACTGTGACCCATAGATATCTACATTTATCTTTTTTTTATAGCATAGGTGATAAACGAGCTCACAGCCCACCTGATGGTAAGTGAATACTGTGACCCATAGACATCTACATTTATCTTTTTTTTATAGCATAGGGTGATAAACGAGCTCACAGCCCACCTGATGGTAAGTGAATACTGTGACCCATAGACATCTACATTTATCTTTTTTTTATAGCATAGGGTGATAAACGAGCTCACAGCCCACCTGATGGTAAGTGAATACTGTGACCCATAGACATCTACATTTATCATTTTTTTATAGCATAGGATGATGCCCAAAAAATGTATTAGAGCAATATGTGGCACTGCACCTGATGAGCCTTGCAGGCCGCTATTTATATCTCTAAAAATACTACCCCTCCCATGCCTGTACATTTTTGAAATTGCAAAGTTTGTAAAACAAAACATGTATTATTTCAGACAAGCTAAAGAGATTTACATACGAAATACTAGAAATGGCAATAGACTTGCTGCTGAAATTATACCCAAGAGTGCTCGAATTAAAAAAAACTGCTACTGGATGTGTATTCTCATATTTAATAAAATACCCCAAAATATAAAAGACTTACCCCTTAATAGATTTAAATGCGCCTTTTACAGGTGGCTAAATGAACATTGTTTTTATAATGTGAATGACTACTTAAATTTGACATGATGTGACACAATATTAATTATATATTTTTTATTGAATTTTAATCTTAATTATATTTCAATTTGTATGTATTTGTATTAGTATTGCTAATTTGTAAACTTTGACATGCCGATAAATATTTTAATTGAATTATGTATTATAATATAGTAAACTGAATTATAAAAAATGTATTTGCATGCTATTATAGATGGCTGAAAAAGCTGAACTACAATTTATAAGAACCACCTAAATGTACCCCTTTTTCAAAGCAAATAAATCTTCATTTCATTTCATTTCATTTCATTTCATTTCATTTCATTTCATTTCATTTCATTTCATTTCATTTCATTTCATTTCATTTCATTGATAAACGAGCTCACAGCCCACCTGATAGTAAGTGAATACTGTGGCCCATAGACATCTTAATTTATCCTCAATTAAGAATCAAAATGCAGATGCGTTGTCACCCCTGAGGACTAAGATGGAATGCCTCGTTTCCAGTAAAAAGGGTCTCCGGTTCTCTACAGTCACCATACGAAACACAGCAGCATAAAGCTGCTATTTTACGCTGGTATTCTGTGAGAGCGTGGTCCTACCCCGGCCGAGCCGACCCTTTCGTGCTACAACCATAATATAGTTGCAGCGTGGCTCTACCACGTATAAAAATCATTTTGATGAATGTATTTTGATTCTTCAATTAAGAATCAAAATACAGATGCGTTATCACCCCTGAGGACTAAGATGACGCATTAAATGAAATTAACACACTTAGAATTATGTCCATATGTATTATGTGTTTTTTTATAGGATAGGGTGACAGAAGAGCACACAGTCCACCTTATGGTAGGTGGTTGCTGTGACCCATAGACATCTACATCTATCCTCAATAAAGAATCTAAATGCAGATGCGTTGTCAGCCGTGAAGACTAAGATGGAATGCCTCTTTTCCGGTAAAATGGGTCTCCGGTTCTCTACACTCACCATACGAAACACAGAAGTGTTAAGCTGATCGAATTTAGACTAAACATCATATGGACTGTGTACTCGTTTATAACCTTTATTCTATATTAAAAAAATATTAATATTATAATTTATAAATATTTAAAAAAAAATATTGCTCTCACACTAAGAAGCTAGATGAGGTTTCCCTTGAGCCGATAAGTTGATCGTAAAGTTCTGGTTCTTTAACGCCCCCCACAGTTTTCACCGCAGGGCTGTTGCGAAACGCGATAGCCGCACAATATTGTTTGCTAAATACCCCGTGGAGGGCACGAACGGAACGAAAGTTTATGACTTTTTTATGTATTTTTTATTCGGCCACGAAGCTGTAAAGTTTCAATTACGCGTTCTTGTGCTATCTTGGTGTTTAAATGAATTTGTTTTGATATTAAACCTTTAAGAGCTTTAAATAAAAATATAAAACGTGTTTATTTTATCGTAATATTTTACTGTAATTTATATTTGCGCCATCTAGCATTTGTAGTTGGAACTTTCATTTTAAATCAATAAGAAGCATTGGGTGTAGTTTAATTTTTAGATAAGAGGTAGCGCTTACAGGTTTTTGTGAAAATTGTTATCGAATATAACAATAAAACAACATTATAATAATAAATAATAATAATAAGTAAACACTATACTAATGAACGCGCTCACCTTTAGAAAAATTAGGAAGATTGCAGGCAAGCTAAGGAAGACCTGACCGCATTGGTCGTAAATGCAAGATGCTAATGAGACCTAACAAACCACAGATTAGGATAGCAATAAGCGCTATTACAGGACATGTTTATTTTAACAAGCATTTGTTCACCATCGGTGGTACACAGTCCCCTGTGTAGGAGAGCATAAACGTCGGCAACATCAAGGGACTGCTGAACTTCTTCGAGTTGATTTCAGGGGTCGAACAATTACAATATTCCTGCTCACAAGCTAAAAATTCTTCAAATATATAAAAACCTTTTCCATTAAGTATACTACGTTATCAGAATCAGTATTCACACGTATAGAAACAACTTTACTTCACAAAACTCGACCAAAAAAACCTCTGTATTGGCCGGGTAATAATTGTCAAATATCTCGCTTTACCGATGCGCGCGTCAGTTAGTTCAGATGTGAATACAATTTTTTCACATGATTGAATTTATTAAGTTTGAACACAAAAATACCTATAATAATGACCAAAAAAATTTCATTCTTATAAGTGCAATGTCTGTTTTCATATTGTGTATTATAAAAATCACTCTGGGAAGTCACTCTGGTTGTTTTAAATGTAGTATAACTGTATTGCTGTCCCTGCGTCACACAAACTTAGCCTCAACGAAAATCAGGGCTGTGGGTCATCCTCAGCTTACGCTAAGTTAGGACCGATTTCCGACACCGCAGTACAATTACACTCCTAGCACTGAATGCAAAAAAAAAAGCTATAGAAGTTTTAAGTATAAGTCAGTTATATGTATAATATTAATACAGTATTAAGTGTGCTGTGTTCTATGTCCGAATAAAGATTTGTATATTGTCTATTGTCTAAAAATACGCGCTTTAGACGTGGAGTTGCGTAAAATAGCCCGTCGTAAACCAAACTAAACTCAACCAGTGTATACATACTAAGTTTAAAAAAATAAACATAATAGACATTAAGGTAACTGAAGCGTATTCATGAAAAACAACACTAAACGTTAAGATAATAAAATTAATAATAGACTTACTTGAAAATGCAAATAATTTAATAATTATAGTTTATTTGCAATTGTTACGCAAATAAAGTATTAATTTTATTTAAAGACCTTTTTATGTCATACGAACCTTTTTGTAATAGTAACGCGTGGTCAGTAACAGTAACCCATAGCCTGGGTCTGTGGATAATATGAACCGGTTTTATCAATATTGTGAATGAAGCGGAAACGGGCGGCACCAAACAAGTGGCCGCCTCTCGCACCGTTGTTTGTAATCAAACATTAAGAATTATGAATTATAATTAAATCTGCTTCCTATTCGTTTTCAATCCGTAGCAGTTTACAGCTGGAAATAAGCCTCTCTCATTAGTGGATAGGATTAGTGCCCAAGTGTATGCGCAAGCAGAATGCACTCTCTATTCCCTTGAGCGATCGGAGAGAGCTCAGGCGTAGGACCAATGGCTTAACGTGCTTTCTGAGGCACGGGGGTGAATTAAACACCGCCAATTTAGTGACTTTTTTTTTTTATAGGATCGGGTGACAAACGAGCACACAGTCCACCTGATGGTAAATGGTTGCTGTGACCCATAGACATCTACATCTATCTTTAATAGAGAATCAAAATGCAGATGCGTTGTCACCCGTGAGGACTAAGATGGAATGCCTCTTTTCCAGTAAAAAGGGTCTCCGGTTCTCTACACTCACCATACGAAACACAGCAGCGTTAAGCTGCTATTTTACGCTAGTATTCTGTGAGAGCGTGGTCCTTCCCCGGTCGAGCCGACCCATTCGTGCTACAACTATACCATTAATATAGCTGCAGCATGGCTCTACCACGTAATATACTCCGGACTGCTTCTGAGAACTGCTACTATTCGCTGGTACTCTGTGAGAGCGTGGTCTATTTCCCGATCGAGCCGACTCATTCGTATTTCAACCATAACGTAGCTGCAGCAGAACTCTACCACGAATAAAATATTCCTTAAATAAAAAAGAAAGCAAATAGACAAGTACATTAGGAAGTAAATAGTCAATAAATAATCAAGTAAATAAGTGGGTAAAAAGACAAGTAAATAAGCATGTGAATAAGCAAGTAAATAGTCAAAAACATAATCAAGTTATTAGTCTAGTAAATATTCAAGTACATATTCAAGTAAATAATAAAGTAAATAAACTAGTAAATAGTCAAGTACATAATCAAGTTAATAATATAAATACGTAACTAATACTTTATTAGTAAATAATATAGTAAAATTATTGAGTTACTAATAGACTGGCTTAAGAGAATCCGTCACCCCATTCGCTCCATGGGTGTCGTGTAAGAGTCGACGAGTCGACTGTGGGAAATGCCAGAAAGATCTTATGGCTTCCGGTAGATGGTGTTATTAAGTACATTAAAATGGAGTCTATATACGTTCCAAAGTTGGGCGCAGGCCTCCTCCAATTTTTGAGGGAATTATGGAGCATTTTGTGTAGTGCGCCCTGCTGTAGTGCGTGCTAGACTTCGCATGTCTTTTAAATATTGGTTCCGGATCTAAACCTTTCTTCATGTGCAAATCAAAACCGCCAAGATACAACAGAAAATTCAAGTGTACGGATGACGTTTTTTGTAATCCTTTTTTCTCGTTTATATTAATACCTTATTTTAATAAATGACGAAGTAATTTCATTAACAACACCTC
This sequence comes from Parnassius orleans, assembly GCA_029286625.1. Classification (NCBI taxonomy): domain Eukaryota; kingdom Metazoa; phylum Arthropoda; class Insecta; order Lepidoptera; family Papilionidae; genus Parnassius; species Parnassius orleans. Next base: position 39,349 of record JAGSMP010000528.1, read on the forward strand.
AAACAGCAAGTGTATATCCGAAAACTTCCCGGCACGTGTCGACGTAACGAGAACTACATTAAGAAGTAAAAACAATTAAACGGATTCGTAAGTATGTGAGGAAGCAATAAGCGAGTCTAAATCGCTTACGTGTCCATTTTGTCGTATTGCCGTACGTGATAATGGCGGAAATTTAATTATAGCTAGGCGAGGTATAACTAGCACGCAATAGAATTGAATAGAATCGTTTTTATTTAATATAGATTACAAGAATACTTATTGAAAGTCATTTAAACTTTACCACTGGTTCGGAAGAAGAACCTCTGTCCTGGGAAAAACCAGCAATAAGCCCAGCGCGACTTTAAAAAATTAATTTGCAATATAATATTTTATACAATTAGTATGAAAACATTTAGAACAGCATGGTAGCGATCGCCTCATACCCAGGGGTTATTATCAATCATGTACTCTTTAGTAGTAGTTATGCTTAAAAAAAATTTTTTGATAGATAAGTCCTACATATTCCATGAAGGAATTACTGACTTTTTGGACCGAGTAACTGTTTGTCGATAGCGTCACGACAAAACGCATCAATCGAATCTTGTTAGCGCTACGGGGTTTAGGTACAAGTTTCTTTCTACAATTGCTTCACTAATGGAAAAATAAACTTTTAAAAGAAAAGTAAAAGCCGACTTCAAAGAAGAAATACATTACCATTACAGTCTATAAAAGTCCACTGCTGAACATAGGCCTCTCACAAAGATTACTCTTAGGGGGTATTTTGCCATAGTAGCCACTTGGCAAGCGGGTTGGCTCCCGCAGTTTTTATAATTTTGAGTTGTTATCAGGAAGATGCAGCTGTTCATCTCCTGTTTGAGTTTTCCTCTGCCACCTCTTACGACACCTACGGAAGGATATAGGGTAGTGGATATTACTACACTGCCACTACACGGTTCATGAAAAGAATAAAATACTTCTACATTCTTAAGACGCGGCTTTAATTCTTCTATATCTTCTATATATCATTCCCGTTACGTTATATAGTTTTATATTAGCGTTAAAGATTGCAGAATGTCAAATTGGCTAAGCGCGCTAAGCAATCAAGCACAGAACGCGCTCGTTAAAAGTGGGAGGGTGATCACCTGCAAACTTTCTGCGCTCGGCTACAAATTTTGTATAATAAGTAAAGTAACAAGCTATATACGTCCCACTGCTGGGCACATGCCTCCTCTCATTTCTGAGAGCGTTTTAGGGCAAGGAAATGTCCCCGCGCTGCCCCAATGCGTGTTGGCGAACTTGATATGTCTTTGAAATATTTTTTTTATTTCTCAGACGCGCACGTTTCCTCACGATATTTTCCTTCACCGCCGAGCACGTGGTAAATCAGCACTTACAATTGCAACTAACAATTTCATTGGTGCCCGCGGGGATCATTTGACTCGATGCTAGCATCGGTAAGGTCACCACCACGTAATACTCTAGAGTATCAGCGGTGCAATTATGTAACTCCGGTAGGAAACGTGGTTGGCATCGCTTTATCGTTAGGTGTTGTTATATTGTGTCATTATCCATTATAAGCTGTCTTAAAGTGTAGCTTACGTTAAGAAAGTACAGTAAAGTTAGTTATTAGTCACGCTGCTGGGCCTCCTTTTAATTCTGACAGGGGTTTTTTTCAAGGAAATGTCCGCTGTGATACCTTAAAGTGCATTCGAAGACATCAAGTGTCTTTTTTATAAAATAAGTATGACAAACGAGCACACAGTCCACCTGAAAGTAAGTAGCCTAAATATTGTAGCCCATAGACATCTTCACTTATCGTCGATTAAGTATTAAAATGCAGATGCGTTGTTACCCTGTAGACAGAGATAGAATGCCTCGTTTCCAGTAAAAAGGGTATCCGGTTCTCTACACTTACTATAAGAAACACAGAATTGCACTGCTGTTTCAGCTGGTATCCTGTGAGAGATACCCCGGTTTACCCCGGTCTACCTTGGTCCTACCCCGGTCGAGACGAGCAATTCGTGTTGCAGCTATAATATAGCTGCACCGTGGCTCTACGACGCAAATTATAACAACCTTCGAAATATTTTTTCAATTTCTCAGACATGCACTCCTCACGATGTTATCCTTTAACACTTTGCTGCAGCACAAATGTGTTGGCTCTGAATGAATACCAGTGTGAAATAGCACCAATATGTTGGAGTGTTTGGTAAGCGACTGCAGAGAACCGGAAAACCTTTTAACTGGCAACGATACATTCCATCTTAGTACTCAGGGGTGAAAATTCATTATTATTAAGATTCTTAATCAAGAATAGTACATCTATGTCTGCGTCTAGGTGTCTGCGGATTTCAGCGTCCACTTACCATCACTGTGTGTTTGTTTGTTCCCCTTATTTCTTTCTTGAATGTTTCAAAGCCCCTCTCCCAGTCTGCGGATTTCAGTATCCAGAAGTGGATTTAAAAGCGAGATAAGGAGAGGGTAATAAATTAGAACAACTGCAAAACAGATTCTTTTAAAATGAAGTTAGCACAAAGTAATTTTAGGTATAAAGCTACACACGAGCGTGTGCGGCGCAAACTTGCCCTTCATTTGTACAAAGAGGGTAGGTAATTAATTTAAGTTGGATAAGTTGCGAGCAGCCTGTGTGCAGTAGCTGACCTTCGACTTACGAAACTTGTCTAAAGTCAACACCGAAGCTCTATGTTGTCTAAACGAGGGTTTAATCATTAGAAAAAAAAGTCCCGTCGTGACCTTGAGTGCTGCAAAGGTCGAAACGTCTGAAATCTATATGTATATACATATAGATTTCAGACGTTGTATAAGACATTTCCACCTGTTTACACCACTACTAATTTGAAATTAAACACTGCACATAAATTTTTCGTCATATTTTATTTGTTTAAAACGTCACATTGTTTTTTTTACATATTTGTCAAAAATTTTTAAATTGAAACTCTTTCCACTTGTGGCGCCAACTATTGTTCGTCATAAAAACTAAATTTAATCGTCTAAACATTCCGGCGCCCAGTCGCCCTAAGACTCTTTAAATATTATTTTTATCAATAAATAGCGATAAAGATGCAAATTTACTTGTTTTAGGTAAGTTACTTCCTTTACTCAGTATTTCAATTTCCTTTGCAAAATAGAGTGCTTGTGAGATACGAATACATATCCTTAGAGCTTTTTTTAATTCTTGAACAGTCAAATACTGAGTAAATGATGTAGGTTGTGATTTCCGTTTTTTCGATTGAACTTTAGTTTTACAATTCTCAATAAATCTTAACATATAAGCTGTAACACAAATAAGCTTTTGTAATTTTGAATATCTGTTAATATAAGGAAGAGTTTCAACACCTTGAGTTTTTATATCAGTATGTTCCGAATTTATGTTAACATTAGTATGCATTATTTGTTTTATTTCAAGATTAGTGTCTGGTATATCAATTTGTGGAGTGGAGATACTTTCTCTTTGACGTAGAAACTTTGGTCCGTGCCACCACAAATCTAAATCTTTAAAAGAACTCGGTCTAATACCTCGCAAAGCGCAGTCAGCTGGGTTATCTTGCGACTTGATGCGGTGCCACCGATCACTACTTATTACATTTATTATCTCGGTTGTTCAATTTGCAACAAAAGTTTTCCATGCATTAGGATTTTTCCTTAGCCAAGACAGAATAATAGTGGAATCGGTCCAAGCATATATGTATTCATCATTAACTTTCAGACTTACTTTTACATCTTTGATCAGCTTGGCTAATAGAACTGCTCGACAAAGTTCCAACAGTGGCAATGAAACTTGTCGCACGGGTGCAACTTTAGTTTTTGCAGTGATAATTGAGACAAACACATTTTGTTTAGTTAAAACTCTCAAGTATACAACGGCAGCATAAGCAAAACAAGATGCGTCGTTCAAACCATGAACTTCAAACTGTTTTGAACCATCAAAAGTGATATGCGTCCATCGTTCTTTGTCTATTTTACCCATTTGTGGCAACTCATTTCTGTAACTAACCCATTCACTTGCAAGTTCTGTTGGAAGTTCATCAGTCCAACTAACACCACTTAACTATAATTTTTTCAAAAAGATTTTCGCAGTTATTATAACAGGTCCTAAAAATTCTAACGGTTCAAAACATCTTGCTATATTTGATAATACTGTAGTTTTAGTAAATGGTTTTTTTTGTGTAGTAATATCAATTTTTAGTTCAAAAACATCTTTGAGCGTATTCCATCGTATTCCAAGAGCCTTGATAGTTATCCATATTTATTTCAACACTTTCATTAGTTACTTTACGTGAACTTGGAATTTCTCTTAAAACTGCAGCACTATTAGATGCCCATTTATGCATTTCAAATTTACCTTTAAACATCACTTGAGTAATTCTCCTCTGTAGACTCTTCGCCTATTCCTCGTCATTCGCACCGGTTAGTAAGTTGTCCATAGAAATCATTATTCATAATATCAACTAAATCTGGAAAACTCAGTTGTTCATCTTGCGCTAGTTGTTTAAGAGTACGAATGACTAGAAATGGAGCACAGATAGCCCCATATGTAACTGTAAGTATATGTTTTTCTACCATCTTGACTAAAGGTGACTTACGCCAAAGAATACGCTGATAGTCAGTGTCTTCTTTTGCAAGTAATATTTGTCTATACATTTGTTTTATGTCAGCTAATAAACAGATTTTGTGAGTACGCCAACGAATAATTAAATGTCTTAAGTCTTGTTGTAAGGGTGGTCCGACTAGTAACTCATTATTCAATGCTGTTCCATTAGATGGTTGTACTGTGCCATGAAAGACAACTCTTAGTTTGGTAGTAGTGCTGAACTCCCTTATTACTGCATGGTGTGGTAGGTAATAGATCTTGTGTTTGGGCTTTTCAGTAGGATATACATCTTCCATGTGATTTAAATTTTGGTATTGGTCTAAAATCTATGTAATCTTGTCAAAATTTAGGTTTTTGTCTGAACCTTTTCTCCACGTGATAAAGTCTAGTGAGTGCTATTTGTCTTGAACTAACTAGATTATTTTCATATGAATCTTTGAATGGTAGGTGCACTACATAGCGCCCGTTATTATTTCTTGTGTATGTTTTTACATAGTGTTTTTCACATTGTTGATCAAGTTGCGATAAAGGTTTCTCAAGTGGTTTGTATTCTTTTATCGCCCAAAACTTGCGTAATAATTGATCTACCTCTACCAGATTTGTTATATGTGCAAGTCGTTCAATTTGTGTCTGGGTAGCGTCTGACACTAACCATCCCAACTGTGAGTTTTGTGCAATGAGAGATCCATATTTGTGTAAACCTTCTAGTAAAATTGAAGCATATACTTCTGCTCCTTACAAAATATCGATGGGGTCTGCTTGTGTAATCGCGGTTCTACTAACTGTAGCTTCATAATACCAGGCCATTGTGAAATACTTAATTCATGTGAAGGCTGTATTGGTGTCAATTTCGGTATATGAGCTTTAACCTGCATTACATACTTTGAATCTAATATTGAGTGAATATCAAGATGAACTACATGTTGTGCTTTAATAGCGTTGTTTGCTATACCTGTAATATTTGCTCTATATCGTGTCTTCTTCAAACCTAATAGCTGTACAGAAGATTCTGTAATAAAAGTTGCCTGAGAGCCTTGATCTACAAGAGCTTGCAGATACGTTAGATTACCGTTTCTGTTTTTCACACCAATCAATGCTGTAGCAAGAACAACTTGGTCTTCATTTACGGAGACTCTTAAGCTCGTGACATTTGGTAACTCTTCAACATAATTTGTTTCTTCAGATGTGCACGCAGGTTCTGCAATTATAGTATTATCGTTTTGTAGACTATAATTGCAGTAACGGAGAAAATAGTACGGTGGCGGCGCGAAGGAACAACGTTATTTTGTAACTTTTTCACCGTGATGTTATTTATCACTCATATCTAGAGGCGACAGAGGGAAATAAATTAGGAGATGGGCAGCACCGTCTTCCTAATAACGACTAAAAATAAAAAACTGTGATTGCCAACCCGCTTGCCAAGCGTGACAACTATGACAAATATACTCTCTATGAGGCATATAGTGGAGGCCTATGTTCATCGGGGGTTTTATAGGCTTTAACGGTGTTTGTTGTAATAGTGATAAGAAAAAAATGTGGGAGGAAAAACAGACGAACATTTTTACTAAATTTAATCTCGGTGGAACGCGGATGCTCCGTGCGATGTTTAGGGCAGCGTTTCATATGTGGGTGATATTTGTGGCAGTAAAATTTTGTGCTCCCCTTTATTTCCATGGCCCATGACCAGCAGTGGAAGGAAACTGTAAGGAGAGGGAAGGGGTAGTTTTATTATTTGAAAAAATATTTTTGTGTAAAAAAGTCATCAAACATCAACATCAAACAATTTATTAAACAAAAGTTGCGTAAACAAGTTCAATGGTTAAAACAGTAATAAATAACAAAACCAAACAAGTTTACTGAAAAGAAAAAAATTCAAATATTATATGTCACTTCTACAACTAAGGCAAATCTGAAGAATCCCCATATGTTAAAATTCAATATCTGTATGTTAAAATCAAATAACTATGAAGAAAGAAAATAGGACATACAAACACTCGATTTTCATAAAGAAAAGAAATACATATATCGATATACTCAGTAGGAGCCTCTAAAAAATAAAAAATAAATTAAATCAAAGGCATATACTTTATTACGCTATCTTTGACCAACGCCTTTCTTTCTGGGTGAACCGATTTCGATGATTCTTTTTTTATTTGAAAACTGCTTCACATGTAGTCCCAAATAAATTTGATCAAGGTGTGACAAATAGTTTTTGAGTAATTCTTAATAAATTATATTGAAGTCGGTTCACTATATATCGAAATTATAACATAAAACGTAATTTTCGCATATTGGACTTTGTGGAATATGAAAATTTGTGTTTTTTACATAATTTATTAATTAAGTTAAGTAATATAAGATATTTTAACGTAATATAAGATACGTGAATGACACAGTATTTGAAATGGAAATTTTATAAAGTGTATATAATTGTTACGAAGCACAATATAAGCAAATAACTTTTAAAAACAGTGTTATTAAAAATACTTACCTTTTATATAAAAAAAAAAAACTAACAACAAACTTCCTTTTGTACCCACTTAATTTTTTAAATTTATATTTACCTCTTACACTCACGCGGCGAAGGAAATAGACTAAAGTATGTGAAGTAAACGCGACGCGTAGGTAAAAGCGGAACCTCGTCATTTGAAGTAAATTCTCTTAATTTAGTGAAGCGTAATTTAGTAACTAAACTAATTCTAATAAAATTTTAGTTGTATAATTGTTATAAATACTCGTAATATTTAAAAAAGTATTGTTCTGAGCACTCTTAACTATGGTTCTGACTAAACGTAGTGATTATATATTCTTTGGTTCTGAGGGGTCCTTTCTAAATATTAAGATACTCTTTGGAGCTTTCTACAAGGGTGATCTTGGACTATCTTTAGTATATGTTAAAGAATTGACAGATTAAACACTGCACATAAATTTTTCGTCATATTTTATTTGTTAAAAACGTCACATTGTTTTTTCTACATATTTGTCATAAAAATTCTAAATAAAAACTCTTTCCACTTGTAGCGCCAACTATTGTTCGTCATAGAAACTAAATGTAATCGTCTAAACACCACCTATGTGTTGACTCATCACGATATTCCTGGAAACAATAGGCCTAGATACTTGAAATTTGGTAGAAATATTCCTTAGTAGAGTAGAAATATTCCTTAGTAGAGTAGAGGTCAGTTAAAAACGGATTTTACGAAACTACACCCGCTAGGTGGATTGCGCGGGCGTTAATTAACAAAAATCACATTTTCAAACTATAGCTCTTATAGGTGTAAAACTTGGCCAGAATATTCTTTTTGGCATGCTAAAAATTACCAAGAACGGATTTTATGAAATTTGCAGGGGCGTTAAAAATATAAATATTTTTTTTAATCTATAGCTCCTTTAGTCTCGCTAAAACTCGAAAACGGCTGGATCGATTTTGATGAAATTTTTGTGTGTGTTTGAGTGGGTTCCTGGATGATCTAAACGATTCACAATTGGAACTGGTAGTAGACACTGTTGTCGAGATCCAGAAATCACCCGTGCAAAGGCGGGACTAGTTAAAATTAAGTTTAAAGTGAACGCGATGAAATACGTATTTTTTTAATTCAATGTGTATCTAGTCATGCTTGAGATCGTTGAAGAGGACATAAAATCTTCTTTTTCTTTATATAAACTTGAAGAGACGAACGTAACTGTAGTTACGTAACTGTAGTCCAAGGACACCTACAGCCAAACTCATACAAAGAGGGCTACAGATGCATTCTCACCCTTGACGAATAAGATAAGATAGAATGCCCCACAGCCAGTAGTTCTTCTGGCTCTCTATATCCTTCAGACTGGAACACAGACGGACTCCAACGCAAAAAGAGACCCAGCAAATACTAAATAATTAACTGCGATAAATCTTTTTGCCCAGTATTCAGTATTCAGTATTCAGTGCGTGTTGCCAATGACTGAAAAATATTTCAAGCGTATATAAAGTACTCCATGAAAAATATTATAGTTTATACCACTCACTTATAGTATATTTCGATTATATTCATGACTTATACTTTCTAAAATTATATGTAAATATCACTCAGACAGTTTTTTTATAAACCGCAATAATACCTATGCTTTTATGGAATTAGCGTGACAAACGAGCACACAATCCACCTGATGGTAAGTGGATGCTGTGGCCGATAGACATCTACATTTATCCACGATTAAGAATCAAAATGCAGATACGTTGTCACCTCTGAGGACTAAGATGGAATGCCTCGTTTCCAGTAAAAAGGGTCTCCGGTTCTTTACAGTCACCATACGAAACACAGCAGCCTTAAGCTGCTATTTTACGCTGGTATTCTGTGAAAGCGTGGTCCTACCCCGGTCGAGCCGACTCATTCGTGCTACAACTAATATAGCTGCAGCGTGGCTCTACCACTTAAAAAAAACACAAAACCCACACAAAAATCACATAAATAATTTTATAGCTATACGTATATTGAGCCGTGGTTATACAGGGGTTAAGCGCTTGCTGTAAATTTTACAACAACGCGAACAACCCTGATTCGATTCTCGCCGGCAACAATGAAATTGTTAACTGCAATTTTAAGTGCTAATTTATGTGCCATGTGCTCGGCGGTGAAGGAAAATATTGTGAGGAAACCTGCATGTCTAAGAAATAAAAAAAGTGGGAGACATGTAAAGTCCACCAACACGCATTGGGTACAACGGTGGTAATTTCCTTGCCCTTAAACCCTTTCAAAAATTATAAAAGGAATGGGACCAGCAGTGCGACGATATATAGAATGTAACTTACTTACATTGAGATACTTAATTTCAAAACAACACAAAATATTCGTACCACTCATAATTTATTTCTGAAAACAACACTTACTTTATTCGATGTAATTAAATATTTTAGTGTACTATTCCTAATTTTACATCCTTACGGTCAATTTCAGCTTTGTATCTACAAAGTGGATACTACGCCGTCTGTATTATGGATGACTGAGTCAGTTTACACAGCTTAGTCATGGTTACACCCCTGTCCTTTATTTAATATTGCCCTTAACCGTACTTTGATGAGTTAGGGCTTAACTACTCCACAACTAAGTATTAACGATGTAGTTGTAACACGCATTAACTACTATATTATGCACGATAAATTTGAGTTCCATTTGAAATGAGATTTAAACAGGTGAGATATAAATTATGTTATAAGAGAATAGTGTGCTTTGCAAGAAGATGTTTATAATTAGGATTGAGAAAAGAATGCTTCGGTGATTTGAATACGTAGAAATAATAAGATAGAATGCCTTTTTACCAGTTAAAAGTGTCTAATCACTCAACTTATAAAACACAGCTGCATTAGGATGTTGTTTTACGCTGAAATTCTGTGGAAAATGTCTTCTTCTCGCCCCGTAAAAGTCCAATGGGAAATACACACAGTTTTATAAAAAGAATTCAATATGTTGGTTTATTTCACGACAAAACATAAGCCTACTCCTTTCTAAAGGTCCGGTAACGCTAACGATAAAAAAATCAATGAAAACCGTTACCCATGCCGTTACAGCCTATTAAGGTCCACTGCTGAACATAAGCCTCCCCCATAGATTGCCTAATGGAAGGGATTTTGCCATGCTTGGTGGGTTGGGGACTGCAGTTTTTAGATATGGGCATCTTTCTCTATCGGTTTCTGTAAGAATTTGAGTCGTCACGATCGGCTGGTGGATTTAAGATCGCAGTACTAGACGTCTCGCAATTTAGACGCTGATGCCCGTCACAGGTCAGAGTATTTTACGTCTGGTCTAAACGAGATGGTCACTAGGGAAAGACAAAAAGTTTACGGAATGAAAGGGAAAGTGGGTAAAATTAAACATTAAATTATCTCGATCGATATAAATTCTCCATTAACCATATTACACTTCTCAGACTGTTAAAATATCTTATTTATACCTTCGAAGAAAAATGTTTTGTCATCACTTCTTCGTCATCTGTAAATTTCTTTTTCCCGAAGCACTTTTTTCATATTTCTACTTTATACTCGGAAAGTTCTTAGGTTTTACTGAAATTTCCCCAGATGCAAACGACACCCGAACTATGGTGATGGATTCTTTTACATCACCACCTCACAGTAGTTGAAAATTAACTAAAGTTTAATTACTGTTGATTTGTTTATTTACAAAGTGTAATCTTATTATGGATACGTCTTGACGTCAGTGTTTATCTGGAATGTGGTCTAGCTAGTAAGCCAGCTTAGCACTCATAACCGAGTGAACCAGTAGGTTCACTCGGTTATGAGTAGGTACTAAGGTACGATTATTGCGAGATATGTGTGTGAGTAATGATGATGATTGAGAGCCATTAGTGAAATTTGTGTGGACGTTCCGTGCTTCTATTTTAATTTTAAAAGTGAGAATATTTAAATTAAAATATTTTTGGAACTGCACAGGGTAGTATGAGTTTATCTGGAATAATGTCTGACTTACTAATTTACATGGTTATGACTACAAATGTACAATCATTGCGAGATACATTAGTGCAGTTTAAGTGGATGTTTCATAAATTTATTTCATTTCAAAAATAATTTTAAACATCTTTCTATTTTTAGACTATAATAATGTCCTCCAGACCGATTTTCGGTCACGGCGGCCAGCCTCAATGGAGACTAGCCATCGGCGCAAGACAGGATTATAGTGCCCTAGTGTATGAGCAAGCACAGGTGCACTCTCTATTCCCTCACTCTCATAGTCCGATGGGACGGTAAACCGACACGACCGGAGAGAGATCAAGCGCAGGACCAACGGCTTAACGTGCTTTCCGAGGCACGGGGGTGAGACACCGCCAACTTCCTGACTCCGGGCAGCTACTGAGAATTTCTTGATGGAAAAGCTCAATAACTGATTTATTTATATTAGACTATACATTTTATATTAGACTATACAGGTTATACTAATAAAAATGGATCACCAGGAACGAGGGGATGAGGGTTGATATCTATCGATTCAACATATTATAACTATACATAGTTTTTAAAGTTAATTCAAATTTTGTCATTAATGGTAGAAATTAGATTTCTCTACTTTATTTTATGACATTAATTTATATTAATGACAAACAAAATTGCAATCCACCCGTTGATAAGTGTCCAGTGCAGCCACTGGACAACTGCAACCAAGTTCAAACAAAGAAGGCTACAGATACGTTGCTACCTCCTAAATCTAAAGATGGAATACCTAATAACCTGTTAATATAATGACTCTCTACATATAGTCTACACAAGTCATATAGGAACATAGAAATAAGTAAGCATTTAGAACCTACTCTATCAGACTTCAAGATAGAAAAGGAGACCTACCTAGGTTTTTTTAAAGAGTTTTTTTTCTTGAATGTACTGAACTACTTAACGGATAACAAATTGACATTATTGATATAAAAATATAACAAGACCCAAAAAAAATAGGGACAACAACGTCTCTGTGTTTAAGTTCGCTGTCAGTCATCGTCAGCCCTTACATGGCCCTTACATGTGCTAGACTTAGGTCTTATTGCATAGAGTTTTTGTCCTAGTCGCAACAGTTGACTAGCGATGATCATCGTTCTTTATAGTTCACATCCGTTGTAAGAAGATATGCAAGACGGTTATAACGTCATCTATCGGAGGCCACAAGACATTCGAAGCATACTTCTTTAATTGACCTTTAGGTTTCTTACTGGACGAGATATAGTGAATAATTTCTCTAACATCGTCGCTATCATATATAATACATAATAGAGCAGTGTAAGTAAACCTAATGTTAGTAATGCTTTTTAATTACTTAATTGTTATATTATAGTGGCGGCGAAAGACAATTAACTACCCATATCATTCCGTGAGTGTTGGAAGAGTCGAGAGAGGGAAATGAAACAGGAGATGGGCAGCATCTTACTGATTCCATTTTGATAACAACTAAAATAATCAATCTATGGGAAAGGTCTATGGCCAACAGTGGACTTTTGATAGACTGCAATTAATGAATAATACTGGCAGGAGTCTTATCAACAATAACCTAACGATAATCTAAAGTTCCCGCCTCATTACCGACGTAGCACTGAATCAAGAGGAAACGGACTATTTTAATTGTTACTACGTGGGTCATTAGTGATGGATCGGATTCAAACAAACTGCGGAAAAGCCTCAAAGGAATGCCCTTCTATTTACACTAATCATCCATTCATTCATTACAGTCCTTAAAAATCCACTGCTATACGTAGGCCTTCTACATAGAGTGTTTCATATGGGGCATATATGCCATAGTTGATACGCTTGGCAGGCGGGTTTGGCAACTGAAGACTTTAATTTTATACGAAAAGAAATTAATGAATATGATTTTGAAAATGGAATAACATAACTTAAATGTAAAATTTATTTAAATTTAGAATTCCAAGTCAGACCATAGCCACAGAGGCAAAGTTTCTAAGGAGCGTTTAAAACTTTACCTATTTTGGTAGGGTTCACACAGGAGAATAATATTAAAAAAGCTTTTTGTTATGTACCTATCATAAAATATATTTTTGAAGTTATACTTCTTTTGGGGCGTTTGGGAAAAATGATGTGAGTGATTTTTTTACTATGCGCGCGTACACTGACACCTAAAAGCGACAACTTCAGTGGGTAATTTTCTCTCAAGTTTTTTTGTTCTGTTACGCTAAAGAAGTATAACTTCCTACTTACGTACATAAGTACCCACACACTTTTTTTTACGAACTACTTACTCTAAATATTTTGTTTTAATATTTTTTGTTTATGAATAATATGTTGTGCTTTTTAGTTGAATGGTAAATTTTAAATGTAGTGTTAATTTTCTTAAATAATCTAATAAAAAGCACTCACATGGCATACACAAGCTTGCACACGTTTTAATTTAACAATGATTATTTCTAAATCAAAATATTCGCGAAATTTTTGCTCAAGCAATTTAACAACAATAAATTTGTTGACGTATATAAATGAGATATCTATAATATCTATAATATATCTATAATAATTAAGTACTAATTATAGTGGAGACTTTGGAATTATTAAAAAATGATATACATATTTTTTTATTAACTTTATTTGCTTTAAACCAGTTACAATATTATTGCATATACTATTAATAATAATTATGAATTGTATATGTTACGGGTAAATTTAGAAGAGTGAATAAACCTAGGTTAACCCGGGTGCACTTAGTATTATCTAATTTCCTTGCGTAACTCCCGAAATGTCACCAAATTCAATACAGACTCAGAGGAGTCTACCCGAGTAAACCTAGGTTTACCCAACGTTGGCTGGGTAATGTTAGGTATTCTCTCCGGCAGGGGAGAGGGGAGCAGGGGTGTCCCCTATCACAACTGTAAGGATTTCTGGGTGCTCATTTATATAAACTTTGAAAATAGAATGAAAGAGGTTTCAATCTGTATATAAACTTTTATGGAAACTAAAAAGATTTTAAACTATAAAGTCGTAAATAATTTAGGATTAAGGTATCCCTAGATTCTGTTGATGTACGGATATACGTTCTATTATTGTTTACACACACAGAACAGTAAACCATATTTACACTTACACTCATTTGCTGTTATTAAATAAAAAACAAGCACGATACGTGACGTGTAGGTACACCATGAGTTTGAGCACTGGCCTAGCCGATTTCCACCCCGAATGGGTTCACGCCCTGTCGTGGCGTGGTGCTTAGTAGCCGTGGCTTGGTCACCCACGGTGAACAAAGAGGAACCCACATGGCGGGCCCGAGGTGAAGGTCCGGCTCGAGGTGTCCACTCCCTGTGGGCTTGGCGAGCCCACTTCAGATGTGTGTTGGTGGGCTGCGGCGAGAGGGGTGTTCTCTTCCCCTACAGCTGCAGCCGAGGTAGAGTCGCGGAGGAATATGAGTGTTGGTATGGTCACACGCCACTCGCGCTATCCTCCGTGACTCAGTTTCTCTCTGTACGTGACGAGCCGCCAGTGCTCACACACACACATGCGTGCGCTTCAAGCTTGTAGTTGTGTACCTATCATAACACGGTTGTATGAAGCTTTGCTTCTGGTCGGTTTCTTTACTCATGTCGTGCCATAGCCATTACAGTTCAAAGAGGTCTGTTTAAAAAAACGGAAATGTAATAAATAACATAGTTATCGTATACATCGTTATCATGAATTCCAAAAGCTGTAAATATTAATGAACGATAAGCATTAATAATCAAAGCAATGACAGACATTATGAAAGCTTACCAGAAAACCAAAATTTAATTTTGTGGAAACTAAAACCAAATCTAACCTAAATTAGCTTGCGTTGTATTTAGAACAACATAGAGTTAGCAACTTACTAGAAGTGTCACGTAATTCTTTTTCATCTTCTTCAGACGTCTCGGATCTTTAACCTTTAACGCTGCTACCCGTCGCTGGTCTGAGCATTTTACTTCTGGCGTAATGGAGATGGTTATACTGCCATTTGTCGGCAGATATAATTTTTTTTCTGGTGTAACATGCATATGTATGTATGCCATACTTACTACGCTAGGTGAGCTAAATGGCAGCTACAGATTTTTATTATATCTGTTGGTAGGCAAAAGCTGCTGCCAATATCCTCGTTTTGTTTTGCCTTTCATCACGTCTTACGACGCACTCATATACATAATCAGGTCAGGTAGGTTGGTGAGAGCAGTAACGATAACATTGTATACATTTTCAACATTTAAAACATTTGCAACATTTAAAAAAAAAGGTTAAAAAGGAGTCATTTCATAAACAAAAGTCTTTTTAGGCCGATTGACATAACATAAACACTCACGCCTGTCACCCAGATAGGAAGTAAATGATAGTAATCTGGCAATATAATATGCTACAGGAACACATAAGTGAGTTTATTAAACAGCTATTACCTTTTTATATCATTCATGTCTTCGGATGTATCCTTACGAAAGGTAAATTCTCTTACATACGTACATAATACATAAACACTCACCCCTGTCACCCAGAGGGGTAGGCAGAGACTATGGACTTCCATTTGGCACGATCCTGAAACACTTCTCTCGCCTCCTTTACATCCATATATCTACGCATACACGATCGTCGGTTAAGGGTACTCCTAATCTGGCCCATTTTCAATATATCGCCAATTTGGTCGATAAACCTTCGTCTAGGGCATCCCTTTCCGACTCTTCCGTTCACTTCTGCAACGTAAATTTGCTTTGTCACTCTTTCCTCGTTCATTCTTTCTACATGACCAAACCACCGAAGCATTCCTTTCTTAATCCTGGTCACAACGTCATCTTGCAAATCACACTTTTCTCTTATCACACTATTTCTCACCCTGTCATTCATATTCAGCCTTAGCATACTCCTTAATGACTGCATTTCTACAAAATTTATTCTACTCTCATGCTTCTTCTGCCAGACCCAAATTTCACTACCATTCATTAAAAAAGGGACTAACACAGCATAATGAATTGCCATACGTGCCTTTTTTGACACATTCTGACTCTTCATAATAGCGTGTAGAGCCCCATTCACTCTATTTCCTGCGTTCACTCGTCTTTCTATATCCTTATAATGTCTACCATCCCTGCTATAAACATCCCAAATATACAAACTCATCCACTTGCTCAATCAACTCCCCTTCTATTCTTATTTCACATAACGTTTTACTTTCTTCTCTTTCAAAAACCATCACTTTCGTCTTACTTGCGTGAAAGTGAACGCCGAATGACTAAAGGCTAATATTTAAATTTAACGTATTTTTATTTAACACATATAAACTATAATGAGGGTTACCACTAATAAATCATTAAGTACGATGTGCGTGCGACCAAAATATACCCAAACAGCAGGGACTGGCTGAAAACCAGTGCTGAACATAATGCCCAGCAAATACTGAGCCTGTTCCCGTTGCTTCATATTATACTCGTATACTTAGTAATAGTAGTTAATTTGTTAATTGTGAATGTTCATTTTTTTATTGATTGATTGATGATTTATTTATGTGTATACTTACTTTGTTTTCATTGTAAACTTGTTATTGTGTGGCAATAATTATTTTTATTATTATTATCATTATTCTATAGATGTGCTGCCTCCCATCACCAGTCCAATAAGTAAGGAATAAAAGTGTTCTGATATTTAGTGGTCATGCCTCTTTGTTCTTCACACTGTTTAAAACCGCGGCGGCCATTATTCATTAGTAATTAATTTAAAATCATTTGAATTGCCAGTCTATTGCCACCTCAGTTTACTGATACACTGACTGAGACTTAACAGCAGAAACATTTTGCGATATGACCTGGTAAGTCATTCAAGAAGTCAATAGATATAGATGACGCAGGACTATGTTTTCGTTATTACGATAATGATGAAAAATTGGCCGGAAGGTTTGGCCACCAAATGGAAAAAAATATTCAAATATTCCGATCTGAATTCCATCATACTAGTGATACTGAGCAGAGTTCCTAGTTTGTATGACCTAATATGATACAAGTGAACGCCAAGAACGATTTTTTCATTATCTCTTCTAGTGGCACTATAGCAAGCGTTAAAGGCTTTAGGTATTTTATACAGGCTGCTGTGGTAAGGGGCGCTGCGGTCTCTGTGTGGGCTTAAGTTGATCATTGGAAGGGTTTCGACCTTTTCCCATTCATATCCATCTTGTGTCTCGTTCTTATATATCACAATGAATTTTAAAGAAATAAAGATATTTGAAGAGAGTAAAAGGTTAACAATGGGATCGTTACGTTTCTTTTATTTAGTTTGAAATTTTTTGACGTGACAACGTCTTATAAATTGGTTTGCCGGGTGACACTTCAAGAAACTGCGTTACGCTCCGCTCACGTTATGCGCTCACAATGAGAGCAAGTGAGAGGCACGCGTCCCTTCCACTCGGGCATGGTTAGCCCGCCTAAGAGCGAGAGAGACAGACATAATAAAATTATTTTACCACTCAAAGTCGTTGTCACGTAAAACTTTCGCCCGTATACCGACTTTACAGGCAACCAATTTTTTTTTTTATTTAACCAACCTTTCATTAGACAAAATGGTATCACCATCATCACAGCCCATCACAACTCCACTGCTGAACATAGGCCTACCCAAAAAAGGCTATGAAACATGGTTGTCAGCCACCTGCATCCATCGACTTCCTCCATCTGTTAACAGATCGTCACCCCATTTAGTGGGGAACTGCCCTACACTTCACTTATGCTTACGAAGCTGCCATTCGAGAATCTTCCTTCCCTATCGGTTGTCAATTCTTTGAGCTATATGGCCCATTACCACTTCAGCTGTCATCTTTATATTCTGCCTCTATAGAGTCCAACGTTAATCTTTCCAAGAAAGTGCCAGTTGGCATTTCTGCAAGAAATGCCAACTGGCACTTTCCAAGAATACCAACGTGAAACAGCAGAAAAATGTTACTGTGTTTCGAATGGTAAGACTGGAGTACCATAAGGGTAACAATCGAGCACACAGTCCACCTAATGGGAAATGGTTGCTGTGGCCCATAGACATCTACATCTATCCTCGATTAAGAATCAAAATGCAGATGCGTTGTCACCCGTGAGGGCTAAGATAGAATGCCTCGTTTCCAGTAAAAGGGGTCTCCGGTTCTCTACATTTACCATACGAAACACAGCAGCGTTACATACGTAACATTTTGAATCTCGAGGATAGATAGAAGATGTCTATGGGCTACAGCATTCACTAACCATTAGTCGGACTGTAGGCTTGTTTGCCTCTCTTATTCTACAAAAGAAAAAGCCAGAGCCAACCTATTCGTGCTGCATTTATAATTTATATAATTTATTTATTTAAATTCCGAACACAATTTATTTTTGCATTCTTTTAGCGTAAATCAAATCGAATCACAACCATTGAGCGTATATTTCGATCCCAGATCAATTAACCCTCCACTGATAGCGTTACAAACAATCGCGCTGTAGTCGTGACGCGTCGAAGTATGTGACAGCTATGACGGGGTTAATTTACGTTCAGCGTCGGTCTAAACGACCGAGTTTAAAAGCTTTGATTTATGGCGTATTGTCCATTATATGGAACTAATGACATTTTTAGGTTTTAACTTAAGACCGTCTTGTAGTACGTTGTGGTATAAGAACGTTACATCGCTACCCGCAATAATGCGGCCGAAAACGCTTGAACAGTTCGAATTTGTTTATTTTTTTTTTTGTTAGAAAATAAAAACAAATTTATAACATGTGTTCTCAACATGATTTCAAAAATAATAAGCCTTTTTATTAGATACAAATTTCACAAGGTTTCATTATGGAATCTCTCTAAGGTACACGTTTAGATAGCGATTTAGTGTCATCATTATGATTTATTTTATTTTACGAGGCATTTCATCTTAATCCTCAGGGGTGACCCATCTGCATTTTGATTCTCAATCGAGGATAGATGTAGATGTCAATGGGCCACAGCATTCATTTACGATCAGGTGGACTGTGCGCTCGCACCCTTATTCTGTATAATTATCGAGCCAATTATTATGGTTAGGTCTACGCCTTTTTACAACCCTTTTATGTAGATTATAATTCTTACAAAAGGATTTTATTTTTGCACCAAATTACATTTAATTAGACTGACGAAGGTTAAAATAGTTTAATGCGTATTGCAACGTCGCCTTAATGTTATCGATGGTAGAATGGTAAATTTATATTTAGATGCACTGGACTGTTATCGATATGACATATATTGGTTATACCCTATCCACTTTAGTATGATATTGTGTAAACAAACGATAATATAGATTCTTTATAGGTGCAATTAAGTGATATTTAGAATACAAATACAAACAAATAAACATTGTAGAAGAGCAGATTGCCCACACCTTTTAGGAAAGAGAAAAATACAGATTTTATACATGGTAGAGCCACGCTGCAGCTATGTTATGGTTGCAGAAGCTCGGCCGGGAAAGGACCACGCTCTCATAGAATACAAAAAGTTCCACAAATTTTTAAAAGCAGTTTTACTTGCTCCCCAGACCGTATTCCGATCACGGCGGCCAGTCTCAGCGGAGACTAGCAATCTACGCTGGACAGGATTATAGTGCCCGAGTATATGCACAAGCACAAGTGCACTCTCCGTTCCTTCACTTTCATAGTCAGATGAGACAGTAATCTGACACGACCGGAGAGAGATCAGGCGCAGTACCAACGTCTTTACGAGCGTTCCGAGGCACGGGGGTGAAACACCGCCAACTTCCTGAATCCGTGCTGCTACTGAGAACTTCTTGACAGAAAAACCTAGAAACTAATTTTAGCTAGACCCGGGATTCAAACCCGGGACCTCATCACTAGCAACAGCGTTTACGACCACTAGACCAACGAAGCAGATGTTATATAAATGATAAAAGAATCTGTTATATAAAAATTATGTCTGACAAATCTAATTTGTATGTTATACGTCGATAATATTTTCTTTCTTCATCGCTTTGTTACCATGTAGTGGCGGTGTAAGAAAATCCACTACCCCATATCATACCGTGGGTGTTATAAGAGGCGACAGAGGGAAACAAATCAGGAGATGGGCAGCAGATTTACCTAAAAACGTATAAAAAAAAAACTGCGTTTGACAACTCGCTTGCCAAGCGTGGCAACTATGGCAAATATCTCCCCTATGAGCCAATCTATGGGGGAGGCCTATGTTCAGTAGTGGACTTTAATAGGCTGTAACGGTAACGGCACTTCGTTTTAACAAATTCTGTATGACTTATTTATTTCAAACAAACATTGGCGTATCTTGATTAATTTTCCAGAAGGACTCCTGAAAAGTAATCGCCGATGACATCGAAGAACTTATTTATTTGTTCTTTATTATAATCACCTTGGGTAACCTGGTAACTTGGATAACCACCTTACAATGGGCGGACTTAAAGACTTGCGGCAATCTCTGACAAGCAACCCTGGGAGAATAAAAAACTCAAGATACCATCCACAACATCTGGATGCTTGGTGGTCCACCACTGTGTGTTTTACTAGGAGTTTTCTTCCTCGTACAACTTCTCTGTGGAATTGTTTACCACCGCTGATTTTTTTTGTTTTGATTGACGAATCCTGTTGACAATAAACGGCATATTAAATTATTAATTTTAAATCAGAATAGTAAACCGTGAATTAGTGGTGTAAGAATATCCACTACCCCATATCGTCCCGTGGGTGTCGTAAGAGGCGACAGAGGGAAACTGAAAGAGATGGGCAGCAGCATCTGCCTGATAACAATTCAAAATAAAAACTGCGTTTGTCAACCCGCCTGCCAAGCCAAATATGAATTAATTCCCCGTATGAGGTAATATATGGGGGGGGGAGGGCTATATTCAGCAGCGGACTTTAAGAGACTGTAATGGTAAAATCAGACTAATTAAACTTGTTTTATGGCATTGAAATGAACGGAAATTATAAATCCTAAACAGGTTCTATATCCATAAACGCATGAAGTAAACAGAAGTTAAAATGAAACCGGGTTAAAGGAATGCGTTATATAATACAGAATCGATAAATAATTTCCATAATTCTGCATATTATAATGACAGTATTAAATGCGACTTCTCGAAGTTCTCACGGCGTTGAAGACAAATTAAGTTGATGTCAAGTTGTTCTCAATATTTTTTTCTTTTTAATATCATTCGACCTATTTTGACAAATAGCGATACAACTGCTATAATACCGACAGAAAAGATTGATTTGGTTATGTAAATCTCAAGTATCTCAATATAATACGACTAAAATCTATAGCATCTGCGTTTTTATTCTTATTCAAGGATAGATGTAGATGTCTATGGGCCACAGCATACACTTACCGTCAGGTAGACTGTGTGTTCATTTGTCACCATTATTCTATAAAAAGAATCTTTTTACGTTCTTCTATATCGGCCAGTAAAAGACCTCTGCTGTACAAAGGTCTATCCCATTTTAGGAATTTTGGGTATACTAGAAGGTTAGATTCAAATTAACTGATATTTTTTTAGGAACTAAAGGTCAAACAGCGTGGGAAAAAAGGCGCGTTGCTTACAACGGGTTTAGCGGCGGCATCATCGAATTTACTGAACTAGATTTGATCGGACCGCGGCCCGTTTGATAGTGATCCGCGATCCCCGGGCCGTATGTTTGACATGACTGTTCAAAGTAATCAAAGTGTATGCTAATTTGTTTCTTGTTACTTTAGAGGAGTTTTCTGATTACAATGACATTTCATTTACACTCTTTATTGTTTACACCAAAAAAAGAGTTACAGAGGGCGGACTAAACAAGTCCGCCTAGCTAAGAGAATGTAAAAATAAGTTCAAGTTTAAGATAACTTTAAAAACACATATTGATCATGAGCTGTGATTTTTCTAGAGATTTTCATTTACGGTCTTCCAAAGTACATTCACAACACGAAACATAGCAGCATTAAGCTTTAACGTTGGTATTCTGTAAGAGCGTGGTCGTTCCCCGGTCGAGCCGACCCATTCGTGCTACAACCATAATATAGAAATAAAATACATCAAAGACAACATGTTAATTCCTCAAACCGCACTATACTTAGCTGAGCACAGGCCTCCGCTAATTTCTGAGATGGTTATGGAGCAATGACCGCCGCACTGCTCCATTTTATTTACTAGATGTGGTAGAGCCACGCTACAGCTATAATATAATTGTAGCACGAATGGGTCGGACCACGTTCTCACAGAATACCAGTGTGAATTAGCAGCTTAACTCTGTTGTGTTTCGTATGGTGAGCGTAAAGAACCGAAGGCTCTATTTACTGGAGACAAGGCATTCCATCTTAGTCCTCAGGTATGACAACGCATCTACATTTTGATTCATTATCGAGTATATGATAGATCCACTTACCATCAGGTGGACTGGGTGCTCGTATGTCACCTTATTAAAAAATAAACAATCTGAAAAGGATTACGATTGAATAAAGTCTACGTATAAAGAATTCAGTCCACACAGCGTAAGTCATTATAATTTCAGTGTTGAAAATGCAGTCATAACGTGGAAGCAGTGGACTGGAAGATATTTCAGTGCCATTTTTGGGGATACTACGTTAGCCGCAAGAACAGTGCTTGGTTTACGACCGCTCGTTTTTGGCAGCTGTCTGGCATTCCGGTCTCGGCTTACAGGCCATTGTCTCGTCTTGGTCCCTAATTCCGATTGCATGAGCAATGAGATCTGCGGAGATTTGCGGTTGAACATCCCCTATTATTGTAATTGCTTGGTACTTTGCAGCAAAAACTTCTATAACAACTATAAATTGTTCGGATTAATTGCAGCCGCCAAATTCCACCAACGCACATCGCGACGAAGCTCACGATACCATCCACACCGTCTACATGCTTGGCGGTCCACCATTCTGCGATTTAAAACAGCGGTTTACTGGACCAATACGACTAAGGGAACTTCAAGAAACGAGCTTACACCTTTTTAAAAGGTCGGCAACGCACCTGCAATTCCCCTGATATTGCAGATGTTCATAAGCGGCGGTCGACACTTACCATCAGGTGAGCCGCATGCTCGTTTGTCCCCTTCTATAAAAAACAATGAAACTGCGCATAGCACTCGGCATGCCAAGCGTGGTAACTATGGTAAATATCTCTCCTTTGACTCAATCTATGTGGGAGGCCTTTGTTTAGCCGTGGACTTTTATAGAATGTGATAATGATGATGATGATAATGACTTATGCTCGATTCCTATATTCAAGAAACGTTTTGTTCTCCGTAACGATCCGTTTTATTACATACTAGGAGCATGTAAAAACAGTTTATATTACAAACTATTAATTCAGCAACTTAGTATGACTTGAAATGAAAAATAAAAACTTTAAAAAGTTCATAAATAATTTAACAGGTATTTTGTTTTAAAAAGCGGTTTTTATGCACTGCATTTACTATAAGTAATACGTCTCGCTGCTTATTACTAACTTGAAATTAAATGAATTACGTAACATTGGAGATTCTATAATCAGGCTATAAAAAGTCCACTGCTGAACCTAGGCCTCCCGCATTGATTGTCTCATAGAAGGATCTTGCCATAGTTGCCACGCTTGGCAGGCGTGTTCGCGACCACAGTTTCTTTATTATTTTGAGTTGTTATAACTAAGATGCTGCTATCCATCTCCTGTTAAAATAATTGACATCTCCGTGGCGCAGTGGCTTAGCAATGAATTGCAGCGCTGGCGGCCGCGGGTTCAAATACCGCACAAAACACGTATTTATATGGCCTAAAAATATTTGTTCCGGGTGTGAATGTTTGTCCTCGTGCAATTTATATTATTTATATATTAGTAAACTGCCTCCACGATACAGGAGAAAACCGTAGTGTGGGGGTAACGTTTTGTAAAATAACAAAAACAAGAAGAATGAGAATGGGCTACATCTAGCTATCACAAAATACACACACCCACACACAAACACAAACAATGTTAGGTGACATAATTTAATCACACTTATGCGATAAAATCGGAGGCAGGTTTTGATGTAGCGACAGATCTCGATTCAAATAGTTTCCAACACCAGTAAATAACAATTAACCTATTCTCCGGATGTTAATAAATATCGAGTTAAATTATATGGACATAGTTAACGTATCTGAGAGAACTGAACTTAATTAATAGTTAGAAATAGCTTCAACAATTAACAGAATGGTAGTAATGTTGGAAGGAAGGTGTCAATGAGAGACGTGTTATTGATACTAGGACTTTAATTACTAATATTCTATGCATACTATACCTATAATTAATTAAAATGTCGTATTGGCTACAAGATCCCACCGCCCACCTGCAAAAAATATAAAATAATAAAATATTTTTTATTGAATAAACGAGTATAATAAAATTCTAGTAAAAAAAATAAAATCTTTTATTCTAATTAGTATTTTTATATTGGTTTGAGTAGTATGGCTGGCTAAACAAAAAAGTTATATGTGTAATCATATATGACGAAATCAGGTATATAATGTTAGTAGTTATTTACCGGCGGGTTCGCTCGCGTGGGGTTCTATTCAGGAAAATCATTTACACTTGTCCGTGCCAAACTAGTACTAGTACTAGTACTAGTACACCTTTTCATGGGGGTTTTAGTTTTTAGTTTCATCATCATCATTACAGCCCTTCACAAGTCCACTGCTGAACATAGGCCTCCCCCAAGGAATGCCACAAAGCACAGTCCCGAGCCACGTGCATCCATTGACTTCCTGCATGTCTTACCAGGTCGTCACTCGTTCTAGTGGGGGGACGCCCTACACTTCGTTTGCCGGTACGACGCTGCCACTCGAGAACCTTTTTTCCCCATCGTTTGTCGGTTCCTCGAGCTATATGGCCGGCCCATTGCCACTTCAGCATACTAATTCTTTGGGCTATGTCGGTCACTCTGGTTTTACTGCGGATATCCTCGTTTTTAAGTCTATCACGCGGAGAGACGCCGAGCATAGCTCTCTCCATAGCTCACTGAGCGACTTTGAGCTTCCTCATACGGCCAGCAGTGATGGACCACGTCTCAGATCCTTAGGTCATCACTGGCAACACGCACTGGTTGCATAATCTGGTTTTAAGGTTTTGAGGTATGTCTGACGAGAAGATGTGTGGTAATCCCCCGAACGCTGCCCAGCCGAGTTGAATCCGTCGATTGACCTCTCGGTCAAAGTTGAACTTACCTAGTCGGACTAGTTGTTCCAGGTAAACATATTCGTCAACAACTTCAAGCTTAGTGCTCCCAACAACTACCGGCATTGGTGTGACATGGACGTTAAACATGATTTTTGTTTTGTCCATGTTCATCTTAAGACCCATCCGTTGGGAGAAACTATTGAGGTCATTGAGCATAGTGCTTAGATCCTCCAGCGATTCTGCCATAAGGAATATATCGTCGGCAAATCAAAGGTGAGCCACTCGCCATTGACGTTAATACCGTATCCTTTCCAGTCCAGTAGCTTGAAAACGTCTTCCAACGAAGCCGTGAAGAGTTTCGGGGATATTACGTCACCCTGTCTTACACCTCTCTGCAGTTGGATAGGTTTCGTACTCTGGTTCTGTACTCGGATAGCCATCGTAGCCCTACTGTACAAACACTTCAGCACCTCGATATACCGACAGTCCACTTGGCACCGCTGAAGGGACTGCAGCACCGCCCAAATTTTGACGGAATCAAAGGCTTTCTCATAGTCCACATACGCAAGGCAAAGTGGCAGATTGTACTCGTCGGTCTTCTGTACAATTTGCCGAAGGGTATGTATGTGGTCTATGGTGCTAAAGCCTTTTCGGAAACCGGCTTGTTAGGGAGGCTGGAAGTCATCGAGTCTGCGTGAGAGACAACTCGTAATGACTCTCGAAAATAGCACGTAGACGCGGCTCAGAAGGAAATCAGTCTGTAGTTCTTCAAGAGAGCGTTGTCGCCTTTCTTGAAGAACAAGACCACCGCACTTCTGCTCCACGCCTCCGGTGAAGTGCCACCATGGAGGACGGAATTAAAGAGCTTCTGAAAGACTACAAGTACTGGTTTTCCACCCGCCTTCAGAAGCTCCGCTGTAATTCCATCCTCGCCTGGGGCCTTGCCGTTTTTAAGGTAATGATACGTGGTAGAGCCATGCTGCAGCTATATTAGTAGTATAGTTGTAGTACGAATGGGTCGGCTCGACCGGGGAAGGACCACGCTCTCACAGAATACCAGCGTAAAATAGCAGCTTAACGCTGCTGTGTTTCGTATGGTGAGTGTAGAGAACCGGAGACCTCTTTTTACTGGAAAAGAGGCATTCCATCTTAGTCCTCACGGGTGCCAACGCATCTGCATTTTGATTCTTTACTGAGGATAGATGTAGATGTCTATGGGTCACAGCAACCACTTACCATCAGGTGGACTGTGTGCTCGTTTGTCACCCTATCCTATAAAAAAAAAAAAAAGGTGCTGGAGAGCCATTCTAATCTCGCTCAGACTGACGTCCGGAATATTATCGGAATAGTGTCGGATAAGACTTGCTCTCAGATAGTTACTCACACTTGTGTGTGGCACCAACGATGACGTGTACAGCTGCTCATAGAACCTCTCAATCTCACTCAAAATCTCAGGTGTCACGGAAACGATACTGCCACATTCGGTCTTCAGCTTCGACAGAGAAGCAAAGACTTGGGAGCCTTGGTTCCGCTCGATCGCTTCTTCAATACAAGCTGAATTGAATTTGCGTAAGTCCCGCCGCATGCATTTGGAGATCTGTTTGTTCAGTTGCCTGTATGCTATTAAATCTACTGAAGACTGCAGCTTCATTTCCCGTCTAACAGTCATGAGATTAAGAGTGTGATCGGAGAGTTTTGTTTTCTTCTGCGGCGGGTCTTGCAAAACTTAGCTTTGACCGCATGGACAGTTTCCACGAGCTTGTCATTCATATCGTCCACTACTTTGCAATCTTCTAGGCACTGAAAACGATTTTGTAACTCGAGCTGAAAGGTTTCGGGACTTTGGATTAGAGCACGAGGGGGACGGAGCATTGACTTCATTAGACGACACCTCTCCAACTTAACGTTTAGGTTCAGTGTGCCTCTAACCATTCGGTGATCGCTACCAGTTTTCACCCTCGCGATCACTGAGACGTCACTGAACAGTTGCCGTCTAGTCGTCATAATGAAGTCAATCTCATTTTTTGTCGAACCGTCGAGGCACGACCCGGTCCACTTCCTGTTGGGCCGCTTCTGAAAGAAAGAGTTCATCATAAAGAGTCCCTCTTTCTCCATGAAGTCGGCCAGTTGCTGGCCCCTTGGGTTTCGTTGCCCTAATCTGAATTTCCCTACTTTCAGCTCACCGTTCTCTCTTGTGCCTAGTTTTGCGTTGAAGTCTCCCATTAAAACCGTTTTTAGTTTTTAGTTTACATTCTTAAATTTCACAAGGACAAATATCCAAATACTTGTTCCGTGCCGTATACGAACCCTCGGCTCTTAGCGTTGCGACTCATTCCTAAGCCACTTCGCTACGGAACCGTAATTTTTCATTATATTCATTCATTCATTCATTGCAGCCAATCACAGTCCGCTGCTAAACATATGCTTCCGCCATAGCTTGCCTCATAAAGGGGATGTTGTTGGCATATTTGCCATGTTTTAATTTGAATTATTTTGAGTTATTATCAGGAAGATACTGCTGACCATTTACTGTTTTATTCCCCTCTAGCCTCTTACGACACCTAAGGGATGATATGGGATTGAGGATTCTCTTTCGCCGAAACCAAACGGCGTAGCTCGTAATATATTTTCTGTTTTCTTTTTTTTTATAAAATTGAAGTGACAAACGAACTTACATTGAACCTGATGGTAAGTGGCCACCTGCAACCTACTTCAAACCAACAGGGCTATAGAATTACAAATGCGATGTGTATGGGTTCGAATTCCGCACGGAACAAGTACGTGTTTACATGGCCTAAAAAATAATGATGATGTTGATGACGATGTTCCACCAGAAAACACTTTGAAAACACAAGTTTATGTTTAATTTTTTAATGGATTAAATTTGACAAACGAGCACACAGCCCACCTGATGGTAAGTGGATGCTGTGGCCCATAGACATCTACATCTATCCTCGATTAAGAATCAAAATGCAGATGCATTGTCACCTATAAGGACCACGATGGAATACCTCGTATTCAGTAAAAAGGGTCTCCGGTACTCTACACTCACCATACAAATCACAGCAGCATTAAACTGCTATTTTACACTGGTATTCTGTGAGAGCGTGGTCCTTCCCCGGTCGAGCCCACTCATTCGTGTTACAACCATAATATAGCTGTAGCGTAACTCTAGCACGTAAATTTCATTATAATGGCTATATCCTTACTTTACTGTACTATTATAGCCTACCAAAAGTCTAATGCTGAACACAGGCCTCTTCCATAGACCGCTCCATAGGCATATAGGCCATAGTTTCCACGATTGTCGGGCGGGTTAGCAACAATGTTAAGGACACCTGGATACAAATATTTCGAAGACATGTAAAGTCCGCCAACACGTACCGGGAGCAACGTGTGGGATTAATTACACCGTTATCCTCTCAGAAATAAAAAGCCTGTTCCCAGCTGTGCGACGTATGTAGGTTGTAACTTTATTTTACTCTACCTCGCAATCAAGGTAGTTACAAAATTAGTAGCAATATGCTCGTAAGATCCTATGATCTCTGATTTCTGATGGCGAAAAACGAGAAAAGAATAGTACCAAGGTACGCGCTTTTCGCTACATAGATTTCGCGGTATATCTCTGTGAAGCTTTCGCCAGATCTGTCAAAAGCCAAAATGGCCGTCGCCAGAAAGCGGGACTCCACGTCATTTTAAATTTATTTGAGGCTGTTTTAATTTTACTGCAAATTTGTACAGCTTTTTAAGTGCGTGAGTGATTGTTTTTAGCATCAAGTGTAAGCATGGTTTTGATATTAACTAAATGTACGTAGTGTTTGTCTACCAATAAACACTTACAAGAACGTTAGTTACCAATTTACTTTTCTGTAAGTACCCAAAGCAAACTAAGTCAATCCTCAACACATTAAGTTCGGCTTCGGTGTAAAATAAGCCGCTCAAAACGTACTTCAAGGAGATAATTATTGTCAATATTACCGCAAACTTGGAACAAACATTGGTATGATTAACTTAAAGCTTATGATACTAAGATACAAATTATTTGAAACTAACTTAAACATTTTCACAAATAAGGGAACTTGAGTAGAATAGAATATAATGATTTTTTTTTTCAATATAGATTACAGGAATACTTATTGAAAGTCATTTTAACTATACCATTAGTTACTAAGTTCCATTGTGATGTAGATTATAATAGTAGAGATATATTTATTATTTATTTTTGTAAATTATAGTTTTTTTTTTGTTGGTTGGAGGCGTGATGTAGAGCAGCCCACACGACGTGTAAAATAATATAATATAATTATATTAATCTCAATTGTAGTTATTATTAGTAGTCTAATTAAAGTCCTAGATAGGTCAACACGCCTCTCATTGACACCTTCCCACATTACACCATAAGAAAATATTTCATTACAACACCTTTTGGCCTATTTCTGCCACCAAGCAATAGTGTGTGCATTACTGTATTCCGGTCTGAAGGGTACAGAGAGCCAGTATAGTAACAGGATGTGAGGCATTCCGTCTTAATCCTCAGAGGTGACTAAACATCTGCACTTTGATTCTTAATTGAGGATAGATGTATATGTCTATGGGCCACAGTATCCACTTACCATCAGGGGGACTGTGTTCTCGTTTATCACCCTTATTATAAAAAAAAAAAACTCTGACCGAATCAAGGTACAAAATAGAATGTCGCTGCTATTTATAAGTTTAACTGCCTCGTTGTTCTATTAGTCGGAAGCGCGACTACTGATAATCGGGTACTACGCAGATGGTCAGTCTAAGTTAAGACTGGCTGCCGTGACCGAAATTCGATCTGTAGGACATTATTAATGTTCTTATGGTTTTGTTACGCTAAGACAGTGTGATTTACCATCTAGGGCTTCATCACCACTTACCAACAGGTGGGATTGTGGTCAAGCTAGCTTATAACAAGTTTAAAAAAAACATTGTGTAATATTTTTGTGATATTGCTTACCCCACTCAAAAGACTAAAACAATTAAATTTTAAAAAGTTAACATCGACCTTAAAAAAATTAAAAAGAAATAAATAATTTCCACATAAGCTATTGAACTCCATTCTTAGATATATTATTTAAGAAATAAG
Source organism: Parnassius orleans (assembly GCA_029286625.1). Classification (NCBI taxonomy): domain Eukaryota; kingdom Metazoa; phylum Arthropoda; class Insecta; order Lepidoptera; family Papilionidae; genus Parnassius; species Parnassius orleans. The sequence goes on from JAGSMP010000528.1 coordinate 69,641, forward strand.
GTCCTGACTTCATATCATCATCATCATCATCATAATTACAGCCCTTCACAAGTCCACTACTAAACTTTGACCTCCCTCAAGGTATACCACAAAACGCGGTTCCGAGCTACCTGCATCCATCTACTTTCTGTATGTCTTACCAGGTCGTTACTCCATCTAGTGGAGGGACGCCCTACATTTTATGTACTGGTATGAGTCTGCCACTCGAGAACCTTCCTTTTCCTGACTTCATATTATGCTATTTAATAATGTAGAAATAATTTAATTTTATATTTTTAATTTTTAATCTTTTGTAATTAGTTTTTATTTATAATATATGTTTGATACACTAAACAATAAGTATCATAGTAACGTTGCTTTTCTAGACAGAAAAACTTTATATCTACTATTATTGGTTTTCGATTTACAACTCACAAAGATAAACCTTTTTAAGGCTGCGAGAACTCCAATTTGAAGTTTTATTTATTTATATAGCTTGTTTAAACTATATAAAAGGCTTACAAAAGGCGCACTTTATTACTTAAAGGCATTCTATCCCAGTCAACTGTCATACTAGAGGAACGCTAGAGTTTTATATTATGTCAAGTTAATCCTTAATTTATACTTTGATAAATAAACAACATAAAATGTGTATCGTACTATTAGTATTCAAATCCAATAAATTTAAACTAATTCACCAAAGTCTAACTCGACTTTATTTACGTAGGAGTATACAAGCACTCTCACGCACTAATAAACAATTTTACAACTTAAAAATTGTAATTTTATATTTTGACGGATAGGTGCAAAGTGAAATATAAAATTTACTGAAATATACTCTAATTATTATTTAGAATAGAATAGAATATTTCTTTATTCAATATAGATTACATGTAATTCTTATTTAAAGTAATTTTTTACTTTAGCTATAATACCATATAAAATTTACCGGAATGTACCGGTATTATCATATAAAGATTACACATTATGACAGTATTTGTCCGTGGGCTGGCCTGGTGATAGACGTGAGCCAATCGTCATCGATTCGGTCATTTGACCCGAGTTGCGCGTAATGATTGGATTGCACTCACTTCTTTTGAACGATCTGGTTTGACCAGACAGAAAAGACCCTATTTACTGGAAATAAGTAATTCCATCTCAGGGGTGACAATCGGTTGGTTCTTAATCGGAGATAAAAATGTAATTGTCTACTATGTGCTCGATTGTCACCCTTATTCTATAAAAGAAACGATATAACACACATATAGCAGTGCTTCGTAGCCTTTTTCTGAAGGTTTTACTTCTACCGCGTGTGACTTGCACACACGTTTTTTTTAATCTGCGGTGGACTGTGTTCGGCAAATTATGAATGTGTTAGATCAAGTTTAAGTGTCAAATCTAGTTTTACCATATCACCATATAAAGATTTTAGTATTTACCCGTGGGGTGGAGGCTGAATAGACGTGTATCAATTGTTAATGATTCTGTCGTTTTACCCGAGCTGCGTAAAAGTACTGATAATAATTGTATCACAATCACTTTTTTGGACGATCCCGTTCGACCAGACACAAATAATTGACGGAACCACACTACAATCTGCCTGTGGTGGACTGTGCTGGTCAAATTATGAATAAGTAAGATCAAGATCAAGCATCAAATCTTGTTATGGCTCAATAATAGGTAATATTACGCAGACGAATCAATACTTGAACGATCGGGCAATAGGAATTAACAATTGACACATATCTGTTGGTGATCCATCACATCGGTTTAATTCCAGTTATGACACCATTTCCAGGCAAAACATTTGTATCTTAATTCTGCAATCAAATTGTGAGATAATAAATAAATGAGATAAAATATTATACCTATTTTAATGTATTAACATCTAATGAAATATATACAATATGAAAATACTATAATAAATAAAAACTAAAATTAAAAACATAAATTATCATACATGTCAAGAACGCTGACTGCGTTTCCTCGCTGAATGACTATAATTAGTCTTTGACCGAGAAAAGAACCAATCCTTTTATCATCAGCAGTAACGATCAGTCGCGGACATAGTTCCTTTAGGAATGCTAGACTCATATATGCGCCAATTACCCAGTTCAGCTGCCTCTGATGCTGTACCAGCTCTAATGGAGGTGAAATCCTAAGATGAGAGGCTGCCCAAGTGTCTACGAAAGTAGCAACGTACACTAGGTCTTTACCTCTGCCAAGGGACAAAAGTCACACCTTCGGGTCTGATGCCATCGTCTCTAAATATTCCACAAGGCTACACCCGAGGAACATTTATAGAGACAAGAGTGAATCCGAAGACGGATGACATCGTTCAAGGAACCGTGACGGGAAAACCTGCCAGCACTTTTCTTACATGAAAGTCCGCGGAGCCCAAACTGTCGACGCTGCTACTGCAGGGCAACACACACGAGCTAGTAGTACCAGTTAGTTACTCAACTCCACCGAGTTAGTAATTCATTCTTGGGGCGATGTATATGTTTTACAACAAAACCAGAAAAGATATAAAATTTGACCTCCTCAAAATCAAAACATTTCTAATTTGATTTACTTTATTAATTGTGTAATATATTTGATTATAAGCTGTTTTGTTTTTCAAAGAAAATAGTCCTGCTGGATTTATTGCTGGTTCTTCCCAGAACAGAGGTATTTTCCGAACCAGTTTTAAATTTAAACATAACAGTGACTTTCAATAAATATTATTTATAACTAGCTGTTCCCCGCGACTTCGCTCGCGTGCAATTTAGGGTTTTAATTTTTTTGCGCGGAACCCTAATACTTTTTCTATGATAAAAGTAGTCTAAGTTACTCCTTATAATATCAGCTATCTGTCAGTGAAAGTCCCGTCAAAATCGGTCCAGCCGTTTCGGAGATTAGCCGGAATAAACAGACAGACAGACAGACAGACAAAAATTTTAAAAATTGTATTTTTGTTATGAGTACCGTATATACTTTCATATGCATTTAGTAAAAGGCTGTAATTTTGACATTACAAACAGACACTTCAATTTTATTTATTTGTATAGATATATATTGAATAAAAAAGTTACTGTTTCCGAGATAAAGATGAAATAAAAGCTAAAGTGTAAATACATGTAAATTGATTTAGTTACGCCTTAGATTTCGTCACAAATAACAGACTTTAAGTCTGCAACTACGGGTTATCAGATAAGATTAGGACCCTCAGTCACGGCCATAATGTCGGTTTAGGACAAGAGGGATTGCATGATAAACATATGTCAAACTTTGAGAGTTAAACAGACCTCAATTTGCCATTAGAACGCATGGAATGTTTTTATTATAGAATAAGGGTAGGGATACACGAGCACACTATCCATTTGATTGTATTTGAATACTGTCGACATCTACATCTATCCTCGATTAAGAATCAAAATGTAGATGCGTTATCACCCTTGAGGACTAAGATGTAATTTTTTTAATAGAATAGGGTGACGAACGAGCACACAGTCCACCTGATGGTAAGTGGATGCTGTGGCCCATAGACATCTACATCTATCCTCGATTAAGAATCAAAATGTAGATGCGTTGTCACCCTGAGGACTAAGATGGAATGCCCTTTTCCAGGATACTCTTTATCCGGTTTTCTAAACTCACCATACGAAACACAGCATTCTGTGAGAGCGTGGTTTTTCCCGGTCGAGCCGACCCATTCGTGCTACCACTATACTACTAATATAACTGCAGCATGGCTCTACCACGTAAAAATGTTAATGCTTCGTTACTAATGAAAAGGGTTCTCGGTTCGCTACACTCGCCATATGAAACACAGCAGCATTAAGCTGCTATTTCACGCTAGTATTCTGTGAGATTATTTGTCCTACCCATGTCAAACCAACCCATTTGTGCTACAATCATAATATAAGTGTAGCGTGGCTCTAACACGTTCAATGCTTCGCAATTATCCGTATATCATTTTACCCCACAAATTAACATGTCAATTTGGGAAATTCCTAACGTTAGTTAGTTACTAAATCTATGGGAAATTCAATGTAAAAGACTAGCTGTGTCTAGCTTGCGTTGGAGTGCTTTTGTTTTGTCAGAAACATTCAACAACAGCTGACCAAAGTTTCGTCGTAATCGGATGAATGGTACAGGAACGCTTAGAAAGCGAACAAGAAAACAAAGGAATAATCTTTTGCTAGTGTGCTTAGAATGTCGAAATTTTATAGGAATTATTTATTTTTATTTATTTACACGTTCATGCCGCACCTGCAACCCCAGTTTTTTTATTGAAAGAAACTAATTTTATCGCATTTCATTTAACTTATTTTTAGTTTCCCACGTTTTTGGGTACTTTACAGCACAAAAGTCGGGAGTTAAAAATAAGTGCAATAAGTTATATTAAACGCGATAAAATCCATTAAACTTGTTTTATTTAATGTCAAGTATTCGGGTATATATAAGAAATCAATCATTACGCAGTTTTATATTTATAAAACTCTGTGGTTGCTAACCCGCCCGCCAAGCGTGTTAAATATAGCAAAATACTTCCTATAAGGCAATCTATGGAGGAGGGCTATGTTCAACAGTGGAGTTTTTTTTGCTGTTATGGATGATGGATGACACTTCATTGTATATAATTACAACTTTAAAGGAAAAGTAAAAACCGACTTCAAATTACTAGAAAATAAGTTAATTGTTTTATACCCATATAGGTGAATTTTTTCTTTCAAATTTTTTATGAGTCCACTCTTGAAGAATAACCTATTTAAGGTTTAAGAATCACCAAAATTGGTTCATAATCTGCGAAGATATCGCGTAACATGCATGCAAAAAAACATGATCTTGAATTGAGAACCTCCTCCTTTTTGAAGTAGGTTAAAATCACCTTTATAGAAAGGATTACAAAGAGGGGAATAAATGTCTTTTGGCATTCGCTACTCAGTGTCGTATACGGGAAAAACAAAGATATATTCAATTTAATATGTTATTTATTCATTTAAACTTTTGTGCACAAAATAGTACATATGACGGATTTATCTAGATAGCTGATGATAATATAGGTATTTTTTATAGGATAAGGGTTAAAAACGTGCACACAGTCCACCTGATGGTAAGTGGTTGCTGTGGCCCCTATCCTCGATTACGAACCAAAATGAAAATGCGTTGTCACCCGTGAGGACTAAGATAGAATGCCTCGTTTCCAGTAAAAAGGGTCTCCGGTTCTCAACACTCACCATACGAAACACAGCAGCGTTAAGCTGCAATTTTACGCCGGTGAGAGCGTGGTCCTTCCCCGTTCGAGCCGACCTGTTCGTGCTACAACCATAACAGTAATATAGATTCAGCATGGCTCTACCACGTAAAAAATAAATAAGAAATTATTTAGCTAAGATTCGCGTACAAAAGTAAAATGGTGTGTTTTCCACAACTTTCCCTTCCGCAATCACGTGCACTAACTGGCATAATTAAAACTACAAAAATAAGCACCTACTGCCGATACCACCCTAACTCCTACACTGGAGAATAATTATAACTTTTAACAAAAAGTAAAAACCGACTTCAAATTGCTAAAAAAGAAGTTATTGTTTTAGGGTTTTAAGGTTTTAGGGTGAAATTTTTAAGGTAGAATAAGATGCAGCAACCGCTATTTAAACTGATTTGTAATATCAAAAAATGTATTTAAACGTGGTAGAGCCATGCTGCAGCTATAATAATTGTATAGTTGTAGCACGAATCGGTCGGCTCGACCGGGAAGGACCACGCTCACAGAATACCAGCAATTACTACTACTAAAAAATAAAATAGCAAATTAACGCTGATATGTTTCGTATGGTGAGTGTAGAGAACCGGAGACCTTTTACTGGATAAGAGGCATTCCATCTTCGTCGACATCGACAACGTATTTGCATTTTGATTCGCAAACGAGGATAGATCAGCAAACACTTACCATCAGGTGGACTGTGTAATCGCTTGTCACCCTTATTCTATAAATAAATCACATACTGTGGCAAAAGTAACACTGAATTTTACAAATTTAAGTAGAACGCCTTGACGACGTTGTCTCGAGGCGGATCCGCCCTCTCCCGATCCTGCTCAGATCAGAGAAACACTTATCCTAACCTACACGTAACCGATTTTCAACTAATAATAATAATGTCCTCCGTACCGAATTCCGGTCACGGCGACTAGTATCAACGGAGACTAGCCAACTGTGCAGAACAGGATTATGTGCCTTAGTGTGTGTGCACTCTCTATTCTCTCACTGTTGTAGTCCGACCGGAGAGATTAGGTGCAGAACTGTCTTAGTGCTTTCCAAGACAAAGCTTGAAACACCGAAACGTTTCTGATTCCGGGCTGCTACTAAGAATTTCTTGATAAAAATCCAATAACTGATTTTTGGTCGAGATGCTCCACATGATCACCAGTCGCTATTACGGCCACTAGACCAACTAGGCAGTTATATCGCTAATTTGATAAAATTGGACGTATAGTAGGATCAGTATCTGAGAGGGATTATCACTGCAAAACCAGAAGCGGAAACCAACTACTTATGTTTTTTTTTTATAATGAATCCGAGAGGATTCGGTTACAGTACCCACTGTAATAATTGGGTAGTAGCCTAATATGAATTAGGGGCCTTTAAAAAAAGAGCCTACGCTTAGTAGTCAGTTACGACTTCGAGAAAAGAGCCTACTCTTTTTAAAAGGTCGCCAATGCATCTGCAATGATAGATATTCATAGGCCCCGGTAGTCACTTACCACCAAGTAAGCCGTATGATCGTTTGCCCCCTCTTCTATAAAATAGGTTGTCTGACCTATAATATTATAACACGCAGCCATTCCTAGCATAATTTAACGGCATAAACTGGAAGACAGGGAGATCGATGTTTTACTCCGTTACCTTAAAATAGAACATTTTTTTATTCAATATGGATGGTCAATTTTTTATTTACCACTGGTACGGAAAATATCTCTTCCCTGGGAGAAACTAGCAAGACACCCAGTGGAATTATTTTATTAAAATGTTACAATTATTATGTACAATTATTTTTTCAATTGTAATTGAAGCAGCATGTATTTCTTAATATTACGAGTATAATAACACTTTTTATACAGTTTTTAATCAGAAATTCTGATATTATTTTGTTTAAGGTATTCATTGCCCCATAAATATATTACTAATTTTGTGGAGTATAGTAACAGGCATTATAAGCTTGTGTTAATATATTTGTTCTTATTAATGTTATTTATGTTTTTATGTACATACATTACATTTTCATAAATATATTGCGATGCTACGGTTAAGAAATATATACAATATTAAATAACTATAATAAAAAAACTACAATTAAAAACTTTCATTATCATACAGTCCTACTCCCTTGTGGTATTGTGCCAAGAACGCTGACAGCGTTTCCTCACATAATGCCTGTACTTCGCCTTTGAATGAGAAAAGAACCAGCCCTCTTATCACCATCAGCAACGACCAGTTCTTTAGGAACTTTACCGCACGTGGACCCCACGGACCGATAGTCTCTACAGCAAATGGCACAAATATGTAGTCATCTCTCAGGGACTCATATTTGCGCTACTCACTTAGTTCAGCTGCCTCTCATGCCGACCCGGCTCTAAACGAGGTACCCCTGAGATGACAGGCTGCCAAATTGTCTAGGCAAATAGTTTAGTAGCTTTATCTATCTCCCAAGGGACCAAAATCATATCGTTGGGTCTCTTGCTATCGTCTCTAAATATTCTACTGTTAATATATTACCTACTTCAAACTTTTCTCTAAGATACTCTTCATAGTTACAGATATGAATTGGCAATATATACCCATGAAATCAAATAATGATTTAAGAAATATTCTTGTAAATAGTCTAGGGACAAGCTTTAAGATCAAACATAAGGAAAAAGGAAGAAATAAAATTACAAAAAATTACAAGAACAGATATAGTTGTGGAAATGTTTCGAAGGAAGCGGGGCCGAGCCGGGGGTTGAGTTCCGGAACTGCGCTGTAATCTGTCGCTAGGGTTGACGATCAAATAAAAATTAAAGACACAATATTTATTTCCCCGGATACATAAAACAAATATTTCTCTGATCAATATAAACGGTTAAATACATTTCATATTTTAATTGGTTATGGTTTGGCGCTATGCCATATATTCATAAACTCTACATACACTCTCTCACGCCTGACAACAGAGGGTAAGCAGAATCTACGTTCTGCCATTTGGCACTATCCTGACCCACCATATACATCGTCGTTTATATGCGGCAATCGTCAATCCACCTGACAAGCGTGACCATTACAGCCTAATACAGTCCACTGCTGCCATAGCTGCCACGCTTGACAGGCGAGTTGGCAACTGCAGTTTTTTATTATTTTGAGTTGTTATTGTCAGAAAGACGCTGCTGCCCATCTTCTGTTTTAATTTCCCGCTGTCGTCTCTTACGACACCAACAGAACGATACGGGGTAGTGAATATTCTTACACCGCCCCTACGCGTTTGACAAGCGTGACGTTTAAGGCAAATCCTGCCTTTCACGGGACGGGCCCATCCCCATAAGTGGACTTTTATGGGTTGATAATGATGATGATGAAGAAGAAGAAGCAAAGCTTCGCGAGCAGTTTTCCACAGCTATTTAATATCATCCCGTGGGTGTCGCAGGAGGCAACAGAGGAAAATTATACAAGAAATGGGCAGCATCTTCAATCTATGGCCTTTGTTTAGCAGTGGAGTTCTGATAAAAAGTAAATAACCCATTGAGTTCTATGTACTACGTACTAGAGAAGCTATTCCAAACAAAAAATGTGCACTACTCTGTTTTCGCGCATGCGCGGGAGATAGTAGATTTTAGTCTATGATTGTAGATAGCGTGGCATATAAATGAAGAAATTTATTTTTTCTATTGTAATATTATTACCTATTTATTCACTTGAACAACAAATAATTTTACTTATTTGACTACTGAATTATTAATTACGTTCAGGTTTAAACTTTAATTTGAAATCTCGTATTATTAGCGCAGCTCCACACTATGAATATTGAAGTCACACTAAATGACACTAAAGGTGTACGGATTGCAGTACAGTTCATTTGAACATAGTGAATGTTCGGAATGCCAAATCTAGTACGTAGTACATATATATCGATGAATTAACCAAATATTTTAAAGTTTATTATAAATATTATTTAAATTGGACAGTATATAAGTAAGAAACGTTAATATTAGAGTTAAAAACAATTGAGCTTAAAAATTTGTACGTGGTAGAGCCATGCTGCAGCTGTTTTATAGTTGCAGCAAGAATGGGTCGGCTCATCCGGGAAGGACCATGCTCTCACAGAATACCACCGTAAAATAGCAGCTCAATGTTGCTGTGTATATGGTGCGTGTAGAGAACCGGAGACCTTTTTACTGGATATGAGGCATTCCATCTTAGTCCTCAGGAGTGACAACGTATCTGCATTTTGATTTGTAATCGAGGATAGATGTAGATGTCTATAGGCTACATCATCCACTTACCAATGAAAATTGAATTAAATTGAATGAAATTCATACATACTCGTACATATAGGACAAAATGATAAAAGCGTGTTAAAAAGTAAGCCAATTCATGTTCATTGTTACACAAAATATAACTTAATAATGGTACAGTTTTTCGTAACTTTAATAGCGGGATTCAGACCTCGCGGTTATTGTTCGGTTCACATCATTCATTGTGAAGTCGTGGCCACTACAAATATATATTAAAAAAATGTGTAATGTGTAAATGAGACGAAACGAAAGGGAAAGGATGCCACTGCACATGGCATGTATACCGCTTACTGGTCTGGTGTAGACGAGACCGAGCGGGCATGCCAGGAGTCGGTGTCATCCTTTCAGAAAGAATGGGTCAATGTGTGAAAGAGTATGAATGTGTAAGCCCAAGGCTGCTGTGGATACGAATGAAAGTGGGCTTAAAGAAGTTGTTTGTGCTAGGTGTACGCCCCAGACATGTCTAAGCCCACTTATATCCGAGAGCAGTTTTGGGACATGGTAAGGATGGTGTTGATGAAATGTAAGGAAATGAAAATATCATTATGTTAGGAGATTTTAATGGAAGGGTTGGGGTGAAGAGGTCTGGTTATGAAAGGATATTAGGAATGTTTGGCGATGAAAGTGTAAATGAGAATGGTGAAGACCTCCTCGCCGTATGTGAGGAAAAGAATCTTTTTGTGACGAATACTTTCTTTCGCCATAAGAGGATTCACATGTATACATGGGAAAGAGGTAATGATAGAAGCATGATAGATTTCATAATTGTGGATGAAAGAATGCGGAGCGCAGTGGTAGATACAAGAGTTTACCGGGGATCCAACGTAGGGACGGATCATTACCTGGTCTTATGCCGAATTAATGGTCTATTCAGGCGTTGGCGGCATCGGACATCTGTGTCTACCACTGCGTTACAACGTATAAGAACAGAGAGGTTACAAGATGAAGGTGTGAAAGAGAAGTATACATGTAGACTGAGGAGAATATAAATGGTTTGAATGAAATATGTATGAATGATTTAGACCTGAAGACTGTATGAAATAATGTTAAGAAAGTTTTGGTGGATGCAGCCACCGAAGTATGTGGTGTAAGTAAGAGAACGAATGAAAGGAAAAATAATACGTTGTGGTGGGATGATGAGATTCGCATGGAAGTTGAAGCAAAGAAGAGAGCATGGCTAGATTTACTGGCAACCAAAGCTGGTAATTCTGGCGGTATGAATGATGAGATTGAAAGAAAAAGGCAGACTTTAGACTTATAAATAAGAGAGTAAAAGAAGTTGTTGAAAGGAAAAGCAAGAAAGAACGGATAAGAATGATAGAAGGATATCTGATAACTTCCAGGCAAATATTAAAATGTTCTGGAAACTCGTAAGAACTGCCAGGGCAAATTCAAAACAGCCTACAATGAATGCTATACGAGACGAGAACAGCTCTATGCTGAATGATGAAGTTTCGAATTTAAAAAGATGGAAGGAATACTTTGAAAGCGTGTTTATGAGTGAAGAGTCGTCTGAATTAAGTGAAATAGAAACTTCGAAAGAAGTGGAGAGAGGTAGGAGATAAGTGTAGATGAAATAATGAAAGCAACGAAAAGCATGAAAGCATGTAAGGCAGCCGGATATGATAGAGTATCACTCGAAATGCTTAGGGCTGGAGAGGGAGTGGTGGCAGGCCTGCTTTACACCTTGCTTAATTTATCTTGGGAACTGAAGCGGGTACCGGAAGACTGGTGCAAAGCCGTTATAGTCCCAATATATGAGGGAAAAGGATCACAGCAGGACTGTAAAACTACCGTGGTATCAGCTTGCTTAGCATTGTGGGTAAACTGTATGCTAAGGTGTTAATTGAAAGAGTTATGGAAGAAACTGATGGAAAAATTTGGGATGCAAGCTGGATTTAGAAAGGGAATGGGGTGTACGGATCAAGTATTTTCCATGCGCATGATTGCGGAGAAGTTTTAGCCAAAACCAGAAAGTTTTTGTGCTTTCATGGACTTGGAAAAGGCTTATGACAGAGTGGACAGGAATGTGTTATGGCAAACACTTAACTCATTTGGTTTGAGCGCTGGTTTGATACAGGCATTGAAGTCTCTTTATAGGGACTCTGGTGCTTGTGTCAGGATCAACGGAGTCTACTCGGACTGGTTTGGCATCCAAAAGGTGTCAGACAGGGCTGTAGCTTCCCCTGGCTGTTTAACCTATTTATGGACAGTTGTTTGCAAACTTTGAAAGTTGAAGAATGTGGGTTGAGAATGGGTGAGTTAACCGTCAAATGCCTTTTGTACGCCGATGATCAAGTCATATTTGCATCGTCGGCGGCCGAGTTGCAATGATGGTTACTTTAATGAACCGATCATTAAAAGAAAGAGGTATGAAAGTGAACGCAAGTAAGACGAAAGTGATGGTTTTGAAAGAGAAGAAAGTAAAACATTATGTGAAATAAGAATAGAAGGAGTTGATTGAGCAAGTGGATGAGTTTGTATATTTGGGATGTTTATTTAGTAGGGATGGTAGATATGATAAGGATATAGAACGACGAGTGAACGCAGGAAATAGAGTGAATGGGGCTCTACACGCTATTGTGAAGAGTCAGAATGTGTCAAAAAAAGGCACGTTTGGCAATTCACAATGCTGTGTTAGTCCCTACTTTAATGTATGGTAGTGAAAGTTGGGTCTGGCAGAAGAAGCATGAGAGTAGAATAAATGCTGTAGAAATGCGGTCATTAAGGAGTATGCTAGGGATGAATCTGAATGACAGGGTGAGAAATAGTGTGATAAGAGAAAAGTGTGGTTTGCAAGATGACGTTGTGACCAGGATTAAGAAAGGAATGCTTCGGTGGTTTGGTCATGTAGAAAGGATGAACGAAGAAAGAGTGACAAAGCAAATTTATGCTGCAGAAGTGAACGGCAGAGTCGGAAAGGGACGCCCTAGACGAAGGTTTATCGACCAAATTGGCGATATATTGGAAATGGGCCAGATTAGGAGTACCTTTAACCGACGAGCGTGTATGCGTAGATATATGGATGTAAAGGAGGCGAGAGAGGTGCCAGGATCGTGCCAAGTGGAAGTCCGTAGTCTCTGCCTACCCTCTGGGTGACAGGCGTGAGTGTTTATATGTATGTATTAAAAAACATTTAATTGCACTATTGCCAACCCTAAACAAAGACTATGCACTTACAAAGAGCGGTCTGAGCGTACTACACGAGTATTCTACAGGTAAATAACACCTACGTGAGCTATACAGCAGTACACTGGAGCATCCGGTGCCTCTGTGTATTTGTACACTGCCGGATGAAATTAGCCGTATATCTTGTAGCGCGATATTTATTTTGTACTTTAATAAAGAACTAAGTTATAGCTGTGTCCGCTGGAGATATTTATAACTTTATCTAAGGTATATTTTCTTGGGTCATTGACACTTTTTTTTGTAAAATAATAACAATAGTGCTATTAACATTACTAATATTCCCTTTAACTATTCTTGGTAAGCTTAAAATACTTGTGTTAGGAGTGGTTCACGACAGTAGCCGAATGGTGGATTCGAACCCACCACATTTTAAGTCCGCGTTCCGTACCCTGCCATAAACCTACTGTCGCTTCATTATATTTTTTTTTTATAGAATAAGGGTGACAAACGAGCACACAGTCCACCTAATGGAAAGTGGTTGCTGTGGCCCATAGACATCTACATCTATCTTCGTTTGCGAATTTAAATGCAGATGTGTTGTCAGCCGTGAGGACTAAGATAGAATGCCTCTTTTCCAGTAAAAGGGTGTCCGGTTCTCTACACTTACTATACGAAACACAGCAGCATTAAGCTGCTATTTTACGCTGGTATTCTGTGAGAGCGTGGTCCTTCCCCGGTCGAGCCGACACATTCGTGCTACAACTATACTTTTAATATAGCTGCAGCATGGCTCTACCACGTAAAAAATATTGCATTTGCGGTTGCTATTGGGAAGGCATATGTTCAGTAGTGGGCTTTCAATGGGCTGTAATGAAGATCATAAAGCAACCCGTGTTTGATCCCCGTCAATACTAACGAAACTGTTAAATCGTAATTATGTGCTAATATTTCTCGTGGTTGACGGTGAAAGAAACATGAGGCAGGTTGGCTATACTGAGATGAAAGTCTCATTTGGTTTAGTAGTCGTAAACGTGAAAGCTAATTATGAGGTCTCGGGTTCGAATCCCAGGTCGCACAAGAAAAAACAATTATAGAAATTTTTTGTCAAGAAATTCTCAATAGCAGCCTAGAGACAGAAAGTTGGCGGTATTTCACCCCCATGCTTCGGAAAACACGTGAAGCCGTTGGTCCTACGCCTGATCTCTCTCCGGTCGTGTAGGTTTGCCGTCCCATCAGACTATCAGAGTGAAGGAATAGAATGCACCTATGCTTGCGCACACACTCAGGCACTATAATTTTGTCCTGCGCAAATGGCTAGTCTCCGTTGCCTGGACCCCGTGACCCAATTTTCATTGAGACCGGATATTATTATTATTGTTCTAAGAAATATTAAACGATTTTGTTATGATTTGTAGTCTATCAATCGACTATACTTATTATATAACAATCGGACTAGAGCAGCACAGCAGAATCACATCTATGGCTTGAAAAAAAAGTAATAGTTATTTAGAGCTGACTCCATAAGGGTGTACACGATACTCAGCTTGGACACGACGGTGACCATAATTAAAGATTGAGTTATTTTACGCCATATTTATTTTATAGAATAGGAACGCGCAATACAGTTGGTGGGCAACTAGCTACTGACTGCCATTCTTAATACTAAGTAGAGAGGTACTACATTACTAAGTATACAATACTTCCCTTTATAAAAAAGAATACAAAAAATATAAAAAGAATATAAAAAATGAATAAAAAAAATGAATACAAAAACTTAAAACTATACAAACACTTGTTACATTATAACTAAACTAACTACCTAAACCTAAATGAAACTGCAGTACACGCAAAATACAAAACACAATACATCTAAAATTACATTCAACTTAAATAATGTAACTTGAATATTCTGAATGAAAATATTCTGCACCTGACAATGCAAATAATACTTTCACATCCATAGTAACTAACCTGATTATAATCTAAACATGTAATTGTATAACATATATTTTATGTTAAAACTAACTTATATTAAATCGTGAAGGTAACTTAACAATGCGACCACTCCGCGTTGTTTTCACGGTTATCGGGTTGCTAGGGCCGGGTGACGACGACGTCACTGGCGTGGGCGGCGGTAACGCGAACCGTACATGCGCAGGCACCACATCCGCTGCGTTGTCAGCGTTACTACTGTGTGGCGTTGCTATGTTACCGTCGCATTCCTTTAACACATATGCAGGCTTTAATCTGTCAATAGAAATATGTACTTGCCTATCGGGTAACTGATTTAGGTAAACCTTTGAAGCCCTTTTATCACGCGATATGGATCGTCGTAGGGTGGTTTCAAAGGTTTACGTATTGAATCGTCCGAACAAAGACATATTCACAGTTACGTAAGTCTTTGTGCACAAAAATCTTTTACAGTTACGTGAATCGTCAGATGTAGGCTTATAACTACGAATAGTATCTCTAATCCTTAGATTATTTACTCTCTAGATAACGCATCACGCAATGAGCGATGCAACAAAAACTGGCCAGTTTTACAAGCGTGTGTGCGTGAGGCACGCACACATGCTTAGCGGTTGCTATGGCGACAGAATAAATAACTATGGCTTACACCAGCGTCATTTGTATCTGGGAGATACCAGCTAATGAATCTATCCTGATAAAATGGGAAAACTGTAAAATTATGTTATATTAATAAAATATTTATTGATTTTCTGGACTTTTACTTACATATTTACAAACTTATTATAATATATAATAATTTAGAAAAATATTTTATTTGTCTTATATGCTGAACCGGACATTTAAGAATATATTACACTAATAATGAGCACAAAAGCAAGAAATCAGCACGAAAAGTATTTGCTCTGTAAAACATAGCTGATCACAAGTTACTTTTGTCCATTCCGGCCGTAAAAATTACAGAGGCATTTCACCCCGGTTGAGACAGGTCGTTAACATATTATGTTTATCCATGAAATCTTATTTCTTAAAACTTTCAAAGACTTTTGAATGATTCTCGCGCCTTCACGAATCTGTTCCTCGGTGATAACTAAAGGTGGCGCTAGACGGATCGTCTGTCCGTGTGTTGGCTTAGTGATCAAACCCGCGTCACGGAATCGCAGGCAGACTTCATACGCCGGGATACCTGTTATAACAAAATTTCTAAATGTATAAGCACTCAAGTGGGTATTCAGACAAAATCCCGAGCTTAATCTCAAATTTTACAATGCCAATATCTCTGGAGCATTGTATGACTGGACTGATATTTTGACATTAAAAAGTTTGGGTTCAAACCTGTTCAAACAAGATTATCTCTGAATACCCGGCTCAGTACACAGATCATAAAAACAACTCAGTCAGTAGAGTAAGTAATTAAGGTAATATATTTAAGGTAGTAATTAAGAGTACGGTCGGTAAATCATGACGTCAAAAGTTCATATCTATTATTGTAGTGCTGTTGTCAACCATTCCTAGCATAAGCAATTAAACAGTCAGTATTAATTTAAGGTACGAAACAACAAATCTTTATGTCGAAAGTTCGTAATTCAACACTATTATTCAACCGTACGTAAGACACCGTAGTGGAATGTTAAACCGTTATTCAACATTCCACTACGGTCAAGAACTTTACGTGGTAGAGCCACGATGAGGGTTGTAGCACGAATGGGCTTGCTAGAGGATACCTAGATGAAGATGTTTAGGGCCACAGCGTAGATTATAGCAAGGCTTTTGACCGCATTGACCATACGTCACGATTCACGTCTTATGTACAAAATAGAACGGAGGCGGTTGTACTAAATGGTTACTCCTCGTCGTGGGTAAGTATTCCCTCTGGCGTTCCTCAAGAATCTTTACTCGGTCCCCTTTTGTTTTTAATTTTTATTAATGATATTAGTACTTGTTTTTCTTACTCAAATTTCGTTTTATTTGCAGACGATATGAAAATTTTTAGAGTTATAAAAAATGTCTCGGATGCATATCATTTACAGGATGACCTGAATAGATTAGGTATTTACTGTAGGAATAATAAATTAGATTTAAATGTATATAAATGTTTCTGTGTTACGTTCTCCCGTAAGCGAAATAATCTTTATTTTAATTATAAACTTAAAATCAAATTCTGATGAATGAATCCAAAATAAATGACTTGGGAGTAATTCATGACAGCAAACTATTGTGTGTTTAGTTGTCTGTTGAGTTAGAATCAAATTTTTTGTAAAGAAATATATTATCAAATAAAAATAATTACGCATTTACAAAATATGTTTTATTATTTAATGTATGGTGTCGACTTATAAAAATACTAGATGTTGGCTGGCGGCTTCGCCTGCGTCATAGTTAAATAATTTATCCCGCAGGTACCCTTTACCGTAATATTTTATCCCATAGCATTTCTACAGTTTAATAGATCCTTTTAAGAAGAATTATTCCGTCTTGCATTGTTGTGCCAGCAAGAGTTAATATATGGGTGCCCCATTGAAGCTTTGCATCTAAGTTTACCCCAGGAACACAGTAGTCTCTTCTATTTTGAACCTATCATTATTTACCATTAAATGTTTGTAACTACTAATTTAATGGCCCTCTCTTTGAATTTATTTTTTAAAAAATTTGCGTTTTGAGGTTGCATCACTTTTTACATTATCTAAATTAGCTATATGATAACAGCGTATGGTCAAATATTTTTCGACGACCAGTCTTATTAGGTTCACTTGGTGAAGAGAAGCACACGCGTGTTCAGTTTCAACTTTAAAATAATAAAATCACCAATAAATTGTTTTAATATACAAGATAAAATTTGTGTGTAAGTTGGCCTAGTCATTATAAAATTTTGTCTAAGAAACTTTCTGATTACTTTCTCCAAAGTCTTACATATAGAATATACATCCCTTGAAGCATAAATCAATCCGCCTTCATCCCGTGCGCTAATAGAACAATGAACATACACCAGCTTTTAAGACAACTGTACGGGGAAATTCGCAATCCAAGACTGGCAACACCAAAAAACGACGCGTTGATTTTGTAAATAAAATTATAAATTTATTAGTTTTGTTTTCGTAAATTACTATTAGTTTTGAGTTACTTAGCGATGGTAGGAGATTTTGTTAGTTGTTTGTAAACGTCCTTTGTAATTTTTGCAGATTTAAATCGCGCAACATGTCATTTTCACCAAAATAATCTAACACAAAAAATGAGCCGTGCGTGCGTATCTCTTGGCGTTACAATTGACACTGAGGGGCGGGAACGCATTAGAGGCTAACAGTTAGCTGATATTTTTTTCGACGCTTTTGAGCCGCCGTTACTCTATCTAGAGAGTAAATAATCTAAGCTCTAATCTTATGTACTAAACAATAGTCGTTGATGTTACGGTTGTTCGAAGAGCTGTCATAAAAGTCTCCTGGCAGACGTAAGTTTCGTCCGAAAGTTAACTCGGCGGCGCTAACCCCTGAGTCGCTGCGGCCGGCCGCGCGAAGCCCCAGTAATACCGTGGGTAGCTCTTCCACCCAAGACCCATGTGACAGGCGAGCCGAAAGTGCTGTCTTTAAAGAACGATGCCAACGTTCGACTGCGCCATTGCTTTGTGGGTGATAAGGAGTAGTTCTAATTCTATTAACCCCCAACGTTTTTAACAGCTGGTTAAAAAGACTACTCTCAAACTGGCGACCTTGGTCGCTAGTTAACTTCATCGGGCAACCGTAACGACAAATCCAACCCTCATATAAATGTTTGGCAACAGTTTCTGCTGTAATGTCGCGTAACGGAAAAGCTTCGGCCCACCTAGTCCTCCTATCAATTATCGTGAGTAAGTATCTATAACCATCTGGTGAAATCTCAAGAGGGCCAATGATATCGATGTGCACATGCTCAAATAGATCTACTTCCGGAAACTTAGTCAAATTCGATACCGTATGTCTGTTAACTTTAGAACGTTGACATTGTATGTACGTTTTGCCCATAAAGAAACATCACGATTCATACTGGCCAGAAATACTTTTAGCTAACATCTTTCGTGTAGACCGAATTCCAGGATGGCTCAAATTCTGCAAACTATCAAAAGCTAGGCGTCGAAACTTTTCCGGTAGGTACGGACGAGCTATATCAGTAGACATCTCACAAAAATAGGCTTGTCTAACATAGGTATAACCAGTTCCTTTAACAAAATATTATCGGTATTTAAACCAGACATAACATTCGTAATATAACTATCGCTACGCTGTTCGTTTGCAATGTCATCGAAATTCAACGCAGTTGGCATAATCACGGCTTCGACGCGTGATAAGGTGTCGGCTACAATGTTATTCTTACCGGTTATATGTTTTATATTTGTAGTGAACTCGCTTATGAAAGCTAAATGTCTCGTTCTCCGAGGCGTTTCGCTTTCATCGCGTCCTACCTTTTGAAATGCAAAAGTTAAAGGTTTATGGTCCGTATACACGGTTATTTCTTGACCTTCAAATAATTTCCGAAAATGCTAATTATATAGCGAGCAACTCGCGATCGTAGGTGCTATATCGCTGTTGGGTGGTGGTCAATTTTTGAGAAATAACCCAATGTTTTCCAGCTATTTCCTTCTTTTGTTGCAAGACTGCGCCCACGCATGTATTAGATGCGTCAGTCATAATAGCGAGTGCGGAATCCACTCTAGGGTACGTCAATGTAACGGCCTGTGTGAGACCTGCCTTACATTGCGTAAATGCTTCGTTCACACTATCATTCCAGACGATGGAGTTTTATCATTTTCTTTGAGCTTTTAAGATATTTATTTAATTCTGTTAGATATAAAATAGCATTGGGGAGATGAGCTGATCAAATGGAAAAATGGTACAGACCTCAAGATCCTCGGACTGTACCTCGCTACCAGTTTTCCGGCTGCTTTAGTTTCCACGCGCACGGCTCCGTACACTTGTTTGCCTTTTCTGAACCGGTAGTGGTAGATGCACAAGTAGTTCTCCTTCCGGGGCCGGCGGGAACCGCTACGGCGCCGTGACTGCGAACGATGACGGTTGCGATCAGGGCGCGAGACCGCGACCTCCGCTGGTCGATCTGGTCCACGGTAGCCTTTATTTTAGCCACCTCAGCCCTTAACAGGGCCAAGTCAAGGGCAGCAGTAGATGCTGGCGCTGGCGCAGCGTAGGTAGCGGCGGCGGCATAGGAAGGCCGCACAGCCTCCATGACGTTATCTGCGACTGCTGCTAGGTTGTCCAGGTCCTTGGAGTCGGATACGGTGAGCACGGCTCGCACCTGTGTCGGAAGACGATTCTGCCACAGCACGCGAAGGGTTTCATCAGGAACCTTGTCAGTAGCGAGCTCGCGCATCCGACGGAGCAGCTGGGATGGTTTTTGCTCGCCCAGCTCTAGCTCGCTCATAAGCTTCTCGATCTGCCTCGACATTGATTCCTCATAGATGTGGAGCAGCCGAGCTTTAAGTGCGTCGTACTTGTGGGTAAGAGGCGGATTTAGTAATATGTCTGTCACTTGCGCGATGACTTCCTTACTCAGCTTGACACGACCAGGTCAAACTTCGCCTCATCGCTCATCCTCTGAGGTGCGAGGATAGCTTCTGTGCGTACGAACCACACGCGCGGCTGGTCCGTCCAAAAGTCCGAGAGCCGGGAATGTAGAGACACTGAATCTACACCTGGCACCATAATGGGCGGTAGCGCGGGCGGCTGCATGTCCTGGACGAGTGGCACGTTAACAAGCGGCACGTTCTGTGGCGGTGGCGGAAGCGGCACACTCATGTTACTAATATAAATTGTCCGTCCGATCACAACACACGCGAAAATTGCCCACTACTGTGTTAACATCACGTCAGGGTCACCAGTTTAGGAGCTGACTCCATAAGGGTCCCTACGGGTGATCATAATTAAAGATTGAGTTATTTTAACAACATATTTATTTTATAGGATAGGAACGCGTAATACAGTTGGTGGTCAACTAGCTACTGACTGCAATTCTTAATACTAAGTAGAGGTACTACATTACTAAGTATACATATATGCGGTAGATAGATACAATATTACTAAGTATATAAATGTGTGTGTGCGGAGCACACCTACAGTTACAAAGAGATTTTTCCACCGCGTTGCATTTTGTTCCACAGACGTGCAGGTTTCCTCACGATAATTTCCAACACCGCCGAGTACGTGGTAAAACAGTATTTAAAATTGCAATTAATAATTTCAATAGTACCGGTAGAGATAGGACCCAGGTAATTCACTTACTTTTGGAGAGAACTTTTGTTTTTAGGTGAACACTGAAAAGTATACTCAATTATAAAACAAGGTTATTTTCGAATGTAAATTTGCGCACTCGAAAAAGGCAATGACTCGATGTGGTCTCTTGTCACCATGTTAACA
Organism: Parnassius orleans; assembly: GCA_029286625.1. Lineage (NCBI taxonomy): Eukaryota > Metazoa > Arthropoda > Insecta > Lepidoptera > Papilionidae > Parnassius > Parnassius orleans. The sequence continues at coordinate 90,643 of JAGSMP010000528.1, forward strand.
CGGTTGCTTGGATAAGCAAATATTACCGAACTTAAGGTGGCCACATGCTAGGTTATGCTTGTCAGTTTTGCCTGTGCAAGCAAAACCGACAGGCTCGACCGAGTTTCATAGGGCACACACACGTAACGACAAACCTGCGCAAGCTCTCTGGCACCGGCAGCGGTGGTTGACGTCGACGCAATAGCGCTAATAGGATTATTATTTGTAATTTTGAAGAAAAACAAGCTTAACAACGAAGCCGTACAGAGTGGTGTAAAAGTGTTAACAGAAGAGGAGAAAATACAGCCATGTCAACTTACTAAAGGAATTAACATGTTATCCGAAAGATTACCGTAATTATTTACGAATGGACGAAAAACTTATCTTACGCTGTTATCAAAGGCATTCTTTCATCTCCATTAATTATTAAAAGTAGGACTCCATTATGAGAACCGCTATATCACCACACGAGAGGTTAACTGTGACATTGAGATTTCTTGCCACAGGACGGCCATATGAATGTTTAAAATATTCGGCCTTGATATTGCCGCAAGCTCTAAGCAAAATTATTCCTGAAACTTGCGATGCAATTTATAAAGTTTTACAAAAGGATTATCTAAAGTTAAGTGTAAATGAAAATACTATTTATTAAGTAGATATGTTTTTATTTAGGTAAAACATACAAGAACATATTAGAACACTACACTACTAATTATATTCAAAATTTGAGTAATATATTGACGCTGTAACAGAATCTTCTTCAATTGTAAATTGTACATTGGTAGATATATTCATTGCGGATGATGTAGAAGGGAACTGGTTCTGAGATGAGTCAATACTTTCTTGAATTGATAATTGTACCTCGACAGGAGGATTACTCATTGCGCGTGATGTAGAAGGAAGCTGTATGAGCAAAGGGTTCTGAGGAGAGTTCGCATTAAATTGAGTGTATTGAAATTGTTGCATCAATGACGGACTTGGGCTTTGTGTATGATGTGGGCATAATGAAGACGTTTACGTTACAGATTGTACGTACCGAGTAGTGGCGACGTAAGAATAGTCCCGTGAATGCTGCAAGAACCGACAGAGGGAGACAAACCAGAAGATGGACAGCAGTATCTTCCTAATAACATCTAGAAAAAAATGCGGTTGCCAACCTGCCTGCCAAGCGTTTCAACTATGGTAAATATCCCTTTTATTAGGTTATCTACGGGGGAGGCCTATGTTCAGTAGTGGACTTTAATAGGCTGTAACGGTAACGGAAGTGACTGCTATCTAGCACGGAATTTTCCATTTGCTTTTTTCCTGTAAATATGTATTTTGGGTACTTGAGATGGATGTCGAACTAGGAGAATGTATGTATTGACTTCTGTGATAGTGTGAATATTCCTGTTTTGGTAACTTTTGTGCTTAGATTTCCCATCTCCTTCAAAAAGTGACATTTATAAGTTTTTCAGCTATAAGCCGCTGGCGTTTTTCCATTGCCCTTAATTTCAAAGCTATGAATTTACCTAGTAAATCATACCGGTCTTCTTGTGGTGGAGGTGAAGCTACAGGTCGTTCTAAATGATCCCTAATTGAAGTTAATACTTCGTTTGTTAATTTATCTGCTCGTTGTTTTTTTTTACCGGGTCTTAATACTCCTAGTTGTTTCTCGGCTAGCTCCTGCTGCTGTTTTTGAGATACAGAGTTTTGTGTTGTATTTTCTGGAATTTCTTCTGTATCCAAAGTTTTGTTTTCATTAGTATTCCTGATATCAGCAATTTTCTAAAACAAGAAATTTTGTTACAGTTTCCTAATTCATCTGAAAATGAAGAAATATAGCGCAACAATTTGAAGAAAGGTGATATTTCCCTCATTGCTTAGGTGCGATTGATGGTAAGCACATTGACTTAATTCCACCTGCTGACAGCGGATCGTATTACTATAATTATAAAAAACGACACAATATGGTGCTAATGGCAATAGTAGATGCTAATTACGAATTTCTACTGGTTGATTTTGGAACTAATGGCACAATTTCTGATGGAGGCGTCTTACAGAATACCAAGTTTTTTGAAATGCTCCAGGATGACAAAATTGAACTTCCAAACGCTAAAGGTGTCAAAAACAGCTCAACAAGTCTCCCATATGTATTTGTTGCTGATGACGCATTCCCTTTAAGAACTGATCTGATAAAACCATTTCGACAAGCTGACTTGCATTCACGCGAAAGAAAGATATTGTCTCGCGCTAGACATATTGTTGAGTATGCTTTCGGTATTCTAGCATCTAAGTTTCGAATATACCATACTGTAATAAATCCAGAGCCAAAGAATAGAGAAAAAATAGTGATTGGAACATGCGTATTGCATAATTATTTAATGAAACACGTAAGAAGTTCTTATGCGTCCCGGGAATGTTTTTATGAAAAAAATACTGCAAATGGTACTTTTATCACGGAAAGCTATAATACTACCCGTTCGACTATGGTAAATTTGCAGCAAAGCCAAGGAAACATTTTAAATTATGCAAAACAGGTGCGAGCTAAATTTACTAATTACTTCGTAAATGAATTCAGAGTATCGTGGCAAGATAACTTCGTTGTGACTAAAGTTTATTGTACGTATTGTAACGTGGTTTAAAGTAATTGTATCTAATAAAAATTATATCATTACAGCAGATTTTTATTGCTGTCTCCTTGGTTCATCAAATAAACCAGAACTAAACCAAATTAATAATTTTCATACAAGTTCGAAAACGTGAAAAAAGAACATCAAAATCCGTTCAGCCGTATAGACTACAGAACGTGCCAAAGAAATAGACATACTTACATACATACTCTCGAAAAACATAACCCTCCTGTTTCGGCAGAAAAAATAACATCACATTTTTTTAATTACCACCCGTACGCAAACACACACATACACGCATACGACCCACGCCACATTTGTATAAAAAACTACTATTTCTTACCCTAATTTCATCGGCGTCATCTATATTGGACCGTAAAGTACAAGGAGTGTCCTGATCTCCGAGAAATTCAAATGAAAATAAATTTCATCAGCCGACGCTCCTGATTCAGTGGATTCTTCAATCTTTCTTTTTTCTCTTCGTACATTACTTCGTAGCTCATTATTTTTTGATAACATCCTCTTTTGTCGCATTTGCTTCTAGTTCTCTTAATTTAGTTACAAGTTTTTCATATGCTGCCGCTCTTTTACTTCGGTCATGATACTCTTTATCCTTCAATCGCCATATACAGGGCTCCGATTTATATATTCCAATTAATTCTTCTAAAATTGCATTTCATTTGCGAGACGACGCGCTAACGACGACCTATCCCCTCGACACTTGCTGGACGACTGAAGCCCGCCTGCCACACACGTTCAGTTATGCTTGCGCAAGCGATCTGCGCAAGCATAACCGAGCGGTAAAAATATTAATTTCTATATTTTTAATTTTGCTTGGGTCGAACACCTTCTTCAAATAAATAGGCTACAGATGCTTTGCCACCACTGAGTCTAAGAAGGAATGCCTCTCAGCCTGCCATCGTACTGGCTTTCTATACCCTTCAGACCAGAACACGGCGGTGCTCGCACTGCGCTGCACGGGGGCAGAAGTAGGTAAGAGGGTGGTATCTACCAAGACGGAGGTCTAGCCAGAAAAATAGTCCTATCAACTAGTAAAATTTTAATTTAATTTTAATTCCTCGGGACGCGCTCACTGGTACAGCAATACATGGGCCAGCGGCTTTCTGTGGCCCTCGACTGCGCTGATAGAGATCACTTTTGAATTTTAGCCACCAGAAATCTTTTCGGCATAATAACATCTTCATTGATTTTAGGATGGAGTACATATAATACAGATTATCCTCTACGTTGAAAAAGTGCGTGCTTTGTTAATGTAATCTACGTTATGTCATTACATTGATCAAGATTGTTTTAATCCAAAACAACTCCACCAGCTCGTATGCGTATGATAATAAAACATCATCCAAGCCGAATGTCTGTCACGACTAGCCTCGACGAAGACTAGCCATCTGCGCAGGATAGGTAGGATTAAAGTGCCCAAGTGTATGCGCAAGCACAAGTGCACTCTCTATTCCCTCACTCTCATAGTCCGATGGGACGGTAACCGACACGACCGGAAGGAGATCAGGTCCAGTACCTACAGCTTTACGTGTTTTCTGAGGCAGGGGCACACGAGACACATAAAATCTCAATAACTGATTTTTTTGGCCCGACCCGTGATTCAAACTCAGAACCTCGTGTTCAGTAATCACGTATATCAAATGTTACTATCTGTTTCGTCAAACATAATAGCACACGTATTACAAAATCTCCCTTCTTAAAATCAGCAACTTTCAAAGGGTGTTAAGCGCGGCTTCACGTCTCAAATGCTCGAGTCTGTTGCTATGTAATCGGCATCGCGCATATAAAAGACTGCCGGTAGTTTGGGTGTTGGATTATCCATCTGTCCCCTTTTCCCTTTCCGGCTTAACGTAAGCAGCACAATGCCCTTTCTAAAACTGACATCTATATGATAAAATAGAACACATCTATATCGCCTTTTATCGAGTACACAAGCTATATACAAATACGCAATTTTATTTATAACTTGTAAAGAAAGGAGATTGAGCAAAGTTTCGTACAAAAAACTCATTAATAAAGCGCATGAAACCTCATTGCTAGCTATTATGTGTTGACCTTATATCATTTGTTGTTTGTTTATTTAATAATTAGAGGGGACAGAGATTTCTTTTTATAAAATTGAAGTGACAAACGAAGTTAAAGTCCACCTGATGGTAAGAAAGTAAGAAAGAGACATTTATTTGGCACATACAGACAAAAGTAGCAGATTTTTATATGTAGAAATTTAAACAAAACGGACGACGAAAACATGTAGTGTGAAAACTAATCTAACTATAACATAGCAATATATTATATACTAGCTGGTCCCCGCGACATCGCCCGCGTGGAATTTATTATGATTGGATTTTATGGGTTTTAATTTTTTTGCGAACCCTAATTCCACTGAAAGTCCCGTCAAAATCGGTCCAGCCGTTTCGGAGATTAGCTGGAACAAATGGACAGACAGACAGACAGTAAAAAAATTTAAAAATTGTGTTTTTGTTATAAGTACCGTATACACTTTCATATGCATTTAGTTAAAAGCTGTTATTTTAACATTACAAACAGACACTTCAATTTTATTTATTCTTATATATATATATATATATATATATATATATATATATATATATACATATATATATACATATATATATATATATATATATATATATATATATATATGTGTGTGTGTGTGTGTGTGTGTGTGTGTGTGTGTGTGTGTGTCTTAATTCATTGAAGTGACGATAAAGAATATTTCTCCCTACAACGGAAGAGGCCCATTTCTAGCTGTGGAATTTAATGAGACTTTAAAGAAGAAGAAGAAAGCAGTTTTAAAACTACTGAGTATTCGATCAGGTAAACTTTTGAATTTATTTTAACTTGGCTTTTCTTACGCGAAATTATTTAGTTCCTTTGGCATTGTAAATACTAAATCGACCAAGTTTATTATTATGTTTGTCTGTCACAACTATAGCGGTAAAACAAAGCTCTGGCTCAACTACGGACGCCTGAGGCAAGTTATAATAAAAGTTCCGCTCGAGCTGAAATGAAGACAACCGTGTACTTTAATGAAAGCACTTTAAACTCATTAATGCAGCCGTAAATTTAACGACGTCGTTCTTTATTTTGGTGTAAGGAAACAGAAATTTACGTTAATGAATTGACATTCTGCTTCGTAATATTCTGCTTATAATAGCGTGTTTTGTTAAAGTTTTATACGTGGTAGAGCCATGCTGTAGCTATTTAGTTGTATTATAAATGGGTCGGCTCGGCTGAGGAAGGACCACCGCCCTCACAGAATCCATCCATCCATTACAGCCAATAAAAGTCCACTGCTGAACATAGGTCTCCACATAGATTGCCTCATAAGGGGTGTTTGACTATAGTTGCCGCGCATGGGATGCGGGTCGGCAACCGCAGCTTAATGCTGCTGTGTTTTGTTTGGTGCGTGACCCTTTTTACTGGACAAAAAGAGGCATTACATCTTAATTCTTAAGGGTGACAATGCATTTGCATTTTGATTCTTAACTATGTGCTCTTTTGTCACGCTTATTGGACACTGGTAACCAAATTCAAACAAAGAAGGCTACTGATGCGTTTGCACCTCTGAGGACTATCATGGAATACCTCACAGCCCACGTGTCCGGCGAAAAAAGAAACTACTAGCTTTACTTCTAAGAGAATTCAATCACTGATTGCTTTTAATTCACTGTTGCTTTTAATTGAGCTGAGGGAATTATTTGCACGCCATTAAAACATGAATAACCATTTTTTAAATTCATGTTTGTCTGTCCGGATAATCTTCGGAATGACTGAACCGATTGTAATGAAACGTCACGAACATTTTGAATCCATTTGATTGAGAAATCGATTTTGATGATTAACATAAATCTAAATAACGCCACAGTAATAGATCCCACCCAGGTGAAGCCGGGGCGTATTGCTAGTACAAAAACAAAGAATCTTCTGAGCGTCATATTAAAAGACTCTTTGTGAAACACTTACCGTTACCATGACAGCCTATCAAAGTCCACTGCTGAACATAGGCCTCCCACATAGATTGCCTCATAGGGTTGATATTTACCATAGTTGCCACGCTTGGCAGGTTTAGCAACCGTTGTTTTTAATTTTTTGTTATTATTAAGACGCTGCTGCTCATGTCCTGATTTGTTTCCCTCTGTCGCCTCTTACAACACCCACGGGATGATATGGGCTAGTGCATATTCTTACATCAATATATAAATAAATAATAATAAATACTTAACTTATACAGAGTAAATCAGTTTGTTTTGATTGACTCTGGCCTCCTTTTGACTGCGTTAAAGCAACTGCTGACCAGGCCCGGGTCGGGCCAATACAAACCTGAATACTTATGCAAATATTTATTTGTAATTTTTATAACCTTTATTGGCAATTATGTCATATGTATCGGAAGCCATACGAGTATAGTGGAAAAATAAATTGGTCGAATTTTGTGAGTCAGTGAACATTGACTCGAATAATTTTGTAATGTTTAGTCAACCATGAAGCTGAATTGGTCAATTTTGATACAGACGAAACTCGGCCGACTTGAATGAAAACATCCATTACATTTAATGTCGTATAGCTCTTATATGTAAGGTCATAAGGAAGTATTTTCCATGACTTATGATTATAACGATGTCGTCTTAGCTCATGGTGATGTTGTCGTCCGCAATGAGAAGCTCAAGCTTATACAAGAACCTTCTAGAAAAATGCTGGATGCTGAGTAGGTATCTATGGACCACGTAGACATCTACGTATGCGCAGATGCGTTGTCACCCCTGAAGAGTAATATAGAATGCCTCGTTTCCAGTTAAAGGGGGTCACGGGTTCTTTACACTCACCATACGAAACGCAGCAACATAAAGTTGCTTTTTACGCTGGTATTCTGTGAGAGCGTGATCTTTCCCGGTCGAGTCGACCCGCTCGTGCTCCAGCTATAATATGGGTACCATAATATAGCTGCAGCATGACTCTATCACGTAATTATTGATTGTAATACTCTGTTCTATTAGTAGAATAAAATCAATATATTTTAAACCTTTGAAATAAGACATTAGGTATTCTAAAAGGTAATTTCTTATTACCTTTTAAAATATTGGCTTGTTTGAAATAGAAATGCAAAACGATTCCTCTCATTCAATGTACATATAAGGTATTAAATAATTCTAATTGGAAGTCATTTTTAAGTCAATTAACCGGAAAATACATCTGTCGTAGAAAATACCAACAAGAAACCCAGCGGGCCTGCATTTTAAATAACATTTTACAAAATATAGCCTGTTAAAGTCCACTGCTGAAGGTAGACCTCCCCGTAAATTGCCTCAAATGGGGAATATTTACCATAGTTGCCACGCTTGGCAAGGGGGTTGGTAAGGTTGACAAGGCAAAATATATATTACAAAATATTTACAACATATTAATATGTTGTATAATCAACTTTATAATTAATTGACTGCCTCGTAAGGCTAATGGTTGTAAACTCGACTTCTGATTATGTGATCTCGGGTTCGAATCCCGGGTGGGGTGAAAACCAGTTATTAGATTATTCTGTCTAGAAATTTTCAGTAGCGACCCACAGTCCGGAAGTGTTTCAGCTCCAATTCTCGTTATGCACCGTAGAGCCGATGTTCTGATCTCTCTTCGGTCAACTCGGACAAGAGTGAGGGAATACACTATGCACCTCTGTTAGCGCTCACACTTGTACACTAAAACTCTTTTCTGTGTATATTGCAAATAAAGTTAAAAAGTTTAATATTTTGCATTCGACTTAGAATTCTAAATTTAAATTAATGCATGTTTTCAATTAGCTTGGCCTGTACTTAAATGTGTATGTATGTATCTATGAATATATGTATGTGCGTATGTACTAACAAATTTAATGGAATTTTATAATTATATTTTACAACTTTAAATTAAGAGCGTCTCAGAGAAAATTTTACAGATATAAATATATTAACTTTTGCGTATCAGTAAATTTACGAAATTTAATGTATGTCTTTTTGCTTACTATAAGCCAGTGCTTGACTAAAATCCACCTGGTGGTAAGTGGTGATGAAGCCTGAAGCTCGAGGTGGTAAATCGCACTGAGTTAGCGCAACAAATGCCTAGTCACTCTTGCCTTGCAGACGCCCAGATTGTATTCCGACGGAAAGATAGCCGCCGGCTAATTATTCCACTCCATTACAAAAGACGAAGCAAACCGTTTGGTTCTAATGCTTGGAATATCGACAACAAACGGTTGAAGATCCGCCAAATGAATGCAATGAAATTTTGTAATACAGTTTTTTCAACTTCCGAACGTACGAATCTGATAATTTGCAGTCGTGTTAAGAACCGATGATACTGTTAATATTTTACGGCTGTGTATTTTAACATGGTAGAGCCACGCTGCAGCTATACTAGCTATACTACCTGCAGCACGAATAGGTCGAATCATAATCACGCTCTGACATAATTCCAGCGTGAAACAAGAGAATAATGTGGCTGTGTTTCGAATTGTGAGTGTAGAGAACCGGAGACTTTTTTTTTACTGGTAACGAGGCATGCCATCCAAGTCATTAGGGGTGACGTCGTATCTGCATTTTGATTTTTAATCGAGGATAGATGTAGATGTGTATAGGCGATGGCATTCACTTACCATCAGGTGGACTGTGTGCTTGTTATCAACCTTATTTTTATAAAAAAAATAGTATCTTCACTAGAATTTTTTTGAAGTCTAATATTATTTAATAACTAGCTACCTTTCCCCGGCTTCGGCTGGATATTATCATTTAATAAAAATAATAAAGATATTTAATGATCATTTATTTTATCAATTATTCAGAAAAACAATTGTGAAAGAATTTTGGATATAATATAGCCTAGATCCCTCCTGGCATTGCTACCTATCTGTTCGTAAACTTTCATAACTATTTGTTCAGCCATTCCGAAGATTAGCCAGTTGACTGACAAAAGTTTTTCATGACTTAATGGCATGCAAATATATATATATATATATATAAATAATAATTAACTTGTGAACTATAAAGATATTATATTAAAACCGGCGGTTAATTAACTACGAAATTAACTACGATAGAGAAAATTTAACAGAGTTCGGCACGAAGCGCGCAATAAAGACATTGATGGATGGCTGTATTGGGCTGAAGCGGCATTTCACGTCTAATGTCAGATGATAGCGGTTTAAACCAGTTCCGGTTTAATTACTGATTTCTGTTAAGGGTAAACGTTCTATGAACATTAATGTTATAGTTGTATCTCGATTACACGAGTACGAATATCGATTTGCGGGGCCTAATTCAAATTTGCTTTTACAACAAAGACCCGGAAAATATGTAGGATTTATCAATCAAAATGTTTAAAATGTTCTAAGGCAATGATTTTTAAGTAAGGGTTATTACTATTAAAGATTAAATGATTAGACCCCTGGAAATGAAAATCACCTCATTATAAAATTTAGTGACAATACAGCCAATTAAAACACACGTTCAAGTATAATGAGGACAGATTAGATAGCTATGAGTATCTTAACACGTTAGTTGCCAAAGAGAATTTTGAAAAAATCACCCACGTTTTTTATATTACGTTGAGTTAAAGTATAATTATAAGCCTGCGGTGTTATTACATAGTGTTCGCTTGTATATAATGCTTATATACTACTTATGGACACATTAGTCCGACGTGGCTTGAACTATTTCAATTGCGCCACGCGGGTAACTCTGTCAGACAAAAATAATTTTCGAAATATTCAACAAATAAAAGTTCAAAAAAGAGAACCAAGGATAATTCTGGACTATAATGAAGCGAAATCAGCAGTGGATTGGTCGGACCAGATGTCTGCATACTCGACTCCACTTAGGAAGACAGTAAAAAGGTATCGAAAATTAGGTTTCGAATTACTTCTCAATACCAACGCAACGCGTGAACGCTTCGGTGTTGTACAAGAAAACAACTAAAAACAACATCTCCATCGTGCAGTTTAGAAGAGCGCTAGTTGACCATCTCATGTCTTCAAACAAAAACCAGTCTCTACTGACCGAAGTACCAAGGCAGTTGCGACTGAAATATCAGCTCACAAGAAAAAAATGAAAGGCCAAACTATCACGAAGATATTGTCGTGGATGTTACAAGAAAAACGTACAAACTATTGGCAGGCAAACAGCACGCAACAAAACAAAAAAAGTTGTAACCTTCCGTCCGATTTGCCCAGGAAAGCTACATATGTGCCTAGATTGCTTCAATGTTCAATTTATAATTATTCTTTGCGTCTAAAGTTAACACCCATTAAAAAAAAACATTGAAAATTGATATCATATTCAAATAACCAAATGATTAGATAAGTTGTGTTTTTATTTTGCAAATATTTTTATTGTTTGTCTGTAACATTCCAAATATTCAAAAAAATTAGGGTGACACATTATTTTTAATACTCTACAGGGCCGCGCGGGTCACTTACTATGCGCAAATCTAATGGAAAAAGTGGCCACCGGCCTGTAAGCGTTAGTCAAAGTAAGGTGTGCCCTGTCGGTCCCCAATATCCGACGTGGCCTGAATGAAACATTTACTGGCGGTCACCATTGTCCGACATGGCGACCAACGTGTTAATAAGGTAAATAGACGTACCTCAATGTATTTGATAGCGATCACGCTACCATGCTGTTTCTAAATGTTTTCGTGCTTAAAAATTCCTGCTGGGTTTCTTTCTGGTTCTTACCAGAACAGAGTTTTTTCCGAAGCAGTGGGAAAGTTTAAATGACTTTTAATAAGTATTCTTGTAATCTATATTGAATAAAAATAATTGTATTCTATTCTACTTTATTCTATTCTATTCTATTCCATTCTAATTCTAAGTAGAACCAGCAAGCGTGTATTGTAGTTTTGCGAGTGTCTCCATGATGTCTTGCGAGATATTAAAACATGCGACCACACACGCCGAGAAAACACTAATTGTGTAGTTTTTTTACATGGTCCTAGCCATTCTACAGCTATATTATGGTTGGAATACGAATGTTTCGGCTTCGACCGGGGGACCACAATGTCACAGAATACCAGCGTGAAACAGCAACGTAATGTTGATGTGTTTCGTATGATGAATGTAGAGAACCACAGAACCTTTTTACTGGATACGCGGCATTCCATCTTAGTCCTCAGGGGTGAAAACGCATTTGCATTTTGATTTTTAGTAGAAGATAGATATGGATGTTTATGGGCCACAGTATCAACCTACCATCATTTGGAGTGAGTGCTAGTTTGTTACCCTCATTTTAAAAAAAAATTGTAATTTTTTTATTTATTTTACCGTTGTCATAGTTTGAGCAGCCGTAGTATTCCTAAGAACAATTGTCAGAGATGCTTGTTACTCCGTTATAGCCTATCAAAGTCCATCGCTGGACATAGGCTTCCCCACAGATTGCTTCATAAAGGGAATATTTATAATAGTTGCTACGCTTAGCAGGCGGGTTGACAACCGCAGTTTTTTTTTAAATTTCAGGAATATTATTGGAAAGACGCTGCTGCCCATGGTTTGTTTCATTTTGTCGCCTCTTACGACACACACGGGACAAAATGAATATTCTTACACCGCCACTACACGGTAAACTGTCATAGTTTTCTCATATTTGTAATAATAATATACTCGTATATATGGCCATATACAATATACATATATGATGATTTAATAGCAATGCATGACCAACATTTCTGTTTTTGTGGTCATAAACTGACGGTAAAACACCAGCAACGCTTGCTTCAATTAACATTTAATAATTACACAACGCTGCACGTAATTAGTAAATGTTTTACCAATACCCCAAAGTTGGTTTATGCGTTTGAACTAGGGTTGGTAAAGAAACTACATTTTATAAATATCTGTACATATAAATTAAATTGAAGTGTTAAATTGAAGTGTCGAGCTCAGAGTGTTATTTGTATGTCAAGATACGAATAATTATTTGCAAAATTTTGTCAGTCTGTCTGTCCGGGTTAATCTTCGAGAAGGCTGAACCGATTGTGATGAAAGTTGGCGAACAGATAAAGAGCACTTCAAGAAGTGATCTATGCTATATTTTATCCGAAAAATTTGGGAGATTTTTTTTATATTCGAAAAATTGTTAAAATGAATATAACGCCACATTAATAGATCCTACCCAGGCGAAGCCAGGGCGGGTTGCTAGTTTCATATATTATCATAACTTGTATTTCAAAATTATTATATTATAATTAATATTTAATTTAATTCATGACAGTCTGTCAAATTTCCACTCCTAAACATAAGCCTACCACATAGACTGCCTAATAAGGGTTATTTTGTCATAGTTGCCTCACTTGAGAGGCTAATCTGCAACCGCAGTTTTTTATTATTTTCGGTTGTATCAGAAGAATGCCGCTGTCTATCTCTTCTTTCAGTTTCTCTCTATCACCTCTTACGACACCTACGGAATGATGTTAACCCTTTATAGGGCAGAATTTTTTTTGTTGAATTTGAATTTGAATTTTTAATATCGGGATAGGCTTAGGGGTGTATAGGGACTGGAATTAGTGTAATATTCTTTAGCTAATTTGTTCGAGTTTGGCTGTAGGGGGTGGTTCCATATGAAACCAAAACTATTTACAAAAACAATTTGGTGGTTTTGTTTGAAACTGTGACCGTTTAGGGAAAAATTCTAAATAAAACCAAGTCATAATTAAATGATTTTTATTTCAAATCACAATATTTTTTGTATTTTTTTTATCTTAAAAAATCTTAAATTATTAATTAAAATGACTAAGTGTACTATTAATACATATGTCATAAAACTAACAAAAAAGTCTTCTAAATATTAGAGCATAAAAACTCTTCTAAAGATCTACTTCTATGTAAAACTACAACTACTTGGAAGTAACATAGAATATCTATTATTATAATATATATTCTTATCAAAAACCTTAGGAAATCAACAGCCTTAGTACTCTAGTCTTAAAAAGCTTAATTTTTAGGAATCGAAAATCTTACAATAGCATTAGGAATAAAAATCTTTCAATTCAACAATCTTGGAAACTAACAGTCTTAGTTTTAGAAACCTATAAGAACATTATCAGTCCTTCAGCCGCTAATCTCCTTGAGAAAGGTAGATCCACATCCTTAGGATCTGAGTCTCCTCAAATATTTGTATTTTCGGCTTGACGTCATTTATGCCCTCGATCAAACTGTCTAGCGGATCGCAGGGCATGTTTTCTACATCTAATACTGGTATAAACATCTGTAAAAACAGAAAATACACAACTGTAACGATTCATTTTATTTATATTTGACTGGTTAGGTTTGTGCGTTAGGTTGCACCTAACGCACAAACCTCACCGATCTCCATACATACACTTTGACACCTAATATCATATTTGTGCAATAATATCTAAATAAAGTAACTGTTTTCTTACATAAAGTGATAATTCTACTTTGGAAAAGTTTACTGTAATAGTCCCAAATACATAAAATAAAGAAATGAGAATATGAAATATGCACTTGTTGTTGTTCAGACCTAAAATCCGTTTTACTACCTGTTAAGTTCAAATCGTTATTGTACTTCATAGAAACAAGTCGGGCTTAAGATTTATATACCAAATTGAAGGAAAATAACCAAATTATTCATTAACTTACATTGATATACGTAAATACTACATTTAACCACAATTTTTAAATAATATGCGAGACATGGTCACTTTCCCAGGTAGTAAACACTTATGAGACAGAAGGCACAAACGTAACCACCAATATGTTGCACCTTACCAAGAAAATGTGACTAACTTCACTTTCATTGTTTCGCTTGTTCCTTGCGCCCATTCAGGGACTACTAATTTAAACAATAAGGTCGCCTACTATTGCAAAAATAATAAATTATGAGCCTTAGAGTCAACCTTGTCGGTGGTTATAACCACCATACTAATTTCGCTTTTGCCTTGTAATTATAGTATACCTAATAAGCTACTTGCACAAGTCCCAAAGAGAGGTGCTGATCATATGCACTAGTAGCCAGAATATTTCTGCCGATTGCTATACAGAACCGACTCGTTCTTAATAACCATTAGCTATATTACTAACGAGGTGCATGTACAAACAGCTTATATTACAAGCTATTCGTTCGGTTAATTAAGATAACTACGTAAGCCGTTGAACGATTATTTAGTTAAAAAAGATCTTTCATGCACTTCGTGTACTGTTGAACGGCCCAAATGAGAAAACTAAGTTTTTACATATAGGAACCCGTCAAAGAAAGAAGTTAATAATAAAACACTTTTATTGGCTTATTATATACAGGTAATTTTTTTTACTTATCCTTCCTACCTGATTTCAAGTTCAGTTTCATGATGCAGCAGTTTTAAAGAGCCTGAATGTAGTTTCTTTGCCAACTCGTTTACCTTATCGCTGTGCTCGAAAACGAATTGAATGCGAACATTTTCTTTGCTCAACCAGCTATGTTTTATAAAAAATAGCTACAGACCTATACTGTAAGCATGCTGCTGTCTTACCATGTTGTGGCGGTGTAAGAATATCCACTACCTCATATTATCGTCACGTGAGTGTCGTAATTGGCAGAGGGACTAAACCAGAAAATGGGCAGCAACATCTTCCTATTAACAACTAAAAATAAAAAATTGCGGTTACCAACCCGTCTGCCAAGAGTGAAAGTTATTGCAAAATCTCCCCTATGAATGGAAAACCTCTGTTCAGATGGTGCAGCGCCCAGATTTCCTCTATTTTCTGCGAAAGTAAGAGAGGAGTTAGTTAGCCGCTTTGCTTCAGCATGTTGGCAGACTTAACTTGTCCTCGAAATATTTTACTTCTCACTTGGGTTTGGTGAGTGTAGAGAACCGAGGACCCCGTTTTACTGGAAATGAGGCACTCCATCTTAGTCCTCAGGGGTGACAACGCATCTGCATTTTGATTATTATTCGAGGATAGATGTAGATGTCTATGGGCTACAGCATTCACTTACTGTGCTCGTTTATCACCCGTATTCTATAAAGAAATAAATATTTAAAATTGCTTTTTACAGTTTTATTGATGTAGCCGGGGAACGAAATTAAGTCGCTCGCAGCCCTCTTTGCTTGAATGATAACTTTAACGTTTGAGTATCTTGTCTTGATGTCAGCCGAGCGGAACTTGTGTCATAACTTCGCTCAGGCGTCCGCAATTATACGTAGCTTTGTCGTATAGTTTTGATTATGTTTGTGACAGACTGGCAATTATAAACTTGGTCTATTCATGACGTGTCATGACATTCGAAACCCGTCATTGTTATACTTAAACCACTGCCGTGTGGCGACGTAAGGGAATTATTCTATTCCGTCCCCTGGTTGTTTTTTATATAATTTTATATATATTTTTTATATAATAAAAGAAAGTAGAAAGTCTTGGGTTAAGATCTTAAGCAAAGCAATGTTTTTTTGCCAAAACTCATATATTTCGTCGAACCGCCGCCAAGCATGACGATCAAGGCAAATCCACGCTACGACGTGAAACTTTGGAAGCCTCATTAGTCTTGTGATCGTAAACGCTACTGCTGATAATGAGGTTCTGGTTTCGAATCCCGGGTCGAGCTAAAAGCAGTGGATTTTTCTGTCAAGAAATTCTCAGTAGCAGTCCGTACTCGGGAAGTTGGCAGTGTTTCACCCCGTGCCTCAGAAAGCACGTAAAGCCATCCTCGGAAAGCACATAAAGCCGTTGGTCCTGTGCATGATCTCTCTTCGGTCGTGTTGGATTACCGTGCCATCGGACTATGAGAGTGAGGGAATAGAGAGTGCACCTGTGCTTGCGTATACACTAGGGCACTGTAATCCTGCCCTGCACAGATGGCCCGTCTTAGTTGAAACTGGCGGCCAGTTTCAACTGAAATTGTGACGTGACTGAAATTCGATCTGGACGACATTACTTTATATTACGACGGAAAAAATGAATCAAATGAAATTAAATGTAGGTATTTTTTTCTTTGACATAAGAAAATAATTCTTTTTTCAAATCTACTACCGTTTTGAAATGAGGTTCCTCTGACTGGAGAAGAAACGGCGAAAGAGATTCCACAGTCATCCACTTTATTGAAATTTTTTTAAAGTTAATATTACATAGCATAGTATATACTCGTACAAGATGGAAAACAATAACAGACCCATCGGTAACTGAAATATGTTCTATGATGCAGTTGTTCGATATAAAATATGGGTGATAAACGAACACACAGTCCACCTGAAGGTAAATAAATGCTGTGGCCCATAGACATCTACGTCTAATCTGGATTAAGAATCTAAATGCAAATTTGTTGTCGTCACCCCTGAGGTTAGTCCTGTGTGGACTGAATTCTTAATACGTAGACTTTATTCAATCGTAATCCTTTTCAGATTGTTTATTTTTTAATAAGGTCACATACGAGCACACAGTCCACCTAATGGTAAGTGGATCTATCATATCCTCGATTATGAATCAAAATGTAGATGCGTTGTCACACCTGAGGGCTAAGATGGAATGCCTCGTTTCTAGTAAAAAGGGTCTCCGGTTCTCTACACTCACCAAACGAAACACAGCCGCTTGAGCTTATATTTGACGCTGGTATTCTATGAAAGCATTGTCCTTTCTCAGTCGAGCCGATAGTAAAGCTGCAGCATGGCACTACTATATAAAAATAACAATCACTTCCTATACTAAACGGTTAGTAACAAACAACGGAACGTTTTTTGATTTCAGAAATCGGGAATAAATCAACAGAAAATCATATAAAACACGACGCTTATTAGTTTATACTTTCCATATCGCTCAATATTAAACTCACGTAGGACCACGGAGCATTTATTGTTCCGCGAGAAGAGCATTCACCAAAGTATTTAAGAGATTCGTCCGACCTTGTTGTTACGTGCGCAAAGTTGACAGGACGTGATCGACACGTTCCCCGCCCGACGAGTTTATACAGAAGACACTTTGTTTTTTCGACTAATCGATAAATATTATGTAGTGGCGGTGTAAGAATATACTAAGAGGCGACAGAGTTGTCACTATTGTTGTCGTATTTTAGAAGGCTTTTCAATAAAATACAGTAAATAATTATACGTGGTAGAGCCACGCTGCAGCTATATTATGGTTGTAACACGAATGGGACGGCTCGACATGGATAGAACCACGCTCTCACAAAATACCAGCGTAAAATAGCAGACTAATGTTGCTGTTTTCCGTATGGTGAGTGTAGACAACCGGAGACCCTTTTTACTGGAAACGAGGCATTCCGTTTTAGTCCTCAGGCGTGACAACGCATCTAAATTTTAATTCTTAACTTAGCATAGATTAGGACGTCTATGGGCAACAGAAATCCCTTACTTAGGCATGGACTTAGACAGTATGCCCCTTTATTACCCTTAATCTATAAAATAAAATATATATTATTTTACTTGGAAGGGATGGAATCTTGTACAAAACCAAATTTAAATTTATTTTTTCCACAGTAGTTAATTACGTTTGCAACAAAATGTCAGAACTCTTCTATGGAAATTAGCTTATTTGTCAGGGCTTTTTAATTTCCATCTGGCAACCACCCCTCTCCATGTAGTGGCGGGTAAGAATACCCGCTACCCCATATCTTCCCGTGGGTGTCATAAGAGGCGACAAAGGGAAACTGATACAGAAGATGGGCAGCAGCATCTTACTGATAAAAGCAAATAGCAATAAAAAAACTGCGGTTGCCAACCCACTCGCCAAGCGTGGCAACTATGGCAATATACCCCCCATGAGCAACGACACAAATAAACGGCCCCCAGTCCCCGGCGGCCCCGCCATTCCTGGCTACGGTGACGACCATGGTAACGGCGGGGCAAGGGTGCTAAGAAACTCCGGTGGAGGTTCAGTTGCCACCTACGATGACTCGACCTGGCAACATATAACGCACGCACCCTGAGGACTGACGAGAAGATCCTGGAGCTGGATATCGAGATAGTTAAGTTACGCTGGAATATAATAGGACTATCCGAGGTCCAAAAGAGGGGAGAACACGGTAATACTCGAATCCGGCAACTTATTCTATCACCTGGAGGGCGACCATCTGTGCCAAGGACGTGTCGGATTTATCGTCCACAAGTCTCTCGTTAACAACGATGTAAACATTGGGAGTGTGTCGACGAGGGTTGCGTACCTTATACTCAGAATCACCAAACGGTATTCGCTGAAGGTCATACAGGTTTACGCACCAACCTCGGCACACCCCGATGAGGAGGTGGAGGAAATGTATGAGGATATCTCTAGAGCCATGCATTCCTCCAAAACTCACTATACGGTGTTAATGGGAGACTTCGACGCAAAACTAGGCACAAGAGAGAGCGGTGAGCTGAAAGTAGGGAAATTCGGAATAGGGCAACGGAACCCAACTTTATGGAGAGAAAGGGACTCTTTATGATGAAATCTTTCTTCTAAAAGCGGCCCCACAGAAAGTGGACCTGGTCGAGCCCCGACGGTTTGACAAAAAATAAGATTGACTTCATTACGACGACCAGACGACAACTGTTCTGTGATGTCTCAGTGATCGCGAGGGTGAAAACTGGCAGTGATCACCGAATGGTGAGAGGCACACTGAACCTAAACGTTAAGTTGAAGAGGCCACGTCTAATGAAGTCAACGCTCCGTCCCCCTCGTGCTCTAATCCAAAGTCCCGAAAACTTTCAGCTGGAGTTACAAAATCGTTTTCAGTGCCTAGAAGATTGCAATGAAGTGGACGATATGAATGACAAGCTTGTGGAAACTGTCCATGTGGTCGGAGCTAAGTTCTGTAAGACCCGTCGCAGAAGAATACAAAAACTCTCCGATCACACTCTTAATCTCACGGCTGTTAGACGGGAAATGAAGCTGCAGTCTTCAGCAGATTTGACAGCATACAGGCAACTGAACAGACAGATTTCAAAATGCATGCAGCGGGACTTGCGCAACTTCAATACAGCTCGTATTAAAGAAGCGATCGAGCGGAACCAGGGCTCCAAAGTTTTTGCCAGAGATTTGCCAGAAAGAGCCAACTGTCGAAGCTGAAGAGCGAATGTGGCAGCATCGTTTCCGGGACACCTGAGATTTTGAGTGAGATTGAGAGGTTCTATGGGCAGCTGTACACGTCCCGGACGTCAAATGAATTACAGCGGGGCTTCTGAAAGCGGGTGGAAAACCGGTACTTGAAGTCTTTCAGAAGCTCTTTAATTCCGTCCTCCATGGTGGCATTACACCGGAGGCGTGGAGCAGAAGTGCGGTGGTCTTGTTCTTCAAGAAAGGCGACAACGCTCTCTTGAAGAACTACAGACCGATTTCCCTTCTGAGCCGCGTCTACGTGCTGTTTTCGAGAGTCATTACGAATCGTCTCGCATGCAGACTCGACGACTTCCAGCCTCCCGAACAAGCCGGTTTCCGAAAAGACTTTAGCACCATAGACCACATATATACCCTTCGGCAAATTGTACAGAAGACCGACGAGTACAATCTGCCACTTTGCCTTGCGTATGTGGACTATGAGGAAAGCCTTTGATTCCGTCTGGGCGGTGCTGCAGTCCCTTCAGCGGTGCCAAGTGGACGGTCGGTATATCGAGGTGCTGAAGTGTTTGTACGGTAGGGCTACGATGGCTATCCGAGTAAAGCTCCAGAGTACGAAACCTATCCAACTGCAGAGAGGTGTAAGATAGGGTGACGTAATATCCCCGAAACTCTTCACCGCTGCATTGGAAGACGTTTTTGAGCTACTGGACTGGAAAGGATACGGTATTAACGTCAAAGGCGAGTACATCACTCACCTTCGATTTGCCGATGATATAGTCCTTATGGCACAATCGCTGGAGGACCTAAGCACTATGCTCAATGACCTCAATAGTGTCTCCCAACGGATAGGTCTCAAGATGAACATGGACAAAACAAAAATCATGTTTAATGTCCATGTCACACCTATGCCGGTAGTTGTTGGGAGCACTAAGCTCGAAGTTAATGACGAATATGTTTAGCTGGGACAAATAGTCCGACTAGGTAAGTCCAACTTCGACCGAGAGGTCAATCGACGGATTCAACTCGGCTGGGCAGCGTTCGGGAGATTACGACCCATCTTCTCGTCAGGCATACCTCAAAACCTCAAAACTAAATTGTACAACCAGTGCATGTTGCCAGTGATGACATATGGAACTGAGACGTGGTCCTACACTGCTGGCCGTATGAGGAAGCTCAAGGTCGCTCAGCGAGCTATGGAGAGAGCTATGCTCGGGGTTTCTCTGCGTGATATACTTAGATATGAGGATATCCGCAGTAGAACCAGAGTAACCGACATAGCTCAAAGGATTAGTAAGCTGAAGTGGCAATGGGCCGGCCATATAGCTCGAAGAACCGACAACCGATGGGGAAGAAAGGTTCTCGAGTGGCAGCCTCGTACCGGCAGGCGATGTGTAGGACGTCCCCCCACTAGATGGAGTGACGACTTGGTAAGACATGCAGTAAGTCAATGGATGCAGGTGGCTTTGGACCGTGCTTTGTGGCATTCCGTGGGGGAGGCCTATGTTCAGCAGTGGACTTGTGAAAGGCTGTAATGATGAAGCCTGCCCCTACGAGGCTAGTGTGTGTGATACTAGCATCAAAAAATTGTTAAATTAAGGTAAAGTTACGACTGTATTATATTTATTCACACTTTGTATTTCATAAAATTTAATCAAGTTTTTGGATTAATAATACTTGATGGCTTCGTAGCGCAGTGGCTTAGCAATGAGTTGCTGCGGCTACGGGTTCGAATCCCGCACGGAACAAGTATGTATGGCCTACAAATAATTGTTGGATGTTTGTCATTGTGTAATTTATGTATCTAAACTGCCCCCACTATACAGGAGAAAATCCTAGTGTGGAAGTAAAGTTTTTTAAATAAAAAAAATTAAAATATTAAATAGATTATAATGGTATGAACCAATGTATTAGCATATAAATTTAAAAAAAATAGAAATTTAACGACGCTCACAATACAAGCCGAGCTTAGTGCCATCAAAGGTGAAACTTCGTCTCCTATAAATTAACTAAAAAAAACCGCGTGTATTTGTGCTTTTAATTGGCATTTAGCGATTTTTTTGAGTTAGGGACCTTCAAAAAAAGAGCCTACTCGTTTTTAAAGGACCGGCAACTCTCCAATTCCTGTGGTGTTGCGGTTGTTCATGGGCGGCGGTAGTCACTTACCATCCGGTGAGCGGCATGCTCGTTTATAAAAATATATATCTCTTATATAAAAAAGTGAAGTGAGTTATGTTAAAGCGGTTTTGATTTTTTTTATTATTATTATTACTTATATACGTCCCACGGCAGTGCGCAGGCCTCTTCTCACAACTGAAAGAGTTTTAAGACAAAGTAATATCCGCTGCGCTGCCTCCATTTTGGTGGACTTAATACGATTTTTTTTTTTTAATTTCTCATACATTCAGTTTTTCTCTCGATGTTTTCCTTCACCGTCACATATGTAGCAAATCAGAATTTACAATTGCAATAAACAATTTTATTAGTGCTGGCGGGGATCTCGAAACTGGGTTGCTCGTATGCTGTGACACTTACTATTAAGATCAATAAGTATAAAAATTGGCAAAATTAATGGAGCACTTTTATCTATCGGAATATGTACGTTATAGAGCGAAGTGAAATTTTATCCACTCTCCCTCCCCTCCCGGGTGTGCGTTACCCCCTAGTTTAGACTATCTTACTTTTTATAGGATAAGGGTAACAAGCGAGCAACAGTCCAACTGATGGTAAGTCGATGCTGTGCCCATATACATCTACATGTATCCTCGATTAAGAATCAAAATGCAGATGCGTTGTCACTCCTGAAGACGAAGACGGACTGCCTCGTTTTCAGTAATGAGGGTTCTTCTGATTCTAATCTTCTTTGATTTTTATTTACGATGGAACAGTATTTCCCATTAGTGGTGGTGTAGAAGATCCTCGAACCTCGACATGCGATAAAGATCATTGACGTGTGATAATTCATCGTCAATCCGCCTCCCATAAGTGAATATTAAGGCAAATCCTCCTTACAAGTCCACAGTTATAGCTAATTCAAATGTATGACAAAAGACATATATTAATTTCCAAATTAAATTAATGCTGATAGTTCAAGGAAGAATAAGTCTTGACAGTCGAACTACGTTTAAAGTTCTCAAACTTTGATATCATTTTGTCAAAGTCTGCTCAGTTTTAATGAACTTTATATAAAGTCATGTTTGATACCGTTACCTTATGTCGACTTGCAGAATATAATATCTTCTTATATAGCCATGAAAAAAGTTAATAAGATATCAACTTCATATGGCGCAAATATGAGTCTCTGTGAGATGACTACATATTCGTGCCATTTGCTGTAGAGACTATCGGTCTATGGGGTCCACGTGCGTTGAAATTCCTAAAGGAACTCTATCCGCGACTGATCGTTGCTGCTGCTGATAAGAGGGCTGGTTATTTTCTCGCTCAAAGGCTAAGTATAGCCATTCAGCGAGCAAACGCAGCCAGCGTTCTTGGCACGATACCACGGGGAGTAGGACTGTATGATAATTAAGTTATTAGTTTTAGTTTTTTTTTAAATATTAAATTGAATACTTAATAAAAATAAAGTAAAGTTCCACAGTTGAATACAGGCATTTCATCTCATTTCGGAAAGGGTTTTCGTATTTTTGTGTAAAGTAGAAATTAAAAACAAGCTTACAGTCCACCTGATGGTAAGTGTCTACTGCAGCCCATGGACACCTGCAACCAATTTCAAAAAAAGAAGGCTACAGATGCTTTTTCACTTCTGAGGATTAAGGTGGAATGTTTGACAGCCAAAATGTATTGGCATTTTGACACTTCAACCGGAACACTACAGTGCACGCAATTCTGCTTGGGAATAGAAAAAGGTAAGAGTAGAGACGACAGTACAACCTAGTAAAGTTGTAGCTGGAAAGTAAACGCCTGAATGAGTAATGGCATACTCACTGGTAGTCTGCGGACTCACATGTTTTTAAAATATTTTTATTTTCTCTGTTAAACATAGTTCTAACGAGCACAAGTCGATCGTCACTAAAATTACAATTAAAGATTATTTTTTATAAAACTGTGGTGACAATCGAACTTACAGTTTACCTGATGGTAAGTGGTTACTGCAGTCCACGGACACCTGCAACCAACTAAAAAGAAAGATGGCTTATTACAGGTTGTGATGCATTCCATCTTAGTCCTTAGAGGTGACGAAGCATCTGTAGCCTTCTTTGTTTTGAAGTTGATTACAGGTGTCCTTGGATTGCAGTAGCCACTTAGTATCTTAGGACTGCAAGTTCGTTTGTCACTTTAGCTTATAAAATAAAATAAATAATTAAATAATTTAAAAATACCATTGACCCTACTGCCCGTCGCCGATCTGGCTGCAGAACCGTTAACGTTGCAGCCTATTACAGTTCACTGCTTAACATAGGCCTTCCTTGCCTCATAGGGGGATATTTGCTTTTGTTGCCAGGTTGGCAACCGCTGTTTTTTTTTAGTCGTTATAAGGAAGACGCTGCTGCCCATCTCTAATTTGCTTCCCTCTGTCGCCTCTTACGACACACACGGGATGATATGGAGTAGTGGATATTCTTACACCACCACTACAGAACGGTACAGAACGGCTGCCTTAAATTATAGTTATTCCGCCATCTACCATAAGCTATAAGATGTTTCCGGTATTAACCATAGTCACATTTGAAGAAACCCACGCGACATAATGGAGTGATAGATTCTGTTACGCTACCACCACACGGAATATTTGAGTACCATCTATGTGATTGCAACTGAAATATGAACCAAGTACAGTCGAAGTCAAATACGCATTTCGTTGGAAATCAAATTATACCATTGTTCCATTCTGTGCCTGAAAGTTATGAAAGACAAAGTGCACTGAAATTGCTACTTCGAAAGTTTCTCATCCGCGAAGTTTGATCTAAGTTTTCCCTTTGTCGAGAAGGATTGCAGATCAATTGCTGTAGAAATTTGTGACTTTATCACTTAATATCATATTTTTTTGCGGCGATTTAATTTTTATTAGGATTCCAAGGAGAACTTATAACTTCGCATAAAATTATAAAATACGTTTCATGTAAGCAATTTTCGTTCATGACAGATGATGCCACGGAGCAAATTAAGTTCGCAGTTCGTAGCATAAGCTGTGACGACATACATTAATGTAAAACGTCATGCAACACCCACATTACACACTACAAACATTACACACACATTGTATGCCTTGAACGTAACGTAACGTAACGTAATTGTTGTATAATTAATATAAACATTTTCATTATTGGTATCGTTTATAATTAATAAAAGACAAAGGCATCTATGTACTATGTAAATACAAGGTGCTAGGGCTCGCTTTCTGAGAGCCAGTACAAATACAGGTGTGAGGCATTCTATTTGTATGAAGTTGTTTGCAGGTGTTCATGGTTTACGTAGCCACTATATCACGTGTACTGAAAGTTAGTTTGTTACTTAAGTTTTATGAAAAGGAATATTTTCAACCGACTTCAAAAAGGAGGAGGTTCTCAATTCGACTATATTTATTATGTGTTACATCAGAACTTTTTTATAGGTGAAATGATTTTGTTGATTTTTTCTATTTGAAAGCTGGTGCTTCTCATGTGTTCCCATATAAATTTGATCAGGATTTGAGTAGTAGTTTTTGAGTTATCCTAAATGCGTATTAATTGACTTCGACTTCATTGAAATTTTTTTAATTTTACCACTTGTATAAAAAATAATATTTTGTTAAACAATACTTTGATTCACACTCATATAATCAAACAAAATAGACAGAACGCAGCGTACATTACAATGATGCCGAAACTATGCTCATCTTCTTGACACGCACTCACGGACACGTCTTTCTTTTTCTTTTTATCAGCCCATAAAGTTCACAGCTGGACGCACATATGCACCTGAAACCATATTTTTGTTTGCAAACTATTGGAGATATAGTTCCTGCAAATTATGAAGTCCAGCGGGCTTTACTTATGGTAAACACGTAACTGTATATGTGTCAAAGTGCTTGAAACCAAAAGTGGGTATGTTTAGCGACGTCACGCTCGCAACCATAGACTTAGGATAGGTATATTCTAAGTCTATGAACTATACCATAGATTTATACGCCAGTATATTCTAAGCCTATGAACTATAGATATATGTGCGTGAATGTGTGTCCTTATAAGTCGTATATGTTTTAGCTTGGTTTTTGCATCACTTGATATGTGTACGTATCGCTTTCTTTCTTTCTTTGTTAATCTGAGTATACACAGTAAATCTATAGAGAAACTTTTACAACAGCTTATAAAGCAACAGCGAACTTTTATGGACCGGTAAAAAAGATCTTTAGGTTTACATCACCCTTGAAGTATTTGTTTCATCGTTTCCACCGAGACAAATCGCACCCTCAAATGTTACGCGAATGCTTGCTTAAACAGCGTTTTGCTCACACTTAAATGGCAGTTCATAATGCACTGAAAACTATACCTACCTTGCATTATTCTATTTATTCATTGCCGCTTTTAAAAAAAGGAGAATTTTTACAATTCGAATGTATTTTATTTTGATACGCGATATCTTTGTCAATTGTGAAGGATTTAGATTATATATATATATATATATATATAAATTTAGTGTGTATAATATATATGTATAAATTTAGTTAAGGTTAAGTTGTAATGAAATGCAAAGCCCCGACTTTAGGATGTAAAATTACTTTATTCTTTCTAAGTTGTTTGAAGTCGGCTTTTACTTTTTATTAGAAGTTAACTTTTGCAATAAACACTAATATTATAATAACATATTTGTTTTTAAATCATAAAACCACCTATACTGTTTCATTATAATACCAATCATAGAAACTTAAAGTGGGCAATCTTGTTAAGCACACTTGCATAATTCTTTTTTTTATTTACATAAATCAAACTTACAAAAAACCCTCGTATATGCGAGCTCTACCTATATTAAATTATGACTTTGGAATGATGAAGATGCTCATTACCAAGTAATATAGTGAAGTAATTTTGTCCAAGGAAACCTCTACCTCACACTCCGATGATTCGGTGAAGGAGCAGTGGTTGCTTTAGTCACTGGCTCGGTCGCATTTAACATCATCAATATAAAATTACTAAATTGGGTCCTTAACATTTTCTGTCATCTTCTAGCAACCACGCTAAAATTTCATTTTTAACGCTTATTCATATAAATATATTTAATTAAATGTAAAATCTATTTAAAAACAAGACTTTAAAGTCTTTGGTAAGGGCAGTATCCAGGTCTTTCTTTAGATCAGCTCCATTACAGCCTATAAAACCCACTGCTGAACATAGGCCTCCCCCCATAGATTGTATAGGCATCCCTCATAGGATGTTGCCGTAGTTGCCACGTTTGGCAGGCGTAGTAGGCAACTGCAGTGTTTTTATAATTTTGAATTGTTATCGGAAAGATTATGTTGCCTATCTTCTGTTTCAGATCAGCTTCTTGGTATCATATTGTTGCATTTTCGTAGTTATGTCAAATTACAGTTCAATCAAATGACAGCAATTGCTTCAAACATTGTTTACAAAATTTGAATCATAAAGGCAAAAAGAAAGGAAGTTATTAAAAAAATCAAATAATACCTGCATTACAGGCTATAAAATTCCACTGCTGAACATGGACCTACCCCATAGATTGCCACAAAAGAGAGATTTTAATAGTTTTGCCTATGGAAAAATCCTAATTTGATTTGAAATTATATAATTATAGTAATACGTAATATAATTATATAAATATTATGATTATAATAATTTTTATTTATTTATTTAAACTTTTATGCACAAAAGAAAAATCGTACATATGGCGGACTTAATACCTTAAGGAATTCTCTCCCAGTCAACCATTAGGCTAAGCAGAGATAAACATATGGAAGGTAGTGCAGCAAAAGTAAACAAATAATGAGAAAAAACGGTGACGAGGTTCGAATAAACCAGAATATATATATACATATATCATGTTATATATATTATAATATGATATATATACATATATATATATTCTATACATATATCATACAAATGTAAATATAATACAGACGTACACAAATACATAAATCTACTTAAATACATTAAATAAATTAATATATACTAAATAAATACAATAATGCCTAATATTATTAAATAAGCATCATTATTAATGACATAAAATAACGAATAAATATTTAAAAAAAAAACAGAATGATTCCTTTCTTATTTCTTTTTATTACTAAAACTTTACTCCCACACTAGAATTTTGTGTTGTATCGTGGAGGCAGTCAACATACATAAATTGCACAAGAACAAACATCCAGACTCGGAACAATTACTTGTAGGCCACAAATACAAAGACTTAACCCGTGCGGGATTCGAACCCGCGGGTAACTCTGCGCCGTAACTCATTGCTAAGCCACTGCGCCACGGAGCCGTCAAATTATATTTCCAAATAACAACCCACAAGATATAATATTTGCTTCAATACTCGCACGAAGAGCAAATTGCCGCACGGTGGTAACCGACCGCTCAAACCACTCCTTGAAGCATTGAAGCGCGCTAAATTGAAAACAATAATTCCCGCGGGATGGTAACGTTATATAAAACTCAGCTACTGAACAAATAAGACCTCTTTGTATGTTTTCCAAAAAAATAACATGTGCCTAAAGTTGCGTGAGCAAAATACTCATAGCGCGAATTCTTACTTGTTATGTACACAAAAGCGCACCACTTTTACATACAAAAACATGCTTCAAACCTTTGACTAGCAGTACAGAAAGAATTAATGTAGTAACAGCTATTTTCAACTAAAAAATTACATATAGGAATATGCCTATACTTATATTACCTTTATCATTATTATTGTACAAGTGCAATCCATTTGCATTTTTTTACCCGGCTGCCCCAGAAGGAGGGTAATGTTTTTCGAGAGATGTTTGTATGTCTATTATTTAGCACGCTCTAGCCTAAACGGTTTGATGGATTTTAAACATATGGATATCGTTCAATTCGCCTTAGTTGTGAAAATGACATGGAGTATGAAAAAAATTCTTTCAGTAAACTTTTACGCTGTTAAGATTTTTGATTACTGTGTTAACTTATATAACCATTGGGCTTGTTAAACTTTTTATGTGTAATTTTATAAGACATTTTTTTAATTCAGTATATTGTATTATTGAAATTTAAAAATAGGACAAAAAGAAGATGCCTTTGGAGTTTCTTTTGCCGTTTCTTCTAGACAGTAGATTAAAAATTCATGTTGACATTTTACAAACGAAATTTTAATTTCTTTACTCGAAAAATTAAGAGTTGTCTATTTATTTAGTTTTAATTCCCGCAAAATCCCCTTTTTTGGTATTTTGATAGAATGACAAACGAGCACATAGTTCACCTGATGGTAAGTGGATGCTGTGGCCTTTAGATATTTTCATTTATCCTCGATTAAGTATCAAAATGAAGATGCGTTGTCACCCCTGAGGACTACGATGGAATGCCTCGTTTACCAGTAAAAAGGGTCTCCGGTTCTCTACACTCAATACGAAACTCAGCAGCATTAAGATGCTATTTTACGCTGGTATTCTGTGAGAGCGTGGTCTTACCCCGGTCTAGTTGAACCATCGTGCTACAACCATAATATAGCTGCAGTGTGGCTCTACTACGTAAACAAAACACATGGTTTTTTATACGTATTTTATTACAGCTTTTAGGACAACAGCATTATTGATTCTTAATCAAGGATTTTGTATCTGCGGGCGACAGCATCTCCTTACCATCATGTAGACTGTGTACTCGTTTGTCATTCTTCATCATCATCATCATCACTATCATTACAGCCCTTCACAAGTTCATTGCTGGACATAGATTTTCCCAACGAATGCCACAAGTCACGGTCCTTAGCCACCTGCATCTATCAACTTCCTGTATCTCTTACCAGATCGTCACTCTATCGAGTGGGGAGCCGCCCAATACTTCGCTAATACATTAGTTTAACGCAGACATAAAAAAATTGCTTTCAGTCGAATAACAATTTAGATACTGATTCTTCATGGCCAATTTTAGTTCAGGCAACTAAACTACGGCTAGCCATGTTGACTTTCTACAATTGTTAACGTCAGGCTATTGGCAAACCTTCACGCTGGGGTTGTACGTGCAAAAGCAGAGTGAAGACAGAAGCAGAAAAACAACAATTTATGTCAGTAAAAAATCAAATATTAATAACTGTATAAAACCATATTTTAATAACGTTGATGAGATTGACAAAGGCAAAGTATTTAGGTAAGTGCCCATCCGATTTTGCTACTCCTAATTTTACGAATATGTATATTTTTATCAAAAGAAATAAAAGAAACTCTAAGTTTATTTATTTAAGTCTTCTTTCCTTTCATAATCGTATTATAAAGCATAAAATTGAAAACAATAAAAGTGCCTTTATCAAAGAGACTACCAGATAATTTTCCTTTGGCCTATTTATTTTATAAATCATTTTTCTCTTTTTACGTTTTTCTTCAACAATATTATTTCATGTTTCATATTATTAATTATTCAATGTTTTTGATAAATGTAAGATGAATGTTTCGGTCGTTTATATATTATTTGAATTTATATCAATGGCACTCACATCGCTTTTAATCTTAAAATAGAGAAACTAGAAATATATTATTGACTCATATTCGACTTGGAATTCGCATTCGAAAGTAAATGAACTAAGGCAAATATTTGCAGCACTAAGCACCCTAGTGTGTCTTCGAAATTTTCTACCTACTGCCACTAAAGTTGTGCTTGCTCAGACCATTCCTCTGTCTATCTTTGAGTATGCCGATATTAGCTTTCTCAACGTTACCGAAGGGCAGTTAAATAAACTTGAGGAAATTCAAAAATGTTGCTTACGATTCATATTAGGGCTCCTTAAATATTGATTATATTTCAGAATTTCGAAGTATCAACTGGCTACGATTCATCTTCGCATACTCACATCCATTCTGCTTTATAGAATAGAATGGAATAGAATCATTTTTATTCAATATAGATTACAAGGAAACTTATTGAAAGTATTTTATTTTTATTTTACCACCGGTTTGGAAAAAATCTCTGTCCTGGGAAGAACCAGCAAGAAACGCAGAGGTACTTTTTACTATATTATACTGTTTAATCGCCGGTACTCTCCGTTACTGGAAATACCGCTTTGAGTTTTTTTGCTCCTCTCTCGATCATCATCTTCGTTCCACTGTCTATGTTTGTGTTTCCTTTTCGTACTCCAGTTAATTCATCATCTAGTCAAAGCTTTTGTCTTGGAACTCTTATATTTCCTAACATACTGCCATCGTACTTCATTTCTTGTTTTGACTGTCATAATGATGAAATTATGATGTGTCATTAGGATGAAATGCATTCGCTGGCTTTACTAGCTGAAACCTACGCAGACGGGGCCCTAGGCAGAAAATAAGTTCTATCACCTTTTTGTCAGTTTTTTTTGCGATTTGCGAGTCGATCCATTCATGCTACAACTATACTGCTAATATAGCTGCAGCATGACTCTACCGCGTATATGGTTTTAACATCATTAATATAATGGATTTCCACTAAGCGACTACGAGATTCTATTAAGTTTGCATTGCATTGCTATTAACATTGCAGTGTATAATGTTACAAATTAGCACTTGAATAAATCTGAATAATTGATCATAAGAGGATTCCTTAAACAAAGAAAATAAAAAACAGTGTAGCGGCGGTGTAAGAACATCCACTACCCCATATCATCTCGTGGGTGTCTTAAGAGGATATAGAGGGAAACTAAACCAGGAGGGCCGCAACATCGTTTTGATAACTTCTAAATTTAAAAAAAAAACTGCGGTTTTCAACCCGCTTGCAAAGCGTAGTAACTATGGCAAATATCTTATCAATCTATGTGGGAGACCAATGTTTAGCAGTGGAAGTTTGTTAGGGTGTAATGGTAATGGTAAGAAGATTCCTAATTATTCTTGCTTGTGACTGCTTAATTCAATTTTTTTGTCGGGATTTTTTTAATTTTCTCTGTTTCTTTTTTAATCTTTTAACTACCGTCAAAGTAAAATACACTCTTAAATAAAAAAGTAAGTGAATTTGCAATTCAATTCAGTGTACAAATATATTACTATGTTCAGTCTTCCGATCCTCAATTAGAGCTAGTCGGCTTTGATAGTTGCCAAGTTTGGCAAACTTAAAGTGCAACCTTGAACTAATCTACGTTGCACCTTCTCTGAAAATGTGGTCAGTGTTACTAGACACGATTGTAATTATTGAACTTAAAAATTAACTAAGTAAACATTTAAATTAAAAGATTTTTGTTTATAGATGTGTATTAAAAATGTATTCTCATTTATGATATAGTACTTGGATGGCTGAGCTTTATAGTTTTAGGGATAACACCTAACTTATTATATTATATGTTTTCTATACACCTACATAAATACTTACCTAACATAAACCTTGGAAAACAAAAAATATCTAAATACCAAATTTCGTCCAAATCATTAGAACTGTTTCCGAGAAACCAATTATTATACAATGTATCGAAGGACAAATTATCTGAATATGTAAATCCAACTTCGACAGTTCGCAGGATTACGACACATTTTCTCTTCACATACAACCAGTGTATGTTGGTAGTGAAAACATATGGATCTGAGACGTGGTTCCTCACTGCTGGCTGCGTATTAGGAACCTCAAGGTCACTCAGCGAGCTATGAAGGGGTTTTACTTGGAGATCCGCGTTAGAACCAGAATCGACATAGCTCAACGGAACAATGAGTTGAAGTGGCACTGGGTCGGCCATATAGCTCGAAGAACCAACAACCAATGGGGAAGAAAGGTTCTCGAATTGCAGATTCGTACAGGTAAGCGAACTCTAGAGCGGCACCCTACTAGATGGAACGACAATATGATAAGTGTATTGTTGATGGATGCAGGTTGCTTAGTACCGTGCCTTGTGTCATTCGTTGGGGCAGGTCCATGATCAGTACTGCAATAGTGATGGACTATAATGATGATATATACACTATATACAATAATTGATCGATTTAGTTAGAATAGTACACACAATTTTCAATACATACGCTTTTTATTTGTATACCTTAGCGTAAAATGTGAAATTTATCACTACATTGGATTTGTGTAAAGTGATTAAAAGCTTATTAATCTCTAAAGTTTCGACATATCCGTATGGTTATCTACTTGTCAAAGTTATTGACACCGCCAAAGAGTATAGTAATATAGAAGGGACCCCTTAAAATAATAGATAAGAGTGTTCAGAATTTAGAGTTAAAAAAGGTATAGAGCGTATGTCGCTCAATGCCCATCATGCCAAGCGTAACCAGATGTTCTATAGATACTGATACATAGTTGAGAGTAGTTGAATAGTGATGCGCCAAGATTGACGCCTATGCGTTATTGCACTAAGTTATTAATTTGATTATGTAAGTATTTGTAAATATTAGGTGTTGATAATTATAACGTATGTTTTAAGTTAATAAAACATAGGTACGAATTTATGAAACGCTGTTTATTAATCAAACAAAACATCTAATTAATTTACCCCTTAAAACCATATTATACAGGGTTGGGAACTCGACAACTTCCTGGTAGGTATGATAGGGTAGTCAAAATTCTACAAATTTGATCCCCATATGAATGGCTAAAATGAACAGGTCTTGAGATATACGGATTTTAAAGGTTTTCAATAATCACCCAGAATTTCGTATTAAAATCTAAATAAAAAATAAAACCTTTATTTGTATGCTTTAAGTTTATTTATTTTCTTGAAGCTTCAACCACCCGAATACAATAATAAAAAGTACAAAAAGTATTCACAATAAAAATTATGGGTTTCAATAAAAAAAAAAACATTTTTACTCTTTATGTGTTATAAAATGTGACGTACTTCAAAAATTACTATGATATGAGACATAAAAATATTTTTAAAATATGCCTATATAATCAGCTATCCAAAAGGTATTAATATCCCGGTTAGATTGATAATAAAAAAGGGTCTTGTAATTAACGCAGGTAGAGAACGGCAAAGAATGATTGTTCTCAGGAACGAACTTGCACACTTTTAGTCACTTGGCGTCTGATTGGTTGTTGACAATTATTCAGAAAGCCGACGGCCATTTTAAATTGAGCCGTGGCGACGCTCGTTACTTAGTTTCTACTATCGCTGCACAAGCGCGTGTTTAAAATTCCTTCTAATAAACTCTCATCGCGTTAATTTATTTTTATTGTTTTCAGTCGTTATCGTTATTGTTATTATTGCTGTTACCGTTATCTGCTTTTGACTGTTTATTGTTACTGTTTTTGTGCGTCGAAGTTAAAATGGCGTCATATTCTAATAAAAATATGCCGACATGTACTGTAATGGTTTTGCTGACGGCAACGTTGTTGGGGCTCGAAGAGAATATCAACGTTGCTTTCCTGATCGCCGGCTTCCCCACGTTTCTGTCTTCGGAGCTACCTGTCGACTATTAAGTGAAAGCGGCACTATTCACAGAAATTAAGTGAATACTGGCAGACTTGTTTCGACTTCCCTTTGTCGCTTCTTACGACACCCACGGGATGATATACTCGATACAGGTGACGCGCAGCAGCATCTTCCTGATAACAACTCAAAATAATAAAAAACTGTGGTTATCAATCCGCCTGCCAAGCGTGGCAACGATACCAAACCCTCCTATGAGACAATCTATGGGGGGCCTATGTTCAGCAGTAGATTTTTATAGGCTGTAATAGATGGATACGATAAATATATCAATTTTTCTCTTGCTCATCAATAGCTGGGCGAAATAATAACATTATTTTCTAAGCATATAGGCTAGGTATGGGAACCATCAATTCAGTCTAAATCTCTAGGTCAGAATTAAATAAAATACACACAAATATTTGTAGTAAAATATTCTATTAACAATTGCTGTATTTGTTTAATGGTACCTAAATTAGTCAGTACAAAGATAAATATTTGGATTTATGTTTATTTTTGTACCCTTTAGTACTGTCGGATGTTTGGACATCAAAAATAAAATTAGTTATTCATCTAACTTATATCTACCTTGTTACGGTACACTGACACGTCTAGGTTAGGTGAAATTCTTATATTTCAGAAATAATTATTAGAAAGGTACTTATAACATGGCCACGTAGCTTAGGTAAGGAAGGTAATAAAAAATCGACTACTGAAATATAACCTAATACTAAATCTAAAATGAATATATAAAGTCACGTTATAAGTCGTTCTAATGTTCCAAGTAGTTATCCAACTTTATCAACGTGACATAGCCACAACATTTTTGATTATCGAAACGACGGTCCTGGTTTTTTAAAAATAACCCCAAGTCTAGTTGCCTCGGGATAGTATGGATATTCATACACCGCCACTGCATGATAATTGATAACTTCTCACAACATTTTATTTATGGACAATGTCTTGCAATCGTCGTTTCTCTAGCGCTCACTTGACCTTCATACAAATAATGCTATATTTTAATTGTTGATATTTTTTATTTTGGATAAGACATAGTAATGACTCTAACACCCGTATTTATATACAAGTAAAAGTAATTACTTGAGTAAAAGTAATTACTTAAGTAACGATTTGTATTCTATAGTTGAGTAATTGCTCCAAGTTAGAACTGTCAAAAGTTAGAATTCTCAGCCAAGTAATAGTCACCATTTCCTTTACTTAAGCACTACTTTGAGGTTATTTTGCATAAAAAAAGGAAACTTTGGATAGCATTGAAACGGTTTTTGCTGTTGTAGACAACATAGATGATGATATTATATTAGATGAGATAGAAGTTGCTGAACCTAGAAATCCCAAAGTTTACTTTCGTGATGTGGATCCATTTCGTGACTATTCGGAAGATTGTTTTAAAAAGAGATTTCGTTTCTCCAAAAACATTGTGATACATGTGATTTTACCGAGAATTACTGACTCTTTACAATCAGATACACAAAGGGGCTTCCTATAACTCCACTGTGTCAGTTGCTTACTGCTTTACGTTTTTATGCCACTGGAAGCTTTCAGATTGTATGTGGAGATATCATGCATATTTCTCAATCGACGGTGTGTAATATAGTGAAGAGAGTTAGTCGAGCATTGGCATTGCTAATGCCAGATTTTATTAAGTTTCCTGCAAATTTGAGGAATACAAAGGACGATTTCGAAAAGCTTGGTTGTATTGGCAGAGCACCTGGACTAAAAAATATTGTAGGAGCAATTGATTGCACCCACATTAAAATCACCAAGCCTAGAGGTATTCTTCATACAGAGCAGTACCGGAATAGAAAAGGTTATTTTTCATTGAATGTGCAAGTAGTTGGTGGCCCTAATTTGATGATATATGATATAGTAGTTCGTTGGGCTGGCAGCACACATGATAGCCGAATCTTTAGAAACTCACGACTAAATATAAGGTTATGCAATAATGAAATTGATGGGGTGTTACTTGCAGATGGTGGATATCCTTGCACTAGGTAAATAATAATAGTCATATTTTTTTTATTCATAAACGATAAAACTATAATTATATCAATAGTATGTGCCATGTGGTCTTCAAAGCATCATAAATACCTCACTAAAATATCGCTAATTTGTTAACAATAAAGAGTTCTTTATTTCAGACATTTATTGACTCCGGTTTCAAATCCCAGAACTGCACAAGAGGAGAGATATAATAAGGTGCAAATAAAATCAAGAAATTCAGTGGAACGTTTATTTGGAGTGTGGAAAAGACGGTTTCCATGCTTACATATTGGTTTAGCAACCAAACTTTCGACAACAGCCAATATTATAATGGCTTGTGCAGTGCTCCACAACATTGCAGTAGAAGTAAATGACTTTTTTGATGTTGAGGACACCGTGGACAGTAATGCTCAGCCTTCTTATACAACAACAACAAGCACAACAGGTACCAGTGATGGTTTGGTACTTCGAGCAAATATAATTTCACGCTATTATGTTTTAAATTAATTATAAAATAAAACCAATATTTTCACTTACATTATATTTTATTTATTTACACAGAAAAAACCAATGTACATAACAGGGTTTCATACCGGTTATTCTTTGTCATATTTTGCTAATTCTTTTAATTTTATTTGTAATTCAATTTTAAACAAATTTTCTTTGTGTTCTCTCTCTAACATTTTAATCTTTAGTTCTTCCTCGTGCATTTTTTTCTTAAATTCTAATTCTTCTTCTAATATTTTACACTTTAATATATCAATTTTATTACTTCTAAAATTTTCGTAACTCTTTTGATAGGAGTTTTGAGGTCTATTTCCTTTTCCTCTTGCGTAACTTGCATTCTTGCTTCTGCTGTTTTACACCAAGCTTCGTTATTGCTATCGCCTAGTAAAACTATGCTCCCTGAAAAACAGAAAAAAGGTCACAAAATATAATGATAAATGCCCATAAATGTACAAATAATAAAAAGGCATTGTTATACATGCCGGATATAGCTAGTTATTTATAATGGATAATCTCTTACCATCAATATCACTATCAATATCCACAGCAATGTTAGTAAGGATATTTTTATCTATATCCATGACTTTGGAATCGATGGGATCCATATCCATAACAGATGGCCCACCTCCTGTTAAGTGGCGAATATTTTCTTTTGTTTTGGACTCCCTTGCTTTGGCCTTCATGTTATACCATAGTTTTATTAATTGTTTTGTAGATGCCTGAAACAGTGAAACGTATGGGAATTAGATGACTGCCGAATACTAAAACGGGTCATAGGAAAAGACCATGGCACACAAATTAAACTACATAATATCTGTAAATAATATATACAAAACACATTTTAATTACCTTTTGAGTAACAATAGAGGATTCATTAAATTCCTCCGCTATTTTCTCCCATGAATGCTTCTTTTTTAAAGCACTCGTAGCATTTGTTTGTTTACAGGTTAGGATAGTATCATATTTTTGTATGATATTTAAAAATAAATCCTTTTCCAAACTCGAGAACGGTTTTTTCCTGTCTACTTCAGTCATATTTCGAAATTTACGTGATTTATGGAAATTCAACTATTCAACTCGCCGACAAAACGTTTTTGATTTCAGAGAAAATTAGTTTACGATAATAATTGACAGCAATGAATGTATGTATAATCTTTCTAAGTAAAAATCACGTGTCGGCATATAATCCATGTGTAAAAGTTGACATTTCAATTTACAAGGGTTTTAACATGTCAAACGTTTTGTTTTTCCAAGCATTCTTTTTTGTACTGACATTATTAAATTAAATGACAATAATGATATAATAAACTTTTTACAATATAAACTATTTTATACAACGTTATTGCTATTATAAATATCAAATAAAGTAATATTAAAGATATTATTGCAAGATTTTGTAAAATAATTTAGCTTACGTTTGCTTTTGATGAAACTAAACGCAGTCACAAAGTGTTGCCACACAGAAACAACCACCAAGCGTCGAGTGTTACTTGGGCATTTGCTCAAGTAAGTAATGTGCGATACTCAACTATAGAATGAGATTTTGTAACTAAGAATTCTAACTTAAGTAATGACTTAATTAAGAAATTACTTAGCAACAAGTAATTGCTTTATAAATACGGGTGTAAGTTATATTTACCTTCATTTAAAAAATGATTTCTTTGGCTTGACCATTGGTTTGACTAAGTTGGTGGTGATTAATGGCTTGAGTGGTTAATATTATACATACACACGTAGTAGAGCCAGACTGCAGCTATAGTATATATTGTAGCAAGAATGGGTGGGTCAACCAGGGAAGAACAACGCTCACACAGGATATCAACGTGTAATAGCAGCTTAATGTGTGAAGAGAACCGGATACCCAATTTCCTGCTAACGAGGCATCTTAGTCCTCAGGGGTGACAATGCATCATTATTTTGATTCTTAATTGAGGACAGATGTGTGTATTTTTGAACGTTGTAAAAAGGATTTGTAATTTACGCCTGCCGTGAAAGAGATAGTTACACCGCCACCTACCGGAAGCTGTAAGATCTGCCCTTTTCCAGACTTGCAACTTATGACGAGACGAAATAGTTAGATGAATTCCCTAATGCTGACACCACGTAGTTTTTGAAAATTGCATACTGGTATTAAATAAGGGTGACAAACAAGCAAATAGTCCATCTGATGGTGAGTGGATTCTATGACCCATAAACAGCTACATATAACGAGGATAGATGTAGATGTCTATGGGCCACAGCAACCACTTACCATCAGGTGGACTGTGCTCGTTTGTCACACTATCCTATAAAAAAAAATCTTTCATCGATTTAGAATCACAATGCAGATGCGTTGTCACCCCTGAGGACTAAGATGGAATATCTCAGTACTAGTCAAAAGGGTCTCCGGTTCTCTACACTCACCAAACGGAACATAGCAGCATTTTTTGTCGTTTCACTGGTATATTTTGAAAGTATGGCTCACCCCAGCCGAGGCGACCATTCATTCTGTATATATTATATAGAATAGCTGCAGAGTATCTGTGTAAAATTTATACTTAACCTAATTTTTAGTTATTTTGTAAAGAGATGAAAACTGATGTTGTCTATAGTATAGTATGAATTATAACTCCTTGTAACGGTTTCAACTCTGCAACTTGAAATATTTAGCGAATGGGAGATTAGCAAAAATCACGTGACGTAGTGACATTGACAAATGGCATGAAAACGGCGGAAGCTGGTAATAACCGACTTAAAGCAACTTGGTTCCAGTTGCAGCTAGTTTTTTACTTAGAATATTTCAGTTATTTACTAACGAAATATTTCGCAGTTATATGAAAACAACTATGCAAGGTTAAGTCTAGCAATTTTGCTTTACTATGCAAGGTCTAATCGCTTGACATAACTTTTGTTTGTAATGCAACGGGATCGATTCTCACTCATCAGGAACACACGTTAGGAACAGTTAGTATCAGACGGGGATCTTGAAAAACCGTGAAGTGGCGGTGTTAACCCCATAATTTCCAGTGTGTGTCAAGAGGCGACAGAGAAAAACTTAACCAGGAAATGGATTTGAGTCGCGATTTCCACTTCAGGTTTTAAATAATTATAGCGTTAACACAGGAACACACAAAGCTAAAATATTTTAAAATGTTAACTGATGCAGTCAAATACATATCGCTCGACACCAGATATCAAACAAAAACCGGACTAAAAATATTTACTTTTAAAACGCAATGTTTTTTTTATTGAATCAAACAAGTATAGAGTAAAAAGGGTTTCCGCCTCTCTTCATACACCATAAGAAAGACAGCAATTATAAGCTACTACTTTACGCTGGTATTCTGTGAAAGCGTGGTCCTTGCCCGGTCGAGTCGACAGTTTTGTGCTGCAAACTTTCTTTGTTTTGTTGCTCTGCCGCATTAAAACATTTTTTTTAGAATAAGGGTGAAAAAAGAGCACATTGTCCGCCTGATGGTAAGCGGATGCTATGGCCCCAAAATGCATCATCTATCTTCGATAAAGAGTCAAAATGCAGCTATGTTGTCATCCCGATTACTAAGATGGAATACCTCATTACCTGTAAATACTCCAGTTCTCTTCGTTTACCATACAAAACACAGCAGCGTTATTCTTCTGTTTCATCCTGGTATTCTGTGAGAGCGTGGTCCTACTCCGGTCAAGACAACTTATTAGTATTGCAGCTATGTATAGCTAGCATAACTGCACCATCCCCTGGTTAAGTTTCAGTCTGTTGCCATTTACATCGCCCACGGTATGATACGGGGTAGTAGATATTTTTACAACGCCATTACACGGTGCTTTCAAAGGAATGAAAGAAATGAATTACCACTTACACGCAATTTTTTTACGTGGTAGAGTCATGCTGCAGCTATATTAATAGTATACTTGTAGCCCGAATGGGTCGGCTCGACCGGGGAAGGACCACGCTCACAGAATACCAGCGTAAAATAGTAGCTTAATGCTGCTGTGTTTCGTATGGTGAGTGTAGAGAACCGAGACCCTTTTACTGGAAAAGAGGCATTCTATCTTAGTCCTCACCTATCTTAGTGTGGGGAACCACGTTTAAAAAAAATCTAAGAAATGAATTTTTAACATACTTAGCACTTTCCATCTATTCTTCAACTGCAGTTCGACGTCTTTAATGCTCATCAATCTCTGCTTTGTACTGTCGTTTCTGCTGACTTCGGAAACATTCTCGGCTGGTATCGCAGTA
Source organism: Parnassius orleans (assembly GCA_029286625.1). Lineage (NCBI taxonomy): Eukaryota > Metazoa > Arthropoda > Insecta > Lepidoptera > Papilionidae > Parnassius > Parnassius orleans. The sequence continues at coordinate 131,495 of JAGSMP010000528.1, forward strand.
AGTAGTAAATTAGGTACTGACGTTTTGACGTGCATACGGTAGAACCTGCTAAGCGAGTGATATCTGAGGTTCATTTTCATAAAGTTTTGATACCGCTGAATAGTTTGGCGCCTCGGACCAACAAGGACGAGAAACTATCTAGTAGCTCGTTTTTTAATGAGATATTTTCTGAAGACGAATATGGTAATAAAGAAATATTTAAAAGGTATTGAAGTTGAACATTTACTTTGCCAATATGCCAATAAAATAAAATGATGTGTCTTACTTAGTTTGAAGAGCACCTCCTGCCTCCTCAATTGCGTGCACCAACCACGTCACCACTAATCTCAGCACCACTAATCCCACCACCACTACACTAGGAAAGACACACCACCGACGACAATACGACACGTGTTTTGCCTCTACACGAGGCATCTTCAGGTGTAGTAGACTCTACGGTGGCTGACCGCTAAGTGAGCGGCGAGCCAAAAACAGCTGCTATTTATAAGACTCGCCGACGCAACCGCTCCCCACTTAAGTAGTGAGCGACCGCGTCATGCGATAAAACATGCGACCGATCACCACCTGACGTACGCAGCCACCTGCTATTAAATTAATAACAAGCCGCTGCGAAACTCCTGCCTACCTTCTAACCACGCAACCAATCGCTAATCACCGTGAAGGTGACGAACGACCATATTGCGAGGCTGTCCGTTATTGGAGAACAGGCTTAAAGATGTTTAAGAGAGGTGAGATAGAAACATTTGTTTGTTCATTCAGCAGTGCAACATTACTATTTTTATTTTTAATAACTCCAACTGTTCCAGCACACACAGTCGCAGCCCTTATTACAAGTATGTAAGACTTTAAAGGAGTGGTTGTTGGTTAGGTTGTGTCCAGTGTCCAAAAGATGTTTAGCGAAATGGATTTATCGGGATTGCAATTGACCCACGTAAACGGCGTGGCATTCGTCACAAACAAGTTTTAAACACCCAACTTTTGACGAATATCTAACTTATCTTTATTATTACAGACATTCCTAAGAGAATTGTTTGTTTCGAACGCAACGTACACACCGCTCTGTCGAAGAGTATTAGCTATTTTTTAGATAGCCTAAGTAGGTCAAACTACTTAGTAGGCTGCGTACTTCAGGTTGTGATTGGTCGCATGTTTTATCGTATGACGCGGTCGCTCACTACTTAAGTGGGGAGAGGTTGCGTCGGCGAGTCTTATAATAGCAGCTGTTTTGGCTCGCCGCTCACTTAGCGGTCAGCCACCGTAGAGCCACCGTAGACCCACACCTGAAGATGCCTCGTGCAGAGGCGAAACACGTGTCGTATTGTCGTCGGTGGTTTGTCTTCCTAGTGTAGTGGTGGTGAGTAATGGTGCTGGGATTGGTGGTGACGGGGATAGTGCACGCAATTGAAGGAGGGCGGATGTGCTCTTCAAACTAGATAAGACATATCATTTTATTTTATTGAGCGGATATTGGCAAAGTAAATTTTTCCAACTTTAATATCATGGATTTCCGCAAAGTAACGCCTGATTCTATTAATTAGTTGAAAGCGTGGTTACTGGATAATTAGACGTAATTATAGTTAATATTATCTAAATAAAAAATGTTTTAATTAATATTTCTATGTGTAATTATTAATTAGTTTAATGATAATGAAGTATGTAAATAACACTACTATATTACGTTTAAATTAATTTTTATTTCCGGTCAACTCCGAAGGACGTCATTTGAAAGCATGAGTTACATTTCCGGATCCTGTTTAAAAAGCGCTGTGACTCATTAGCATCATATAAAAGAGAGTTTTCAAAGGTTCTTCTGGTTCCCCAAGTAACGGAAGAGACACTTTGCCATTGAACAGCACATGCCTGCGGTCTCATCTTTCCATTTTAAAGCGCTGCAAAATCGACACGCCTTGTCCATCAGTCCGATAACAACTAACCTGTGATTTTTATAATCAATCAACAGATCATAATTGAATGCTGCGTCATTAAAACCGACCAATTGTTTCTTTGAAAATTTTGTAGACGTTCAGCTTGAGCTGTGCATTTGCATCTCTTCGCGCCTGTGTCTGTTCTGGTGTTTCAGATGCCCTTATAGTAGATTGACGTTCAGCTTGCTCAATGAGTCTGTGTTGAGTTTCATCATCAAAACGTTAAAATACCTAAAAGGAATTAAATTTCCTTTTAAATATTTTTTAAAGCAACTAAAATATCTAAAAGGAATAAATATTCCTTTTAAATATTTTTAAAATCAAAACAACAAAACCAATTCAAGACAACACGAATCCGAAAACGATAGCCAAAAAAATCGAATCAACTTAAACCAAATCACAAAACAAATCGCAGAAAACCGAAATCGAAAGGAGTAGTCAATATAAATATAACCAACGAAAAAGAAGTAAGTGTATAGGTACCGTATACACTATCTATACTATCTATACTATTAATATTCCTTTGAAATATTGTTAAACAACCTAAAACAACGAAAACCAATTCACGATTCTAAATAAACAAAATCCAAAATCAAAGCCAGAGTCTAAATATGTATAAAGGAATACCAACCAAATCAACAAAACCGATCCAAGAAAATACACAAACTGAAAATGAAAGCCAATATAAATCCATTCAACCTTAACCAAATCACAAAGCAAATAACAAACAACCGAAATCAAAAGCAGGTAGTCGAATAAGCTACGAAATAGAAACAATTTAAGCGTATAGGTACCGTATGCACTATAAGTTGACGCGCGGCTCAACGGCGGGAGTTAAGTACATGTCAGAAATATTTCGTTACCGCGTTTTAAAACCTAGTAACGACATCTAGCGGAATCAATTTAAACTATGTATATGTTAGTTAATAAGAACTCTCAAAAATATTTTTCTTATAACTTTGCACAATTTTCCTTATTGTAATACCGATTCATTCATAACCACATATAAGAACTGTATTCATTTCCGTTCAATAAATATTACTAAGGCTTATTAATAAGGCTTACTACGAACTGTTTCTACCATTGTTAAGTAATAGTTAAGGGTGAAAGCGTGACAGGTGGTGATAGTATTTCTGATCCATACTTATAATCACGCCTGTAACCCTTGCGGGTAGGCAGAGCATCAACGGATTACTTAATATCGTCTGCGAGGTTATCGCTTATTCTGTGAATTACGATGCACCAAAACGTTTGAAGAAAATCAGCTGGTGAATTTTATGTTTTTATCACTCTTCCCGGTCCTGCGTGGAAAAATACAGATCCATACATTTTTATCTTAATTTTGGTAAAAGACATAACAATCCAGATATTCTGACCTTCTGTGTTCGTCCATCGTACCGTCGTCCGTCTTGTAGAATCACGGTGGCGCGACCTAGCTGAATTTCATTTTGCAACATATTCGATTTTCCCACGGAATTATATGTTTTTCCGCTGAAAAAGTAGCCTATGTCACTCTACAGCCACCGAACTATCCCCATACAAATAATCATGCCATGCCGACGCTCTGTTGCGACGTGAAAGAAGGACAAACTTGTGCAACATATTCGATTTTCCCACGGAATGAGATGTTTTCCGCGGAAAAAGTAGCCTATGTCACTCTACAGCCACCGACCTGTCCCCATACAAAAATTATACCATGCCGACTTATGCCGATGTTGCGTGACGTGAAAGAAGGACAAACAAACACACTTTCGCATTTATAATATTAGTATGGATAACTCAAAACTACTTGTCAGATCTTGATAAAATTTATATGGGACTACATGAGAAGCACCACCTTTCAAATGGATATCCGTTAAGCCTGACCACTGTGACGGAAATTCGGTCTCGAGGACATTATGTATCTACTCCATCAAGTGCGTGTTCCCACATCACCTAAAATGTTCGTAATGTTATGTATATTTTTCTTTCTCGGTCAGAGGCAAGCGCTAGTAAAATAATGATCAATGCAAAACCAAAAGGCAGAATTAAATGTGGAAGCTGAATGCAGGCTGTGTTAACGCGTGTATAGTGGTGGGACGTTCCATCACCACGTTGCATCCCATGGGAATCGTAAGAGATGATTGAAAAGTAATTCCAGAAAGATCTTATTGTTTCCGATAGATGGCGGTGTAACCATCTTGTGTATGACTGATATAAAATACTCAGACTGGCGCCAGTTAGCTAAGGTTGGAGACCTGGTCTGTAAATCTGGTTCAAGCGTGACGATTAAGACAATTCTTCGTGATAATTGGAAAGGCCCATAGATAGGATTTAAAGACGAAAGAAGAAGTTAATAAATATGATACTAAACTTGATTTGAATGTGTGATCTAAAGATATTTCTTTGAGAGAATTTCAGTTTTAGCATCATCACTCGATGGGGATAACTGATCGATTTGGTATCGTTACTTTGGTTAGCAAAATAAGTTCTCTCGTATAAAACATATGTGTCAACAATCGATATTAAATCGTCAGTCAATGCATCTATTCAGTAATTTCATGAAGTTTATTTCATTTTATTTCTAAAACTCAATAAATTTTTAACACCTCAAATAAAGATTATAAAGTAAAATACAATTTAAAAAATAATATATTTTTTACTAAAATTCTATACGTACTTTGTATGGAGTTCACAGCAAAGTTGCGAATGCCACAACCAAGATTTTGGTTGAATTTGTGTAATTTCGTGACCCCCAGCATAAGGTCTCGGATAACTTTGCACCGTCAGTCAACCGTGAAACTGGATAGATCAAGTTTAAAACCAAACTTAGCAACACTGTACTGTCAACACAAGATTACATTGGTATGATTTAAGTTTGATATTTAACATTAAATAATACAGTCGAAAAGTTTAAAATATTAAATTAGGTCTAACAATTTTTTATAGAATACGGACAACAAATGAGCACACAGTCGACCTAATGGTTAGTGACTGCTGTGGTTCATAGATATCTATATATGTATTTATCTAAATCAATCAAAATGTAGATGCGTTGACTCAGATATACTTCATTTTTATTACTGGTAACAAGAATGCATTGATACTGGTATCTGCTGTAAACAATGCATTCTTGTTGGTAGTAAAAAGTTTACCGGTTCTCTACACTTACTATACTAAATACTGCAACGTTAGGCTTCTATTTATTGCTGTTAAACCGTGTAGTGGCGGTGCAAGAATATCCACTACCCAATAAAGTCCCGTGGATGTCGTAAGCAGCGACAGCGGGAAGCAAACCAGGAGATGGGCTGTATAGCGTCTTTATGAACAACAAAAATATTAAAACTGCGGTTGCCAACACGTCTGCCAAGCGTGGCAACTATGGCAAATATCCACCTATAGGGAAGGCCTATTTTCATCAGTGGGCTTTCTATAGCCTGTAACGGTAACGGTAACATTGGTTTTCTGTCGTCTTCCTTCTCTGTTCGAGATGACCCATTCGTGTTACAACTATAATATAGCTGCAGCGTGGCCCAACACGTTAAAATGTATGTACAAAATTTAATATACAAATAAAACTTTCTTAAAGTTGCGAGACGTCTGTAATTACTGCCGAAAATCTGTCTGCAAGGCGTACCATCGTACCTACTACAGGAGAGATCCTTATTCAGCAGAGAAATGGACGTCCCCTTTTTTTGTGAAGTGCCTCATACCGACTGATAAAGTAGATTTCAGATGTTACCTTTGACTGCCCCCTTCAGATTGTCAATACCCGTTATATAAGAGATGGTATTCCACCATCTATATGAAGCCAACAGATCTATCGGGCTTTAATGGATTTCAGCAAAGTAACGACTGATTCTATTAATTATCTACCTGGATTTACCCAAAGCCGTAATAGCTCTTATGTCCTGATTTACTGAGGTCAGCGACGGAAAACATCGTGAGAAACTTGCATGACTAAGGTATAAAAATATTTCTAAGACATTTGAAGTCCTCTAACGTACTAGAGCTGCGCAGCCTTTCAGAAATGGGAGGATGCCTGTGCCCAGTTGTATGACGTATGTGGCTATAGGATGATAAGGAAGAAACAAAAACACTTTATTTTGGCACAGAAAAATTGATGTATAAAATATACTACTTTATATCTATCCTACATATTTTCGTATCTTCTATGTATCTATCCTATTAAATATATTAATTTTTTCATCATCATCATCACAACAGCCTTTTTTTTTTGAGGAGGGCAAACAGCCTCAAACCAACACCTAAATTCTATTCCTAATGTTACTCTTGTAAAAACTATTATCAGATACGTTTAGAGTCCAAAAGATTTCGAGTCACTGAAGAGGGCAGTCCAAAATCTCCGTACAAATAGTTTAAAAATGTAACTTGACAATATTGCGTAAATTTCCTAACAAAATAATCTCCGTACGAGAAACGACAAAACTTATAAAAGCTAGTTGTCTCACTTTAAGTAGTTGAGTTTATCTCTCAGCTAGTTCAAGCAATAACAAGTCACTAACTCGTAACTGTTACAATATTATTTATTGATTTGTTAATTATAATATATTTTTAGCAAACTTCGAAAAAAGTAGGAGGTTTACAATTCGACTGTATGTTCTTTTCTTTATGTATGTTACTCGATATCTTCATCAATTGTGAACCGATTTTAATGATTCTTATTTATAAATAATATCAAAATTTAAGAAAACTTAAAAACAATCACGAAAATTTTAGCGAAATTGTGCTGGTGGTTCTGATCGGAGCACTAGGATGTAGTTTTTAAATCATTGTATTGTCATCGGTCCGTGATACGAGAGCAGATTTTAAAGTTGATCGGCGTCTAAAAGTTGATGAAAATTACATTACTTGATTCTGATATATAGACGGATAGATAGATACACAGAAGCTAATAAGCGTGTTAAAATAGATTTTATTTCAGAGGTGGTACACATATTTAAAAAATTACACTCTGAGGAAAAATAGAATTATGTGATATGAAATGTGATATTCGTTCCAGAAAGCTCAGTCAACTTAAAAGTGTAAAATATTTTAAACTTTTAATAAAAGTAAAAACCGACGAGTAAAAGTAAAAGTAGTAGTAGGAACTGTACGTGGTTATTTTATTCTTTTAGTTCTTTGAAATCGGGTTTTATTTTTCTACCGACTTCAAAAAGGAGGTACTCAATTCGACTGTATGTACTTTTCTTTTTTTTTGTGTGCTACCTCAAAACTTTTTCTGGCTAAACCGATTTCGATGATTCTTTGCTTCTAGTGTGGTCCCATATAAATTTGATCAAGGTCTGACCAATAATTTTGAATTATTATTAATAATTTATATTGAAGTCAGTTGTACAAAATTTTTAATTTTAAATTATCATTAAGTCTAATAATTATGCTATACTAGCTGGTACCCGCGCGTCGCTGTCGTGGAAAAAATAATTGTGGAAATATTTTTCGTTTAAAAGTAGACAATCGTTTTTGGGCCCACTAAAAATTTTAACTTAATTTGATTACACATAAAAAGATACCAATTTATTATAGTAAAGGCCTAAAGATTTTATGAAAATCTAACCGGAATCATGAAATCTGAAAAAAGTGTTGTTTTGATATTTGTGTCCTGGCTAATGTAATATGAAAAAGATGCGTGTGACGAAGAACGAACTAAAAGGATTTACCATCAATCTTAAAGTACCTATAAATGCTGAATGTACCTACAACTTTGTTTTATACTATTAATTATTGACCATTGCACTATTTTAACTTGTAATACCGGTGAAAACTACTAAACAATCGCTTTTAGGTTGTTTTTAGTTTATTGTGATATTCATATTTTAATTTGAATTTCTTAATAATCCCGTTATGTAATCTATAGATAATAACGAATAAATCGACATGTATTTCATTAAGTTAAGCCACAATTTGTGGTGGGCCCATTCTTCATACAGAAATCTGATGAACGATATAGAAGCGCATAAAATACGAAAATATAAACATTATTTTTATATATTAGATTAAAAGATATGTCGATGTAGGATGTAAACGTGTGGTGGTTTAAGAGAATCCGCTCCCGAAATCATCCTGTGGGTAACGTAGGAGGCGACACAGGAAACAAAACAGGAGACGGGCATAGCAGTACAGCAACATCTTCCTTATAACATTTAAATATAAATAAAAAAAACGTTTGTTACAAATCCGATTGCTGAGCGTTGTAACCTTTGTTCTGCAGTGGATATTTGATAGACTGTAATTGTGATTATGATGATGATAATGATGATATATCATTTAGTGAGAGAAGCAATCACTTACTCTCCCTTCCTCCCCGAGAAACTTTGGGAAGGGTCAAAACTATCATTTATCCGCCGGTATGTATGGTATAACAGAAAGCATCATCAACAAACCTGACCAGTATGCTGAGTATGACGAAACCTTCATGATTGCATTCCTTTCGTTGCTCAATATTGGCTATATACGGTGGGTTTAAAGAGGCTTAAAAATGTAAACATGAGTGCTTTACACTAGGACTCGATCTAAAGTAAGTTTATATTATCTTAATATCTTTCCACGTGATGTCGGCATAAGATAATGTATCCACCTCTTTTCATCGTGTAAGTGTCATAAGAGCTGACTATGGGAAATGCCAGAAAAATCTTATGACTTCCGACAGATCAGTGTTACATCGTGTATACTAGACGTAGTATACTCACACTACGACGGCACTATGACGGCACTACGGGCGTCAACGTTAAGGTTGAATAACGTCAGAAAGAAAGAAAGAAACAAACAAACAAATAAAGAAAGAAAGAAACAAAGAAAGAAAGAAACATTTATTTGACATACACACAACATTAAGAAACATAGAAATTTCTACAAATTACAAATTGTTATTATTATATGCAGTTGTGTGATATCAAAAAGGATCCCGCCTCGGAGATAAATGGCGGGGTACCACAGCACGGGTTTCAGTCGTGACCTTAATTGACTTACGAAAACATAATAAATAATGAAAACACACAACATAACATTCAAATACCTTTCTTTATTAGACGGTAATAGTGTAAAGTCCCCAACAACAAATGTTTTCATTACAAAAGTGACAGTTGAGGAAAATATTTTTACAAATCACGCTCTTGTTCCACAGCATTTAAGTATTTATGACGTAGGACTTCGATTAGGTGCGTCTTGCGGGAGTATTTTTGTTGTATAAAATCATTTTTGTATTTCATATGTGAATGAACTTTTCTTAAAATAGAAATTGTGTCAATATTTCTTTTAAACGATCTTTTTTACTGAAAACAAGGCGATCCATATTTGTCCTCAGGGTGACGACGCATTTGCATTTTTATTCTTAATCGAGGATATATGTAGTAAAGTAAAAGTAAAAGTAAAGTTGCAACCTATATACGTCCCACTGCTAGGCACAGGCCTCTCATATCTGTGAGGGTTTTAGGGCAAGAAATGTCCGCCGCGCTGCCCCAATGCGTGTTGGCGAACTTCACATGTCCTCGAAATATATTTTTATTTCTCAGACATGGACGTTTCCTCACGATGTTTTCCTTCACCGCCGAGCACGTGGTAAATGAGCACTTAAAATTGCAATTAACAATTTCATTGGTGCCGGCGGGGATCGAACCCAGGTTGCTCGCGTACTGTGAAACTTACAGCGAACGCTAACCATCTGAGCTACCACGGCTCAGATGGTTAGCGCTCGATGTATGTAGTAGATAATAATAATAATGTCCTCCAGACCTAATGTCGGTCACGGCGGCCAGTCTCAGTGAAGACTAGCCATCTGCACAGGACTGGATTATAGAGCTCCAGTGTATACGCGTGCACAGGTGCACTCTCTATTTCCTTACTCTCATATTCCGATGGGACGGTAATACGACACAACCGGAGAGAGATTAGGCGCATTACCAACATCTTTACGTGCTTTCCGAGGCACGGGGTGAAACACCGCTCCAACTTCCTGACTCAGGTCTGCTACTGAGAATTTCTTACCATGAAAACCCAATAACTGATTTTGTCCCGAACACGGAACCTCAAGATAACCAGTTGAATTTACGGGCACTAGACCAAAGAGCCAGTCTAGATATATGTAGATGTCTACGGGCCACAACATCCACTTACCATCAGGTGGACTATGTGCTCGTAGGTATTTTTTTAATAAAATAAAAAAAATACATTCTTATATTTTAATTTTTACTTTAATACTCTCGAATAACGTAACAATTTGAATTTAAAATACTTTTCCATTTTCGTATCTAAAATTATGATCTGATGCATGATACTGAAAATCAAATTTCTTTTTACTGTTGCTGCCGGCTGTTTTTTATTTTAACTATTCGTGTCATAAGCACAGGCATTGAAGCTGATATCAAAATGGTGAAAATGCACTTTAAAATAACTTTTATATTTTTTATTATAACAAAAATGTTTATTCCATTTTTGTACATGTGCGGCGGCATATACATTTGTATGAATATATTTATATACATAATGTATTTAAGCTATCATAATGTACTTAACTAAAAGTTGTAATAACTTCCAGAATGTTTGATCAAAATTGTAGAAGAAAATTATGTATACTTTTGTAGTAGCTCTCAAGTTTAAGATAAATAATTATAACTTTTAACAAAAGTAAAAACCGACTTCAATTTGCTAAAATAGAAGTTATTTATGTGCTATACTTAGGGATGAATTTAGTCTGAAAATTAATATGGAACTACCCATGAATTATAATCTATTTAATAAAAAAAGAATCACCGAAATTGGTTCAATGTGCGAAGATATCGCGTAACATACACATAAAAAACACACTTAAATTGAGAACCTCCTCCTTTTTGAAGTCGGTTAAAAATAATACAATTTCCATTTCTTCAAGCATTATTTGCGGACGTAATGCCATAAGGCATTGTCTTCCAGCTCCAGGTCAAACAGAAAATATATTGTAATTATAATACGACTGCCTTTAAAAGATTGGTGAGTGAACACTTTATGAAGATATCAAATGGTGGTTAGTTTGGTCAGTTTGGTTACCAATGTTGTATTTTATTTATAGGCTTTTATTTATATGTATATTGTGTGTGTAATAAATTTCACAGTAAATAAGCTTATTGTTTTTATGTTAATATGTATAATATTAGTCTATTTTTCTGAGTTTCAGTAGTATTGTTTTCTGATTTACTATGATGTTTATTTTATTCTTTGCACCTCACATTATTATCCACAAGTCCTGGGTTGATTGGGAGAGAATGCCAAAAGGCATTAAGTCCGCCCTTGTAATCACTTTTATTAAGGGTACAATGTGCAAACAAATAAATAAATATAGGAAAAAAAACTTCGTAGCCAACATGGTCCTATGCAACCCAACATATTATAGCTTTTTTAAGGTCAAAATCTTAAGGTCTTAATTTTAATTTATATGTGGGACTTAGAAAAAAAAATGCAAACTGTTTAATGTATCCAACCCGTCGTAAATGGTGAATGATAAAGGAATATATCCAGATGTGACCAGCTCGACCGGGAAAGGATGTCGCTCTCACTGAATTGCTGCTGTGTATCTTATGGTGAGTGTAGAGAACTGGAGACCCTCTGCACAGAAAACGAAGTATTCCATCTTAGTTGTCAGAGGTGACAAGGCATCAGCATTTTGATTCTTAATTGGGTCACAGCATCCACTTACCACTGTGTGACTGTGTTGTCACCCTTATTATATAAAAAATAAAAAAGTAAATAAAACAATTTAGACGGATTCCAAACGAGTTAACTTGAGTCAAGGAACTAGAAAGTAACGTTCGCCACTGTAACCGCAAGGCTTAAGAACGCTTTATATCCCAGTCCAAGGCAACGTTATTTGGACGTTGAGTATCCGCACAAAGCTCATCGAATAAAGGAGCAATACGCTCTAAAAGCTCTTCCTTTGCTTGCAGGTAACTGGTCTTTTATGTTGTTAGTTGTTTCCATTTTGAGGGTTTATTTCTTTTGGAAAACTTGCGAGGATTCTTTAGGTTCGTTATTTAGTAGTTGTTCAATCAGTGGTTTTAAGCACAAATTCACTAAACCTGATATTTCTATAACAATAAATCTTCCTCTATTCGGTATATCGCTGAGTATATTTTCACCCGACTGCCCCAGAAGGAAGGCAATGATTTTCAAGTGTATGTATGTCTATTTCTTTGGCACTATCTGTAGGAAGCGGCTTGACGGATTTTAAAATATTATAGATTAGTTTATTTCAGTTATTTCCATAGCATAATGTCGTATGGGATTTTGCTATGGGAAATGCGGCTGATTCAGAAACTATTTTTGTTTTACAGAAGAGGGCCATTAGAGCTATTTACAACCTAAAACCGAGAGAGTCTCTTAGAGATAAATTTAAAGAAATAAATATATTAACTTTGGCCTCTCAGTATATTTACGAAAATTTAATGTATGTTCACAAAACAAAGGTAGTTTTAGTAAAAACGTGATATACATTCTGTAAACACTAGGAACAAACACCAGCTAGTGATACCAATTTCTCGACTCACAGAGTCAGTAATTCATTCTTATACGCTATTACAACAAGGTCCCGGAAAGTGTACAGGTTCTCTATTACCAAGTTTAAATTTTTGTTAAGCTGAAACTGTATAAAAGGTTTATTATAGTATAAATGAATACATGATTGATAATAACCCCGGAATGAGGTGATCGCCCAAGCAGTTTCTAAAATAAATTTTGTACTTAAATAGTAAAAAATTTACTTAAAAAAGAGTCCTGGGTTTCTTTCTGGTTCTTCCCAGGATAGAGGCTTTTTTCGAACCAGTGGTAAAGTAAAAATGACTTTCAATAAGAATTACACATGTAATCTATATTGAATAAAATTATTCTATTCTATTCTATAGTGACATTAGAATCGTCTTAGTTGTGGAAGTGCTGTGGCTTATAGATCAATATTGTACTGTATCCATCCTGAATTTAAAATCAAAACTCAGTTACGTTGTTATTCATCAAAACTGTTCACGAAACTCTACGTTGGAATTCTGTGCAAGATTGGTCTCTCCCCGGTCTACCATACCCATTCGTACTGCAGTTACAAGTATGACGCTTGTAGCAGTCGTCACCCTCCGAAGTGGACGATCCACGCTGAGCATGTTATACACCAAGATCCTTTCAAGTTACAAAAAGTTGGTATATCATAATTGTACGGAACACGTTTGTAATTTCAGTGTAACTTTATGTAATTCTTCCTGCAGGAGTGGGCTAAGGGGTACTAAATCCACATAATCCAAGTTCATGAGCTGAATTGTAGAATAGAATTGTGTGACAGAAAGTGCGGTTGCAGCATATATAGTCCTTTGTACAGATAATAATAAATTTAATATAAGAATATTGCTAAAGTTTGTCAGCAACGGAAGTTACACAACAGACAATAAAATTTTATAACTATTTGTCTATTTTTATTTACTTATTTATTCTTTATTAATTTCCTTATAGTAAAAGAATACAAAGGACGGACTTAATGCCTTGAGGCATTCTCTATTAGTTAGCCCATGGAGTGGTGAAAGTTTGACGTAGGTGTAGGAATATATAATTAAAAACATAATAAAAATGATGGTTAACTATGTAATATAGACATTTTACTAATAAATAAACTATACAAATAACACATATATATATATATATATATATATATATATATATATATATATATATATATATATATATATATATATATATATATATATATATATATACAATGAATGATTTCAATTATTTTCTACATATCTAGATCAATATAGATTTGATAAATGTATCTACAGTTCACCTAATGGTAACTGGCAACCACAGACTATGGACACCTTAAGTTCATTGCGCTGGTGGAGTTGGATGTCATTGGAGGCGCTTTTTATGTTCCGACGTGCCTCACCTAAATAGGAATAGTGAGAGCTGTGGTTTTCTACCAAGAAGGGACTACAATGGGGAAGTTGACGCTGGTGGCCTGCGAATGTGCGCAAATGCGTTATGAAACATCAAGTAGTATTAGTCGGTGCAGTCTAACCTCATGATGCCGGGTATGGATAGGCAACAAATATATTATAGTAACTTTAGTACGAGCCATGTAAAATTATTTATAAAGATAGCGGTTCAGGGCATAGTTATAGTTGAGGCCACTTTATTCTGTCCCGCGGTGAAGATTAACGCTTTGTTAAATTCCCGAATTGCGACGAAGATCATTTCTCGTCTCAGGTATTTGTTTTCCCGTCTTTAAACTTTCAAGTTTCAACTCAATTTGTAATAATTTTTAATCTGTACCTATAAATAAAGTTGAAGTGTCTGTAATACTTAAATAACTGCCTTATATGGAGCTAAGACGGTTATTTGCATGCCATTAAGATATGTATAACCTTAGAACCTTTTCACTGAAAACGAAGCATTCCACTTTAGCCATTGGGGGTGACAACTGATTCTCTTTTCTGCATTTTGATTATTAATGAATGATAGATGTAGATGTATATGGGCCATAGAATTCATTTACCGTCAGGTGGACCGTGTGCCACAGCATCCACTTACATTGAAATGTGTGCGAGCAGATAGAATACTTTAGTTTCTTATAATTTTAACTTACATCGAATGTACTTCAATATTTTTATTTATTTCCATTTTATTATTATTAACTTTTACATTTAGGCAGACAGAACAAAATCATAAAGTTTTAGTCATCACCATTAACATAACAGCCCGTCACAAGTTCATCCAAGGAATGTCACAAAGCACGGTCCTGAGCCACCTGCATCCAAGGACTTCATTCATCTCTTACTAGGTAGGTCACTCCATCTAGCGAATGGCTGCCCTACACTTCTTTTACCGCTACGAGACTTTGCTTGTGTGACAATGTAATCTACTAGAATTACTGAGAGAAACCAAATCAAAATAAATGATTTATAGTAATGAAATAATGAAAACATAAGATAAAAAAGAAATATTTAACCCATTTCTATATTAAGACGAATTCATTCACATAATATGAAATACAGAAATTATTTTTTACAATAAAAACATTTCCGCAAGACGCAGCCTCATGGACCTCTACGTCATAAATACTAAAACAACGTGGAACAAGAGCGTGATTTTGTAAAAAATCTTTTCCTCATCTGTCGCTTTCGTAATGAAAATATTTATTGTTGGGGATTTTACGCTATTACCGTCTACTAAAGAAAAATATTTACGAATGTTGGTTTGTATATTTTTTGTTGTAGAATAAGGGTGACAATAGAACACACAGTCCACCGGTCGGAGAGCTGGCGACGAATTTTGGAAAGGTCCATTTGGCAAGTTGAAATTGTGAAAAAATATAATTTGTCAATTGGTGAATCCAGTCCCATGAGTCTGGCAGAGCGTTTGCAGTTATTTCGTTACTGTGCATCATATAACATTTGAAAAAATCCTAAATTATGTTTTTTGCAGCAATTTCTTTTTATCTTTTAATTTAGTTTTATGTAATTCGAAAAAAATATAATACATATTGTCCTTTATGAAGAACATGGGTCGGTAATTATTAGAACATATTTTAGGCTAAGCCCAAGCCTTGCAAGATTAAAATTAATAGCTATTATACAGATTATTGCAGCACTGCACTTGCACTTGCAGCACTAAAACAATTCAAACTATAAACACAGATATTTAAATGGTCATATATGCGCATTTTCATTCATTAATTTTAAAATCTTTAAAAAGATAATTATATATATAGATTAGATCTTGGTTGCGACATTCCTAATTTTGCTGTGACATCCATACAAAGTGCGTAGTGAATTTTACAAAATGTCATATTAAGTGTGTTCCTCAGAACTTTTTATAGATGAACCGATTTTGATAATTCTTTTTTTATTTGAAAGCTGGTGCTTTTATGTGGTCCCATAGATT
Organism: Parnassius orleans; assembly: GCA_029286625.1. Classification (NCBI taxonomy): domain Eukaryota; kingdom Metazoa; phylum Arthropoda; class Insecta; order Lepidoptera; family Papilionidae; genus Parnassius; species Parnassius orleans. Next base: position 147,310 of record JAGSMP010000528.1, read on the forward strand.
TTCAATCAAGATCTGACCAGTACTTTTTGAGTTATCCTTAATAATAGAGCCGTGGTAGCTCAGATGGTTAGCGCTTGCTGTAAATTTCACATTACACGAGAATCCCGGGTTTGATCCCCGCCGGCACCAATGAATTGTTAATTGCAATTTTGTTAAGTGCTGATTTACCACGTGCTCGGCGGTGAAGGAAAACATCGTGAGAAAACCTGCATGTCTAAGAAATAAGAAAAAAAATATTTCAAAGACATTTGAAGTTCGCCAACATGCATTGGGGCAGCGCGGCGGAAATTTCCTTGCCCTAAAACCCTCTCAGAAATGAGAGGGTTTTAGAAACAAGTATCTATAATATAATAAGTAAAATAACTAAAAATAAAATAAAAATAAAACCCCCCGAAACAAAAAGAGCTGATTTTGAACATATGTTTTATATATGAGAGGGGGCAAAAGAGCATGCGGGTCATCTGATGGTACCGCCGCGCATATGTAACACCAGGCCACCGGGTCCACTTACCATCAAGTGGGCTGTGTGCTCGTTTGTCACCTTTATCATTATCATCATCATTACAGCCCTTTTAAATAAAAACAATTTTATATTTTTATCGCGTATATTTACTTATTTTATATTCCCGACGTTTCGAGCACTTTACAGCACCCATGGTCACGAGGGGGACGGAGGTGTTTTTTTTTATAGGAGAGGGGGCAAACGAGCATGCGGCTCACCTGATGGTAAGTGACTACTGCCGCCCATGAACAACTGCAACACCAGGGGAACCAGTGGAATTGCAGATGCGTTGCCGGCCTTTTAAAAAGGAGCAGCCTCTTTTCTTGATGGTCCCTAAGTCGTATCGGTTCGGAAACATCGCTGGTGGTAGTCAATTCCACAAAGAAGTTGTGCGAGGAAGAAAACTTCTTCTAAATCGTACAGTGGTGGACCGCCAATCAAACCGCCGATGGTATCGCGAGTTTTGTCGCGATGTGCGATGGTGAAATTGAGCGGCTGGAACTAGTCCGAACAATTCCTCAGAACACTCCCCGCGGTAGATGCGATAAAATACGCAAAGAGATGCAACATCTCTTCACAGTGCCAGTGAGCCAAGCCGATCGGAAAGAACTCAGTCGTCGACGATTCGAACCCCTTTGCGCTGGATGCGATCAAGTGGAAGGAAATGGCTCTGAGGAGCCCCTGCCCAGAGATGGGAACAGAATTTCATGTGGGGCGGAAGCTGCGCCTTGTAAAGTTGCAAGCGGTGTGCCGGCATGAAATACTGTCCCGCTCTGCTGAGCACGCCAAGCTTTTTAGAGGCCAATTTAGCCTTCTCTTCTAAGTGACCACGAAACTGCATACCACTCGATATGTCGACGCTGAGCATTCCGATACTGGCTGAGGCAACAAGGGGAGTGCCTTGAAACTGAGAAGATACGACAAAGGGGTTCTTTTTAGCGATAAACGCGCACGCGCATACTTGTGTCTTCTGGGGATTGAACTGAACTAGATTTAGTCGCCCCCAGTGCGAGATTTTGTTCAACATCTCACACTGGTCTCGTCTTGATTTCAGACACAAGTTTGTTCCGGTACTCGGCGACGTTTTCCCGAGAAATATTGGCAGGGCCGGTGTATAAAGAATCACCAGTGCTATTGTCCGCATAGCAATGAATGTTACCAGTTTGCAACATATCATTGATATGCAGAAGAAACAGCGTTGGTGATAGTACGCAGCCTTGTGTAACACCAGCGTTAATGGGCTTATACATACATAGCTAAGAACACTCGATTAAGGCACCATTCAATAAAAAAAAACTAAATGTAAATCGGTTCATCCGTTCAGGAGCTATGATGACACAAAAAGACACACAAATACACAGGTACACAGATACACTTATACACAGATACACAGAACAAACATATAACACCCCTCTATTTTCGTCGGGGGTTAAAAATCCGCACACGAAGCGTGACGATTAAGGCAAATCCACCCTACAATGGCAGAAGCCCTTGTGAAGCAGAAGACTTACAGGACATTAAAGATGAAGAATCTCTCTGACACCTCTTAAGATAGTATTTCCCTTTGTAGCATGATACGCCGTAGATGCAACATAGAACAATATACTTCATCTTTGCACTTCGCATATACATAAATTTGCATTAACATATCAACTTGCTTTGTCTAAGAGGACTACGTTGTTTGCACGCTTCGTAACATTATTATAAGCTATTTTATGTTTGTAGAACTATACATATTGACATTCCGAATTATATTATTTCTGTTATATTCAAATCACAATGCTAGTATTTAGTAAGTCATTTCAGAATGTTTTGTGCGTGGTACAGCCATACTGTTGTTATATTAAGTCTTTACGAAATTGCCGTTTTTCATGAAATAAGTTAACGTCATATTTTTTGTACATTTTTTATTTCTATTAATCAAAGAAATCACCCATAATCGATGTATCTTTACCAACGCAGTGGCAGTTTATTGATGTCCTTCTTGCAGAAATCAGCTGGACGGAAGACAACAAATTCTTCAAAGGCATTTTGTACTGCCTCTCGGGTATTGAATTTTTTCCGGCAAAAAGGATGTCTGTAAGCGCAAGGTCTGGTGAGTACGGCGGATGACGTGAGGTCGCTCTTTGTCGTGCAGGAACAGTGGAGACGAGCGATTGACTAATGTTGGTTGGAGACGTGCGAACTTCTCCATCATTGTGTTCAGTTTTTCACAGTACATATCTGCATACTACATACATGCTCATCCTGTTTGGTAAGAAGCTGTGATGAATCATACCGGCGCTAGACCACCAAACAGTGACCATCACTTTTCTAGGGGTATGTTTTCGTTTAGGGCATTGTTTAGGTACTGAACCAGGATCCAACCAACTTGAAGAGTGCTTGCGATTATCAAACAAAATCCATTTCTCATCGCAGATAACAATGAGGTTCAAAATTCTTTCGTTTGTGTGCTTATTGAGCATTGCAAGTAACCTCTCGACGCGTACTTCACGCTGGCGATCATTGAGTTCGTGGGGCACCCATTTGTGAAGCTTGTTTACTTTGCCAATTTAACGCACATGGACCAATATTCTTGTGATGCTAACGTCGAAAGCTGCTGCTAATTCAGCCGTAGATTGTGTATCATCAGCTTCCACAATCGCCTTTAATTCTCATTGTCGAACAAAGTTTTCGAACGACCACGGTGTTCATGTTGGTGGTACGTTCGTTTATAGTATTTGCTCCATAAACATCGTTAATGTTGCGTACCGCTTATGTCGCGTTGCTGCCATGACGGTGCTTATATTACATCGTCATTTGACGAAAAAGATTCAAATGCGATGAAAACATAACGCTAATCAATAAATAAATGACTAATTTTGAAAAAAGAACTCAATGTTTTTAAAATAAAATTAATTTGAAATTAGAATTCTTAGCCAAATTAAAAGTAATTTGATTTGAAATGGCCAGTACTGCAAAACGGCAATTTCGTAGGTAAAGACCTATTATAGTCGTAGAAGAAACGGTTAACCCACCGAGGAAGGACCACGCTCTCACAGAATAACAGCGTGAAATTGAAGCATAATATTCCTGTGTTTCTTGTGTGACCTCATTTCAATGGATTATTATTATTCTGTACAGATTTTGTTTAATAAAATGTTTAAATTTTTTGATTGACAAACTTTGAACATTTTCTGGAATTTTGTTGTAACAGCATATAAATGCTGTTACAACAAAATTCCAAACAAACAACAGCAATGAACTTAAGGTGTCCAGTCTTCTGTGGTTGCCAGTTACCATTAGGTGAACTGTAGATACATTTATCAAATCTATATTGATCTAGATATGTAGAAAATAATTGAAATCATGGCTACTTTATATATATGTATATATATATATATATATATAATTTTAATAAATATATTGCAAAAGAATATATACAATACATAAATTACTTTAAGCTTTAATATGAGAGACTACATTTTAAGTTATATTAGGCGCTCTTTTGCAAAACAAGTACAGTTTCAATATCAGTCGCGTTACCCTATAGTGAAATAGTATGAGTATATCTGATAGTGAACCGGAGAACTTTTTTATATATTGCGATATCTTCGCAGATTGTAAATCAATTTTAATGATTATTTTTTAAATAGTTTTTACTTCAAGGGCGTTCCCATATAAATTTAGAGAAAAAATTCCACCACTAAGGGTAGTAAATAAATAACTTCTTTTTAGCAATTTGAAGTCGGTTTTTACTTTTTGTTAAAAGTTATAATTATTGTGAAAGAGACATTCCATCCTAATCTTCCGGGGTGACAACGCATCTGGATTTTAATTCAGATGTAGATGGTTTTTATGGGCTACAGCGTTCACTTTCCATTAGCACGTCTGTGTGCTCGTTTGTCATCTATTTTATTCGTCCACATCTTATTCTATCAAAAAATGCTTGATAAATGTTCATATTGAATGAAGGAGAATTTTACATTGGTGTATGTATCCTGTACAAGACTTCATCTAAGTTGTCATCTGTAACACCATATCTGTAGCCTTATTTTGGGATCACACACTGGCGGACTGCAAGCTCGTTTAAATTGTTTACTTACGGTTGCTTAATTATTTTTTTATAATATGAGCTTTATTACAATGCTTTAAGGTTGTATGAAGTGACGTAGCTCCAGATGGGTGGCGCTCTGGCTTAGCTTAAATCTTAACTTCCTTTTTTTTTAACGGAATAGAATAGAATATAATTGATTCAAATAAAATAATAGAATGGACTTGAATGGAATCGAATCGAATCTATTTAAATCAAATAGAAGATGAGATAAGATAAGATGAGATGTAATGAGATGAGATGAGATAAGATAAGATTTCTCTTTAAAAAGATAAGATAATATAAGGGAAAGAGAAGGGAAAGGAAGCGAAGAGAAGGGAAGGAAGAAAAAAGGATCGCGCATCGTAATAACTTCATGGTGTCGTTGTTGGTGTGTGCGCGCATCGTAAAATTTCACTTTCATCATTTTTCCCAAACAAAAAACAAATATTTTTATTCGATATTATAATTGTAAGGTAACCTTCAACACCTATTTAAGAATCTATCAAATTAAGTAGAAATTATTTTACTACTTTTAGTTTTTAAGAATCGGTTTTTACTTTTTAAAAGTAAATTTTTTTACAAACAATAAATTCGCAATTTTCTCAACTATTCTGCGCGCTTGACGCTAACGACGATACCTGCAAGTTAACTCCTTTTCATTAACAATGGCTGACGGCTTATAACTCTCTCAGGGCGTTTCTAAATTAATTACGTCCTGTAGCGTTTACCCGTACAAGTGACTGAGTCAGCTGAGATTTTACTTTCATTTAATTTTTAATTCACTGATATTAATCATTATGCTCTGCGAGCGGTTTCCTATATTTCCTTTTTATACAATAAGGTTGACAAACGAGCACACAGTACACCCGATGGTAAGTGAATTCTATGGCCCATAGACAACTACATTTATCATCGATTAAGAATCAAAATATGTTGTCACTCCTGAGGACTAAAATGGAATGGCTCCTTTTTAATAAAAAGAGTCTCGGATTTCTTCACTCATCACACAAAACACTGCAGCATTAAGCTCCTATATTACGCTGGTATTCGATATATTGAGCTGACCTTTTCTTGTCGACCAATATAATATAACTGCAGCGTGGCTCCCACGTTTGACAATTTATTTTTAATATAAAGGTCTTGATAGCCGAACATACCTTTTAACTACATGTTTTACTCTTTAAGTCTGGAATCAACTATAGCCCTATACAAGTAATTCCATTAGTAACGTACGTAAACAACTTATAGCCTTAATACTGTCATTATTATTCTAGGAAACTACATAAGCCTTCTTTGCAAAGTCGACTAAGTTTGGAAAGACAAAGTTAGTGCGCATTAATTTCAAATTTCTTATATGAGTATATTACACCGTAACGTGCAGCACAAAGTTGAAACGCCTTGTTCAAAATACACTTTATTAAAAAAAAACATTCTTTTATTCATATCAGCCTATCAAAGTCCACTGCTAAATATTAGACTACCTCTTTATATTTCCCACATTCGCATAGTTGCTACGCTTGTCAGGTGGGTTGGCAACCTCAGTTTTTTTATTTTTTAGTTGTTATTAGAAAGACATTGCTGCCCATCTCCTGACTTATTGCCTTCTGTCGCCTCTTACGACTCCTACGGGACGATATGGAGTAGTGAATATTCTTGCACCGCCACTACATTGGTTCTAATTAGAAATAGTATTTTTCTAGGCTTGTATTTACTTAGATAATTGCTGATTTTAAGTCATCAATATATTTAAACGATTTTGCTAGAGGTTTTCAATGGTGTCATCGAAAACATGGAGCTACTCGCAATATACCTACTCTACGTTATCTTGTACTTCCTCAATCCTTTTAGATTTAGGTGCAAGATCAGATTTATCATCACCCAACACCTAGGTTTAGTGTTGTCGCCACATGTGCTTGGGACAAAACAGGAAGATTTTTTTCTGATGCTATTATTTTTAAAGTGCGCACAATCGTCGTTATTTATATATTTTAAAGAAAGAGTAGAAAATAAGAAAGATCTTTATTTAAAGCTACATTATAAGTAATTGCACCACATGAATATAATACATTACATTAACGTTAATGTAGCAACAGATAGGCATCCGACTCAACATTGAGCCGCAGTTGTAATAACCACAGCCCTGATATTCCGCCGGTGCTCTTTTGCTCATAATAAACGATGCCCTTTCAATTCCACCATATACACAGTTTCGCTACAGTCTGTGGAGCTTGACTAACCTTTGACCATGATCTTTTTCGGACGTTCTTGTCGTAAGTGATCCATTTTTCATCACCAGTGATCAGTCTTTTCAAAAATGGTTCGGTTTCATTACGTTTCAATAGAGAATCGCAAATGAGTACACGATTCATTAGATTTCTTTCAGTGGGCTAGTGTGGTACCCAAATATCGAGCTTTTATAGCCAGACTTTTTTGAATAGGTCAAACTGTTTTGTGGTCAATCCTCAATTCCTCGGCTATGATGTAACTAATAATATGCCTATCTTGTTCCACTTTTTCAAAAATGGCATCGACTTTATCCGTATGAGGGCGACCATAGCGAGCTGCATCTTTGGCATCAAAATTCTCGGACTGAAAACGCTTGAACCAACTTTGTGCTACTCTTACTAACACTGCATTAGGTCCATAAATGTCACAAATTTTTTTCGAGGATTGAGTCGTATTTTGCCCTTTTTTGTAATAAAACTTCAGAATGTATCAATTTCTTCGTTAGATTCACTCATTTTGTCAGACAGAAGGCAATTGAAAAATGGCGGGAAAGTGTTTTTTACTTTTTATTTTTCTTTTTCTTAATGTCCTATATTAAAACCAGCCAGATACAAACAGTTAAACCAAAAACAAATATGAAGAAACTTTTTTCCTGATCTACTAAATTATAGGATTAATTCATTATTTTGGAGAATTTTGCTAGTTTTAACAACGTAATTAATATTGATAACCTTACTCCTGGTCTTCAAAATACAAACTACGCCTAGTTTGGGGTCCGCCAGTAAATTTTTTATATGTAAATAAAACTTAATATATATTTACTGTTGTTTGTGTTCAGCTCTGTAGCTCTATTCTAGGAATAAATTATATATTTTTTATTTACTTTTGCATCGTCGTCGTAAATAATTGTCTACCGTTCGTCTGGCCTCCACCACGCCGCGGATGTTACGTCGCCTGTAAACGTTGCAAACCTAACCTATAGGTGTTTAACTTACATTACGGAATTCTATAAAAAAATGTGGTGGAAAATAAACAGATTTCAACATTTATCAATTGAATAATTTATTTTGCTTTTATAAGCGTCAGTAGCTGTGACAAAAGTTGTAGGTTCAAATCAGTCATTTGACTATTGTCATGAGTCAATTCTAACACAAGTATTTTAAGTTCACCTCGAGTCATTACTTTAGACATTAGTGAAATGATTAGCATTGCTTGTATTTTTATTTTTATTTTTTATTTTTACCTCTTAGCTCTACTTCACAGTTCGTATATAATCGCCATCTTGCATTGTCCCATAATCTTTCAATCAATCGTATTAATTCTGCATTCACTTGTAATATTGGAAATGTATTAATGAGAAGAGACGAGTTTATCCTTCTATAACTTTACTGTATAAACTTATTCTATCTTAACACTAATATTGTCAAGTATACTGTCGTGGAGGCTACGCTGCACTAATTCTTTTACTCAATCTATTTAATTCCACATCACATCATTTTTTGTTCAAAAATACTTCAATCTACTTGGTAAAATTAAACTGGTTATTCTTAAAGTTAAAAATAAAAAAAAATAAGTTAAAAATAATAAAAAATAAGTAAAATTAAACGCGATGAAATCCGTGAAAATAGTTTTATTCAATGTGTACAGTTGCTCGTGTAAATATAAGAAATAATTATATACCAATAGTACTTATACTTTTTCTTTATGGTTTTATTTCCTTTCATATTTCTAAAAGTTCTTAATCGATCTGTAGTAGCAGGCTATTTAATCTTTGTCGACACAAAATTGCGGTTTAGCAAGTTTTGCAATTTACCTTGTGCTCAAATATAAAGGAAATCTGGACATAGACCACGGCTATTATAGGAAAGGTAACTATTATGTTCACGTTTGGCACGCAATTTTACCAAATTATCATCTCCCAGAATAACCATACGTATCAAAGGTGTTTTCGACGCTGTTTCCCGTTGACAGACTGTGCTTTTAATTTTTTTTATAGAAATAGGATGACAAACAAGTACACAGTTCACCTGATGGTAAGTAAATGCTGTGGGCCATGGACATCTCAATCTATTCAATCAAATAAGAAATAAAAATTCACTAGTTAGAAATAATATCGACTGGTTCCCTCAATATTTTCGCCCTAAAAATTTAAGAATAAAATAAAATTATCCACAGTTACATCAAAATTACAAATCGTAAACACCGGCCCTTATGCCATGTCAATAAAAATATATAACAAAATTCCAGAACGGATTAGAAGCATTAAAAGCATAAAAAAGTTTAAAAAGAAAGTTAATACATATTTAACGAAAAAATGTTATTACTCGTTGCAGGAGTTTTTTAGTGACTGAGTAGAAATAGGAATAAATAATATAATATGATCTCTTTAATATTTAAGTTAATTGTAAATATTCATTAAAAGATAATTTTATTAATAATACTATAATGTTAATATAATAATAATATTAATAATTGCCAATATTTGCAGTGCCCTTGCAGGGTTCTTGGTTTGAACAATTTTTTAAAATTAAGACCAAATGTACAACAAGAATAGCAAATAAATTGAATTGAATTGAAAAAATGTATATGGGTTGTCACCCCATGAGGATTTAGATAGAATGCCTCTTTACCAACAAAAAAGCATCATTGGTTCTCTACACTCACCATACGGAACGCAGCTGCATTAAGCTACTACTTTATGCTGGTATTTGTTTTACAAATAAAACATCATAAGGTAACCTGCACGTTTAACAATTCATCACTCTTCTGGTTCTCTTCCCACTTTTTTGTCTTTTAACAAAGAGATGGCCGGCTATGCAGCAGTGGCATGGAGTTTACTTTTAAAATGTATTCTGATATGTATGCTAAATAGAAATAACCGTTCGTCCTTTTGCTTGTTCTTTTTTTATACGTGGTAGAGCCATGCTTCAACTATTTTATTATGGTTGTAGCACGAATAGGTCGGCTCGACCGAGGTAGGACCACGCTCTCACAGAATACCAGCGTAAAATAGCAGGTTATTGCAGCTGTGTTTCGTATGGTGAGTGGAGAGAACCGGAGACCCTTTTTACTGAAAACGAGGCATTCTATCTTAGTCCTCAGGGGTGACAACTCATCTGCATTTTGGTTCTTAATCGAGGATAGATGTAGATGTCTATGGGCTACAGCAACCACTTACCATCAGGTGGGCTGTGTGCTCGTTTGTTAACCCCATACTATAAGAAATATCCTTAAATTAAAGCTGAACAGAATCTTGGCTTGGACAATCGTCGTCGCAATGCGGGATTTGAACAAAGCGTTAAAGTCCGCCGCGGGAGACAATAAAGCTACCTCAACTATAGAACTACGGCCCGAAAAGGTACCCTTGTATAAATTAACTTTACCCCGCCATTATAATTAATAGAGATAAGCAGAGTAAATATGGCCACTAAATAGATAATGTTAATTTACACTAGAGAGAGAAAGCAATATACGACGTGCACTCTGTCTCTAGAGCTAGTTACATTTATTTCAAATTTCATTTATAAAAATATTCAAATTCACAATTTAGTGCTGCCATAAGAGAATCAACTATTTCTATCATCCCGTGGGTGTCGGAAGAGGTGCCGGTGTGAAACAAAACAAGTAAACAGCATGGCGGTCCACCACTATGCGATGTACCAGAAGTTTTTTCCTCGCACAACTTTTTTGTGGAATCGACTACCACCAGCGATGTCTCCGGACCGATACGACTTAGGAACCTTCAAGAAAAGAACCCACTCTTTCTTAAAAGGCCGGCAACGCACCTGCAATTCCCCATAATTTGATGTTGTAGTTATTCATGGACGGTGGGAGTCACTTACCATCAGGTGAGCGGCATGCTCGTTTGCCCCGTCCTTATATAAAAAACACCTTCCTGATACCAACTCCCTTCACACACACTCCCATACATGATGCAATACGTGTAGGTGGCCTATGTTGAGCAGTGGACTTGATAGGCTATTGTAGGCTGAAATGGTAGAAGGCAATTGTCAATTAGGGAAGTAGACAGGCTATTATATGCTATATTCCTTTACTTTATTATAATAATAAGAACTGAAGTTGCTCAGGGATTAAGCGCTTGCCATTAATAATTTAACAGTACACGAGCAACTATGGTTTGATCCCAACTAGGACCTGTGCCCAGTTGTCAAGTGAAGTGACATGTGAGCTGTAACTTTACTTGACTGCTTTACTTTACTAAGGGTAGGTTTTTTATATTTTTATTTTTATTTTTATACCTGATGGTAAGTTGGATGGATATTGTGGCCCATAGACTTCTATATTTATCCTCGATAAAGAATCAAAATGCAGATGCGTTGTCACTCCTGAGGACTATGATGGGATGCCTCGTTTCCAGTAAAAAGCACCACAACAGCAGCTTCTATTTTACGCTGGTATTATGTGAGAACGTGGTTCTGCCTCGGTCGAGCCGACCCATTCATGCTACAACCATTATATAGCTGCAGCGTGGCCCTACCACTTTACGAAAACTTCACAGAAAACAAGTATTTTTTACAAAAATGTTTAAACTGCTTGAATAATTAGATTAATTTCCCGCACAACGCATCTTATGTTTTACTATAAAGCAAAGTCAAAACCACCTGATGCGGTAGTTAGTGAAAATAAGCTCTGTATAATTAATAAAGAATAGCTACAAACGGCTATAAGCACGTTGATTTTGTTAATTAAAACTAGTCTACGTGCACTTTTATTAGGTTAATTACTAGGTGGAGAGAAATTTTCTTTTTCTATCTAGCCCGTCTGGTGGGTGGTTATCTGTTTCCTAATGCTGCTAAGAAGCAGTGTTGCAGGACCGTCATTGCGCCGCAGAGGCGTAAACGAGTCACAACAACTCGAGGCTAAATCAGGCTATCAATCTATCAGTGTTGCTTTTTAATAGAATGAGGGTTACAAACGAGGAGCACACAGTCCAACTGATGGTATTTGGATGATGTGGCTCAACATCCAAATACCATCCACCATGGTACATCTATCTTCGATTAAGAATAAAAATGCAGTTGCGCGAAAAAACCAACGCGAAAGCAAACGCAGGAGAGGCTAGCTGTTGCAAAGTCATCCCAGCGCGCCCACTTTTCCTTACCAAGGAGCGGCGGTGTAAGAATATCGACTACCTCATATCATGCCGTTGGTGTCGTAAGAGGTGACAGAGGGAAACAAATCAGAAGAAGGGCAGCAACTGTCGTTGCCAACCCTCCTGCCAAGCGTGGTAACTAGGGCAAATATCCCCCCTATTGATGCAATTAATGGGAGAGGTCTATGTTCAGCTGTGGACTTAAATAGGCTGTAACGGTAACTGCCCCTTTTTCCACTCACGCTCGTCAGCTCTTGGAATAGAACAGAATAGAATAGAATAATTTTTTTTATTCAATATAAAACACACATGTGCATTTCTTATTGAAAGTTATTTTTTACTTTACCACTGGTTCAAAAAAAACCCTCTGTCCTGGGATGAACCAGAAAGAAACCCAGCGGGACGTTTTTTTAAAGTAAATTTTACATGAACGGTTGTACAAACTATTCACCAATTTATTTTAGAAAAAGCTTGGAAGCGACCACCTCATTCCCTGGAGTTATTATCAACCATGTATTCATTTATATTATAATAACCCTTTTTTACAATTTTTGTTTAGTAAAATATTTAAATTTGGTAATAGAGAGACCTTGTATCTGGGACTTTGTTTTAATAGCCTATACATTGCCCCAAGAATGAATTACTGACTCTGTGGAGTCGAGAAACTGGTAGCACTAGCTTGTGTTTGTTCCTAGTGTTTACAGAGTGTATATCACTTTTTTTATTAAAACTACCTTTGTTTTTATGAACATACTTATATTAAATTTTCGTAAATATACCAATGTTAATAATATATATAATATACAATAGTTAATATATATATTGTATATAGCTCTAATGACCCTCTTCTTAAAACAAAAATAGTTTCTAAGCCAGCCGCATTTCCCCATAGAAAATCCCATAAGACATTATGCTATGGAAATAATTGAAATAAACTAATCTAGCTCTCTCGACACCCGTGAGAACTCTAATCTTTTTACAGCATCCTGTCTTCCGTCACCAAGCGTGGAGTGCTAGAAAAATATGTACTTAATTTTATTGACGAACCACGCGCAAAGCTGTTGCAGCAGCTATTTCCTGTACTCGTAAATCGACCTCCACCTTTGATGTTTCGGCACTAATTGAACTAGCCGCGAAAGTGGCGCCTACGCACCATTCACCAAATGCCTGAAATGCTAAAATAAAAAAAGCAATAATAGAACCAGGCGTTACTTTGCGGAAATCCACTATATTAAAGTTGATAAAAATTACTTTGCCTATATCCGCTCAATAATATAAAATGATGTGTCTTACCTAGTTTGAAGAGCATATCTTTTTTATATTGTCATATTATTGAGTCTTTACATATGAAATTACGATCTAGGACAGATATAAATGTCTATGGGCCACAAAATCCACTTACCATCAGGTGGGCTGTGTGTTCGCTTATCACCCTAATTTTATAAAAAAAAACTATTGGTAAATCCAATTGCGCATGCCTTAAGCGCATTAAAAAAATTACGTATAACATGATTATACCTAAATTTTTTAAGTAGTTTTAATACTCGCAAGTTTTCAATAATAACCTTATGTACTATACTTTCAATTTTTCGATATTTTATGTCAAACTTCAATTTAAAAAAGTTTGGAAAATCCAAAAGTGCACGACTCATCATGCTCATACGATAGTGAAAAAAAAAATGTAAATTGTAATTCTATTCGTCAAAGAGTCCTAGTAGCAGTCACCGAAGTACACCTTGAAGTCACTCCGTCAAGTCCGGAGGTAAGGTCTCATCATAACTAAGAAAACGAGCCCAAACTCAGCACACCTATTACTATTACTACTTTTCGAGGAGTTCCAGTAGCATTCACCGAAGTACACCTTCAAGTCACTCCGCCAAGTGTGGCGGTAAGGTCTCATCATAACTAACATAACGAGCACAATCTCGGCACACCTATTTCTATTCGTCGAGGAGTTCCAGTAGCAGATACCCAAGTACACCTTCAGGTCTCAAAATAAAGTCCAAGACGTATAAGTATATTTATATTTATATCCTGCGTACTTTTAGCGAAACAAAATATTGTAATCAAAATCTGTGATTATAAAAATAATAACCTTGGTCAAGTATGTATCAAATTTGGTTTTGGAATATTTTGTATTTCTACAGCGATCGATATTTTTGCTGCCTATTATCGCTGCTCAAAACACCGAAAATTTTGGCATTTATCAGCCGAAAATAATTAATTATAACTAAAGTAAACAAAATTAAACTGCTATTTACATTCCATGGCTTCCCACATGATAGATGAAGAGTTTAAAAATAGATTGAATTGAACAATTGATATTTTCAAAAGTTATCGTGTTTACCCCATCATACGGAATTCACACCATAAGCCACTAAAACCACTTTTTTATGTAAAAATAGCAATTAATCGATTTAAAAAAAAAATATAAGTTCAAAAATCAATTATCTTTCTGACAATGTGCTTTTTATATATTTTATATGTACAATATGATTGTTAGATACGATTTCATGCGACAAAACGTTGGAATCTTAATTTTTAGGCGCTAGTAGAACATACCTACGCGCTTCGCGCTCAAGACATGCAAAAGAAGTGAATATATTTGTAACGACAATATTTGAGATTAAAGGGGCGTTGCATATGGGTGTTACTTAAAAATGTTTACAAAATTGTGTTGTCACAGATCGGTCCCAACTCAGCAATTGAGAGCTATAACTATGTAACTAACTATAAGGATATGATAAACATGTTTTATTCACTTTCAATAACATTAAACAACAGAAAAACATCGAACTCAATTGTATAGCTTATAATATATTATATGGTGTCGGCCTAATATTATCTAATTTCAAACCACGTGGCCGTCCTAAAATTGAATTATGGGAAATGTCAGAAAGTTCTCATGGCTTTTGATAGATGGTATAACCATTTCGTTTACTTCAGGCGGAAAGTATTACAGATAGCACCATCAAAGTTGCCATAGTGTTACTGCGATCGTAATTCTCCTACCAATCGTGACGATCTAGACAAATTCTCCCTAAAACGGGAGAGGCCAATGTGCAATTGTTGACTTTTAGGATTTGATGATGAAGAAGATGCGTAAAACAGGTAAACGGTTTAAGTCACTTATTTACTTTGTTCTCCATTCCTGGCTAGAAGCCCGTCTGCAATGGTTCCCTTCTGTCTATTACAGAACGATATGAGGTAGTGGATATTCCTATATTGTCACTACAAGGTTAAGTGCGTAGAAGCTATGTTGTTACCTAGAATTATGTCACATTTCTTTAAGATAATTAAGTGACACGTTGCGTTATCCCCAGTAATTGGATTGTTAACTTCTCATGATATTGTTTATTGAGACATTTATGTTACTAAGCTAACATAACTTATATGTAAGTCTACTATTTAATGTTTCTTTTATATACAATTAAGGGGATGTTTATTTATTAATTTACAATCTTTATTGCGTTCACCTATAAAGATGGATATAATGGGCGGACTTAATGCCTAAAAGTATTTTCTACCAGTCAACCCGTGGAGTGATTAAAATATGACGTAGATGTAGCAATAAAAAAAATAAAAAGGAATAGAATCTAAAAAAATATATATATACTTACATGTAAGAAAATACATTATGGTCTTAATATCGTAGATAAAATAAATACATGCACATTCGTGTTCATACATATTCAAATTGTCAATATATACATATTTACAAATGTATACACACATAATATATAAATACAAAGTAAATACGTACAAATAACAACGACTAAATCTACCTTTATTTTATATCTATTGATTCTTCCGTAGCGGCGCACGAACCAACTTCTTGATGAGTATAGGTGAGGCGCTTTTTTGATCTCATCGTGCAAGGAATTCTAAAGAAGTGCATGGTTATAGCCTAGCCAAGACACCTACATCTTTTCTCGAATGAGAATTGCATAGATTAGACGTTGTGAGTTGAAGGACTAAGCTGGAAATCGTTAACAGTGAAAAAGCAGTTATAAGCGCATAAGTAAAAAAATGTATTCTTACAAAATAATATCATTGTGTCATATTGATCTCATTTAGTTTTTTGTCCTCACATTAAGATATTAATCTTTAAAATCCGATGACTACGTACCTAGCTTATGTACCATCCAAAAATGTTTTTGGCTCACCACAGTCGAGTAAAATTAAAAATAAATTCCCAAATTCATTATAACCCTTTTTACAGTTTCATTACCAAAGTAAGACTTCATTAATCTAGCGGTGTCGTTCACGTTAAATTTGCTGAATATACTTTCACAGAATACTCACCGTTGAACTGACATAAATTTGAAATTAGGAATAGACGTTTCTACGTTATTTAATTTCATTATCATAATGTATTCATATTTTTTTAATATATTGAGGACTGACTTTGTATCATCAGAACAGATAAAAATTATTCATAGGACATACATCATGAACAAAATCATTTATCTATTCATCCATTATAGCCTGTGAAAAACCACAAAAGTACACCGCTGAACACAGGCCTCATATGGTAGATTTTACCATAATGAGGGCTTATCTTCATCTTATCTTACACACACCAGAGTCGCTAGTTTGGACTGAGGTAAACTTATTTGTTATTTGTTACGCAGACGCTCCCATAGTGATCATCACCATTGAAAAGTTGCGTTTTAATTAAAAGTTTTTCGGTTTCTAGTTTATGTACGTAAAACATTTTTACACTTTTAAATATTGTTTGTCAATGCTCCTACTTTTAGGAATGTCCGTAGTTTTGTTTATCCATTTAAAATCTAATTTATATAAAATATAAATAATATTTCAGAAAGAAACGTAAATCTCTACACTTCTAACAAATTAACTTCCCCCTCTATGAAATCTGTCAAATATTTTACCTCATTCTTAATTGGCGCCGCCCTGGTGGCAGAAAAAGATGGATGAATTTACTGGATGCCCTCATTACCACGTTTGGGAAGCGGCTTGGCAAGCGCAGTTTTTTATAATTTTTGAGCTTTTATCAGGACGCTGTTGCCGCTCATCTCTTTTATCAATATCTCGCTATCGACATCCACGGGAGGATATGAGATGGAAGATCTAATCGTTTTTCTCTTTAATAGGTTTATCAACAATTGCTAACACTAACAAATCATAGTTAAGAATAGTGCTACATAAACTTTAAAAAAAAATTTTACTTTACGTTTTTAGCTTATACTTTTACGGATAGAAATATGAACGAAAATTAAACATACAATTGTATGAATACAACAGTTCAATTGTTTTATATTCAGCTAGGTTATAATTTACTTGATGGCTAACTTTTATCTGATGAAAGAAAAATCAGCCCTCAGCGATACTAAAAACTTTGAAACTAATTAAGTTGAACGGCACATTTCTTGAATAGCGGCGCAAAGCAGCGTCAAATTAATGAAAGATCTGGCGACGATCCTCGACTTGATTTGTTTTAAATCTTCTTCGTCAGAACTGCCAGATGTCTGATACTGAGAGGAAAAAATTGAAACAGGAGTTGGGCAGTAGCATCTTCCTAATAACAACCAAAAATAATAAAAACTGCGGTTACTAACTCGCCTGCCAGACGTGGCAACTATTTGAATTAGTATCAAATATGAAATTTCTTTGATTCTGACTCGGTACTGGTTCTGTACTACGATATACAAATCACAAATATCACAATAATCACAATGTAGCAAAGCTAAATTGGTAGGACTCCTTTTCTGGTTTTTATTCCATGGTGAAATCAACGCGTAGGTAAGAACGGGTTTTATCGGACTCCCACCGACTAAAACCCCACGGTACTTCATCTCACCAGCATCAACCGCCTCATGCCGGCTCCTCTTCAGGAGAGTTTAACTCATTCTCCTTCATTCCTGCACTCAAGTCCGTCTGGATAGTTAGCACACTCTTACCTAATTCTTAGAACAAACAACAGTATGTGCACTGCTATGTTTTGGTCTGAAGTAAGTTTATAGAGAGCCAGTATAATTAAGCTGTGAGGCATTCCAGTTAAGTCCCCAGAGGTGACAACACATCTGTAGCTTTCTTTCTTTAAAGTTAGCTGCAGCTGTCCATGGGTTGCCGCATACTTACCATCAGGTGGACTATAAGATCGTTTGTTATTTCAATTAAAAAAAAAACCTTGCTAAGATGGGAACGGCTCGTATCCAGCAGTGTACTACTTAAGGACTGATGAGGTGAAGGAATCGGATTAAAAGGTGTAAGATGGAAGCGATCAAATGTACTGCATAGCCCAGTCAAAACAGAAAGCCCAGAAAGACTAGAAATCTAAGAAGACTAATTTTCGTTCTTCCTTTCAAACGCTAACGCATGTACACTAATTTTTTACATATCACAGACACTTGGTGGTAAGTGTTGATGAAGGCTTAGATGGTAAATCGCAATCGAAGATACCCAAATTGTAATCGGACGGAAAGACAGACGTCGGATAAATATTCCACTCAATTATCTGAATGAAAAAAAAACTAAAAAAATAAAAAATTATGCTGTTAAGTTTTTTGTTCGCCAAAAAGCCAATTACTTAAGTTTATCTTATGGTAGAAGACACTGGCTTGTAAAATAAGAACTAAGGATTTGATATACATTTGTAAAAAGTAATCGGTGAAATTTAATAATTGGTGAAAGCTTTAATTCATCATCATCATAACAGCCCATCACTAATCCATTACTAAACATAGGCCTCCGCTAAGGAATGCCATAAAACAGCGTCCTGAGCCTCAATCTGAGTCCTGCATCAATAGACTTTCTGCATCTCTTACTAAGTCGTCAATCCATCTAGTGGGTGGCCACCCTTCACTTACCGATACGAACATTTTTTTTTTTTTCGTTTTTAATTACCACGTTTTTAATAATTCGCTTTCGTGTATGTATATTCGGGACGGATTTAGTAATTGATTTTAAACTAACTTCCCGATGAGCTAGAGACTTGAAATTTTGAACATAGCTTAGAATCGGATGACAATGTATAAATATGACAAAAAAAGTGAAGAAGAAATTTTATACCTTTTAGTGCGTTTTATAAATGTGGTATATTAAAAAAATTACCGATTGACTTGTTCTAATTTTAAACTAATTTCCCAAAGAGCTAGAGATCTGAAATTTTGAACACAGCTCAGAATCGGATGACAATGTAAGGATATTAAAAAAAAAGAAGAAGAAGAAATTTTATACTTTTTAGTCCGTTTTAAAAACGTAGTATATTAAAACAAATTACCGATTGTCTCGTTTCATTTTAGCCTCCAACTTTGATTTATTTCTTTATCGTATTCATTTGGTCAGTCAACTAGAAAATATTCCAAAGTTTGTAAAGTTAGTCGAGCATAGCATTGAAAGCGGTTTCTTTCGCGTCATTAAAAGTTTTATCTGCAGTCCGTAGATCTTCTTAGCTGCTATTTGATGCAATAAAAAGGGAAGTATGTGGTGCAATTCTACACAGTATGCTTAACACATTTAATTATACGTTTATTTGAAAATAAATCTTTTAATATACTAGCTCAGTCCAACTAAGAAAGACGGAGTGATGCGTAGATTTGAAGTGATGATTAAACCATGCTAAAACCCACCAAAACTATCCTCATTTTAATTATAGAACACGGACTGACGTACACGTATGCATCTAAAATCACTTGCAATCAACAAAATGATTAAAGGCGCTGACATAGAAAAAAAATAAGAACGATGTGTGCGTAAGTGCAAGTTAAGTCAAGAAGTAGAACATGGTTTTGGTATCACTTGAAATGTACGCAACGCTCCGCCTATCTTTATTTGTCTGTCTGAGTGTACTAGGTGCTAGAACTCCTTTTCTGCCTAGTAGTCTCTCTGTGTAGAAACCACCATCTTACCTATTTCTGCTTCAAGCAGCAGTGCGAGTTGAAGGATACAGAGAGCAAGGATGAATACAGGCTGTGAGATATTCCACCTTAGTCCTCAAAGTGACAACGCATCTGTAGTGTTCTTTGTTTGAAGTCAGTGAAAGGTGGTGTAGTGGCGGTGTAAGTATAACCACTACCTACCCTATATCATCCCGTGGGTTTCGTAAGAGACGACAGAGAGAAACAGATCAGGAGACGGGCAGCAGCGTCTTTCTAATGACGACAAAAAAAAGCGATTGACAACCCGCTTGCCGAGCGTGGTAACTGTGGCAAATATCCCGCCTATGAGACAATGTAAGGGGGAGGCCTATTTTCAGCAGTGGACTATAATAGGCTGTGACAATAACGGAAAGGTGGCCATGGACTGCAGTAGTTGCTTACCATCAGGTGGACTTTAAGTTCTTTTGTTACTCCAATTTTATAAGAAGGACCTCGTGTCTATCTCAGAGCTGATGAAGAAGAAGAATAATTTCTAACAGCCGCGTAGTGGTGAGTAGTAACTTAAGTTTATTATATATTTTATAGAAATAAGTGTAACAGACGACAGTCCACCTGACGGTAAGGTGATGCTTTGTCCTCTAACACCTATATCTATCCTCAATCAGGAATCAAAATGCAGATGCGTTTTCAACCTGAAAGACTAAGATGCCTCGTTTCCAGCAAAAAGCGTCTCCTGTTCTCTACAACCACCATTCGAAACACAGCAGCACTAAGTTGCTCCTGTACGCTGGTACACATACACACTATGGTAACATTACTAGTTCAAACAATAATGCAATATAAGGTCGTTATCAGTTTTAAACGCCTATAAATCAATCAAGGCTTGTCATTGTTAATACTTCCCTATGATGGATTTTATGACTTTACAAACAAAGCGCTTAAATTTTAATATTTGCATGTTGATAGTCAAGGAGCTATTATAAGATATTAATAATTGAAATTTGTTAACTAAGTAGCACAGAGGACAAGCACTTACCTTAAAATTTCACAGCATGCGAGGAAATCCATTTAATGGGGCGTTTGGGGAAGGCCTATAACTAGTAGTTGACTGCCGTAGGCTTATGATGATAATGATGAAGCAAATCCACTTCGATTCCCTCCGGCAGCAATAAATTGTTGATGGCAATTTTAAGTGCCGAATTGCCACATGTTAATTAGTGAACGGATTATTTAAAGGAAACCTGCAAGTGTGAAAATTGGAGTCCCCCAAGATGAAATATAACAACTAATGATCCCACAACTTTCTTCGATGTAAGAAGAAGCCTGTGCCTAATCGTGGAGTCTACTTACGCTGTATTTTTATTTTATTTTAAACATTCTTATGGTTGGATGAAACATCCGAATCCATCTGCTAAACAAAGGTCTCCCCAAGGAGTGCCTCATATGGATTTTACCATAATTGCTCCGCTTGACAGATGAGTTGGCAACCGCAATTTTTTATAATTTTGACATGTTATCAGGAAGATGGTGCTACCATCTCCTGTTTCAGTTTCCATTAGTCAACTCTTCCAAACCCAAGAAACGATGTAGAGTAGTGGATATTCTTACACCACTACTACATGATTAAACGTCCTATTGGCATGTCTTATTATAATGAATAATAGATTATAGTAGCATAAAGTACTTTTTATTCAATATAGATTACAAGAATACTTTTTGAATTTCATTTATGATTTCACCACTGGAACGGAATAAACCTCTGTCCTGGAAAAACTTGCAAAGCCAGCAAGTCGTTTTTAACATAATTGATAACATAATAATTTGTACAATTAAATAAAAATTACATATTATTTAAATGTGAGAAGATTTATCATAATCACGATTCGTGGCATATAAGTGGCGACTCTAGATAGATATCTGGTACATATCATATATACATTTCCACAATCTTTAGTCTTTGTATCTATAACCAATGATGAAGTAAAATTTTATACAAAAAAAACTTACTTTCAACAAAAATTTAAAGCCGGGTTCAAGGAACTACAAAAATAAAATAACTACTCATTCTGAAGTCGGGGTTTTAATTCTTCTACACACTATATCTTAGCACCGACTTCATAATGTGAAATTATTTGATTCTTTTAGTTCTTTGAAGTCAGCTATTACTTTTTGTTTAAATTCAATTTATTAACCATTTTGATTTTTATCACAATCTCAATTTTATTAAAATTTATATTAAAACTGTATCCATATGTTACTACTATTGCAACATTTTCTCCAAGTTTATGGGACCACTCATTAAGTATCACCTATTTAATAAAAAGAATCATCAATGTCAATTCATAATTGGCGAAGATATCGCGTAACATACATACAAAATATACTCACGGGGTGATATAGTGTAGTGGATATTTTACATGGTTACTTCACACTTTCGTTACGGTAAATTTAAATTAATTATAGAAATAACGAAGTTATAAAAAAAGTTTTCAAATACAGAAAACATTAGTTTTGAATTTATGTTGTAAGTAATAACGCAGTTTTAACACCTTGCAGCTAAGCTTACATTTTAGTGATTAAAAGCACTGACCCGAAACGCTCCTACTTCAGTTTATTTTTAATTTTGCGAGTGAAATCAGGGAACGTTATAGAAAATTGTATTACATAAAAGTGTGCAGCTCTTGGTCTAAATAAAAAGTCTCATAAAAAACATCACGCATCATTGATATCGTGCCTATTGTTTGTTTATATTTACAAATGGACTGTTAATTTCATTTCTTGAACCTTTATACGTAGTAGACCCAAGCAGCTATATTATGGTTGTAGCACTAATGGGTCGGCTCGACACCTCTTTATGCCAGGCATAATAATGAAATTGATAGTCCTAAATTGATATTTCAATTCCTACAATTTAATGCTCCTTCGAAGCGTACCAGGCACAACTATATATTTAATGTTCCGTGACATCGCTCTAAATATGCTCAAAATTTAGTCATTAGCCGTACACTCAACTGCTATAACAAAACTTTTCATATATTGATATTTTTCACAATGGTAAAGCTTCCTTAAAAAAAGAAATAATCTCATTCTAAGAAAATAGATGTAATAAATAAAAAATTATAATACCTCAGTACGGTTGAGTGCCTCCCACGCTCGTCCCTGCACGGTCGAATTGCCTCCTGCCTCGGGTTAGCACAGCCGCCCCCGTGCGGTTGGGTTAGCTGTCTCACCGTCCCCGTACGGTGGCCTTCCTCCCGCCAGCCGGCCCCGCGCGGTTGCGCTAGAGTCAGTGCTCACCGTCCCCGCATGGTGAGGCAGCATTCTCGCCATGCGACTCCCACCATCACTCCAGCACCGCCGCACTTTGCGGCTGTGTTGGTTGACTCCGCGCCTGTCCCGGACGCCAGCTGCCCACGCCCCTCCCCGAGGGAGGTCGTCTCCGATTGGCCATAAACCTTCGGGCCAGAGCCGCTTCAGGTGGTGTTTAGCGGGTAGGCACTCTTCAAAGTGAGTCCCATTAACCACGCAGCTGCGTGTATGCTGTGAGCAAGCCAGCAAAATAGAAATTAAATTTTTTCTTGAAGTAGACTTTGTTGCGACTTTGATAGTTACACACCGTCAGTTTACCGGACGTCACTTCAAGTGCGCTGCAAACTTGACGGTAAACTGGATCGTAATGGAACATAAACTTTTTAATTAATTTAATACTTGTTTTCTGTTAAAATTAATACTTATTCGATAATAAATGTAAAAATAAATGGTGTAAAACTTCTAAAATAACATAAATATAATGTTTGATTATTATACTTTGTAAATGAAACTAATTTTTACGGATTCTATCGCGTTTAATTTAACTTTTTAATTCCGACGTTTCATTTCTTCAAAATTGTTATTTATTCGATAGTGATAAGTGGGAATAAATCTCTCTAAAAAATCGATATATCGTCTATACACTTCGATGTTTTAAAATCGATGTTTCATTTTCGAAAATATCGATGTTCTAATATCGGTGTTTTATGAGTTGATGCTGCATCCCTACCGCCATACCAATATTCTCAAGATAAGGTGTCATCTGCTTAGACGCCTTGAGATATATCGCCAACTGTCTGCTGGCTGCCAAGTTGTCGCAAAATTGCTCAAGGACTGCGCAATGTGACGCATCAACATATTGTAAAGCAGTGTACTATAAAGTATATTATCATTTGATATTCGATAATATGGCTTAAAAGACAAGCATCCAAGCCAAAAATCTTGAAAAATATATATATGAAAACATGGCTAAAAAGACAAGCATCCAAGCCACAACAACAATCACAATCTTTAAAAAGAAATAAAAATTCGACCGAAATTAGTAAAATCTTTTGTGGAACGAAAACGGCGCGAGCGAAAATTTGAGATATTGAAAGTATTAAATAATTGATAGATCGAAATTTTAGTGTAATATGGAAACAATTGATAAACAAAATGATAATTGATTGTATAAAGTGTTGACGTTTCTGTTAATAATTACAAATATGAAGTTAAAATTTGGTGAGGTTATGTTGACATCTGATTCGAGAATATATTATACACTGTAGTCTCACGCCTACACGTTTACACACACATACATAATATATAATGATTCTTATATTTACGCGAACATACACATTGAATAAAACTATTTTTTACGGATTTTATCGCGTTTATTTACTAATTTTGATTCCTCGACGTTTCGGTGCTTTACAGCAATCTATGGTCACGGAGGGGACTGAGATGATTGATATCCCGATGTCAGAGTTAATCCGAGTACCTTCAGTTTTTGAATATTAATTTTTGGTCCGATCTACGCAGAATGAGCTTACAGTATCTTGAAGTGCCCAATTGCCAGATGTTAATTAGTGAACGGATTATTTAAAGGAAACCTGCAAGTGTGAAAATTGGAGTCCCCAAGATGAAATATAACAACTAATGATCCCACAACCTTCTTAGATGTAAGAAGAAGCCTGTGCCTAATCGTGGAGTCTACATACGCTGTATTTTTATTTTATTTTAAACATTCTTATGGTCGGATGAAACATCCGAATCCATCTGCTAAACATAAGTCTCCCCAAGGAGTGCCTCATATGGATTTTACCATAATTGCTCCTTGAAAGGTGAGTTGGCAACCGCAATTTTTATAATTTTGACATGCTATCAGGAAGATGGTGCTCCCCATCTCCTGTTTCAGTTTCCATTTGTCAACTCTTCCAAACCCAAGAAACGATGTAGAGTAGTGGATATTCTTACACCACTACTACATGATTAAACTTCCTATTCGCATGTCTTATTATAATAAAGAATAGATTATAGTGGCATAAAGTACTTTTTATTCAATATAGATTACAAGAATACTTTTTGAAATTCATTTATAATTTCACCACTGGAACGGAATAAACCTCTGTCCTGGAAAAAAACTTGCAAGAAAGCCAGCAAGTCGTTTTTTTTAACATAATTGATAACATAATATTTTGTACAATTAAATAAATAAATTACATATTATTTAAATGTGAGAAGATTTATCATAATTACGATTCGTGGCATATAGGTGGCGACTAGATAGATATCTGGTACATATCATATATACATTTCCACAATCTTTAGTCTTTGTATCTATAACCAATGATGAAGTAAAATTTTATACAAAAAAAACTTACTTTCAACAAAAATTTAAAGCCGGGTTCAAGGAACTACAAAAATAAAATAACTACTCATTCTGAAGTCGGGGCTTTAATTCTTCTACACACTATATCTTAGCACCGACTTCATAATGTGAAATTATTTGATTCTTTTAGTTCTTTGAAGTCAGCTATTACTTTTGTTTAAATTCAATTTATTAACCATTTTGATTTTTATCACAATCTCAATTTTATTAAAATTTATATTAAAACTGTATCCCATATGTTACTACTATTATGGGTGCAACATTTTCTCAAGTTTATGGGACCACTCATTAAGTATCACCTATTTAATAAAAAGAATCATCAATGTCAATTCATAATTGGCGAAGATATCGCGTAAAATACATACAAAATATACTCACGGGGTGATATAGTGTAGTGAATATTTTTAGATGGTTACTTCACGGCACTACTTTACGGTAAATTTAAATTAATTATAGAAATAGCGAAGTTATAAAAAGAAGTAATTTTCAAATACAGAAAACATTAATTTTGAATATATGTTGTAAGTAATAACGCAGTCTTTAACACCTTGCAGCTAGGCTAACATTTTTAGTGATTAAAAGCACTGACCCGAAACGCTCCTACTTCAATTTATTTTTAATTTTGCGAGTGAAATCGGGGAACGTTATAGAAAATTGTATTACAAAAAAGTGTGCAGCTCTTGGTCTAAATAAAAGTCTCATAAAAAACATCACGCATCATTGATATCGTGCCTATTGTTTGTTTATATTTACAAATGGACTGTTAATTTCATTTCTCTTGAACCTTTATACGTAGTAGACCCAAGCAGCTATATTATAGTTGTAGCACTAATGGGTCGGCTCGACACCTTTTTATGCCAGGCATAATAATGAAATTGATAGTCCTGAATTGATATTTCAATTCCTACAATTTAATGCTCCTTCGAAGCGTACCAGTCGCACAACTATATATTTAATGTTCCGTGACATCGCTCTAAATATGCTCAAAATTTAGTCATTAGCCGTACACTCAACTGCTATAACAAAAACTTTTCATATATTGATATTTTTCACAATGGTAAAGCTTCCTTAAAAAAAATAATCTCATTTCTAAGAAAATAGATGTAATAAATAAAAATTATAATATCCTCTACAAGATGCAGGAGTGTACAAGCTTGATTGTGAATGTGGTCTCTCTTACATAGGACAAACAAAAAAACCTCTTAGAAAAGTAAGTACAATGGTCATAATGAGAGGTACACACCGGTCTTTGCATCTCGTGTGCTGTG
>JAGSMP010000529.1:0-191500 GCA_029286625.1 Parnassius orleans
AAAGTAAGTACAATGGTCATAATGAGAGGTACACACCCGGTCTTTGCATCTCGTGTGCTGTGAATTATTTTGGTCACATTTTAATTTAGCATGTTCGTTTTAGTACTGTGTATATAATGAACAGTTGCCGGACTGTAAGTACTTTGGAAACTTTATAAAGTTGACTGGTTGGAAATTTAAAGGGAAGGGAGTAACTTACTTTTGAGATTAACCTTTGTGATCTTTCGAGTGGCAGAAACGTTGATTTGGTGGCGCCACCCAATCTTAGAGATTGGCATAGAGCAAAATAGACAGATTTAATAATTTTAGAATCTGTTACGCAACGGAGTCTTTTAAAGACATAAGTTAATTTGCGTATCCTATTGGAAAGTGTATGTATATGCTCATGAAAAGTTAGGTTAGCATCCAACAAAATACCAAGATTTTCAATTGAATTCACTTTTTGCAGAGGTGTGCATGAACATGTTAGGCGATAAGGAAATTTGCAAGAATGAGCAGTAATAACATGGTCTGTGCAGGTTGCACATTTATACTATAGTATAAGTACTTTGTTTTATCCACGGTTGAGGATTAATATATTATAGCGAAGCCATTTATATAACTTATTTAAGCCAATCTGAGCGAAATTAAACACATCTTGCCATGAATTACCATTAAGTAACAGTGCTGTGTCATCTGCAAACGTAACTATTTTTCCGTTCACTAATTTGAGTTTACAGAAATCATTAATATAAAGAAGAAACAAGGTAGGGCCAAGAATACTTCCTTGGAGAACACCACAGTAGATGGGGAGCTCATCACTAACGTGTTTATCAATTTATACGGACTGTGTTCTATCCGTAAGGTAATCCCTGAAAAGCTGCAATGGTACAACCCTTATACCAAGCTTCTCCATTTTATGCAACAACATGGGAACAGTGACCGTGTCTAAAGCTTTATGTAAATTAAAAAAAAATCCTATTGTTTTTCTTTCTCAAGGCTAAGTACAATAACTACAATTAGTTCATAAACCGCATCAGCTGTCGATTTACCAGAGTGAAAACCAAATTTATTTGGTGTGTAATGTTCAACTTATTATTCATCACGTGTTCTAGTATTTTAGATATTTTTATTATAGAAAAGGGTCTCCAGTTCTTTACATTCACCAGCGTAAAATAGCAGCTAAAATGCTGTCTTTCGTATGGTAAGTGTAGAGAACCGGACACCCTTTTTACTGTATACGAGGCATCACATCTTAGTTCTCAGGGTGACAACGCATCTGCATAGATGTAGACGTTTATGGGCCACAGAATTCAGGTGAGCAGTGTGCTCGCTTGTCACCCTTATTCTATAACAAAAGGAAATCACAGTATTGTTACTGATATTATAATTGTAAAATCATCATCCCATTCATCATTACATATTTGTAAAACCATCATTACTTTACTGTCCCGTGACCCACGTATGGGTCAATTCTAGTGTCTTACTATTGTGCCTGCAAACAGTACAGTGAAAGTGTTAAAAGTAGCACCGACAAACAGATGTAGTGTCAGGACATTTAATTTTAAGATAGAAGAAATTTATATACACGAAAATCATCATTTCGTAGTCTTTAAGATAGCACAGAGAAACAAGTGCGATGTAGGGGCTTTGTTTAAGTATTGATTGATTCACAAGTATAAATCTCAAACATAATTAAAGTATATCTAGAGATACTTGCCCATTTATGATATTATTAGAAATCAGGTGATTGTCAATTAAAAGGGATAAGAAAAGGTGCCAGAGCATTAAATTCAACTTTGCTCGGCTTTTATTTATAAATTACACATATAACATAATATAACAGAAAACAAGGCACACAGTAAAATAGAAATAGGCCAAGTAAGCAACAAAAATTAATTTTTTATTGATCATTATTCATCATCATTACAACAGAACACTGCTGAACATAGGCCTCCCCTAAATAAAATATATAATATAAAATATTACATAGGCCATCCATCAACATAGCCAGACTTCTTTGAGGTGATTTAACTCTTTCACTGAAAGATGGAATTTCAACTATTAATTGTTCAAATTAGTAATTGGTAAATCCTAACCAATACTTGCATAACGTTGAATTATAATAATGATCTATCGAAATTAGTACATTGGTTTAACGCCAACAATTGACGGCTCCGTGGCGCAGTGACTTAGCAATGAGTTGTTGCGCTGGGAGCCGCGGGTTCGAATCCCGGAACAAGTATTTGTATGGCCTACAAATAATTGTTCCGGGTCTGATGTTTGTCCTCGTGCAATTTATGTTTGTATACTGCCTCCATGATACAGGACAAAATCCTAGTGTAAAACGTTTTAAAAAAAAATTTGTCTTAAACGGCAATAAGACTAAATGTAAATGTGCATACCACTGTTTCTCTTGGTATTACTATTTACGCGAAACTTCAATGGTGCCCCATATCTAAATTAGCAAGCAGACTTAGTTCTGCAGCATATGCTGTAAAATTAGAAGTCTCACAGATGTTGAGACAGCTAGATTAGTGTATTTTAGTTACTTTCATAGCGTAATGTCTTATGGAATTTTGCTATGGGGTAATGCGACTGATATTGATGTCATATTTATTTTGCAATAGAGAGCCGTACGAGCGATTTATAACCTAAATTGTAAAGAGTCCCTCAGAGAAAATTTAAAGAAATAAACATATTAACTTTGGCATCGCAATATATTTATGAAATGTAATGTATGAACATAAAACATAAATAGCTTTAATAAGAATAAGGATATTCATACTATAAACACTAGGAACAAACATAAGCCAGTTACTAGACTCCACAGAATCAGTAATTATGGGGCAATGTATACGCTTTTATAACAAACTCCCAGAACATGTTCAAAGTTTGTCAGTAAAATGTTTAAAAGTTTTATTAAAGAAAAACTGTACAAAAGGGTTTTATAATATCAAGGAATACGTGAATGAAAATAACCCTGGGAATAGGGTGATCGCCACCATGCCTGTTCTATGACAATTAATTTAAAATTGTATAAACAAAATTATTGTTAAGTGAAATATGTTTAAAAAAAAAGTCCCGCTGGGTTTCTTGCTGGTTCTTCTCAGGACAGAGGTAATTTCTGAACCAGTGGTAAATAAAAAATGACTTTCAATAATGATTATGTAATAATCAATATTGAATAAAAAATCATTCTATTCTATTCTATTCTATTATATTCATTCTATTCTATCTATTATGTTCAATGATATTTAAAATATTATAGTTCTGAGTAACACTATTTTTAAATAGTGAACGTAGGTTGTTTATTTGAGATGCAGTGAAATCTGAACAGTTACTACTTGTGTATAAATTATTCCAAACATTGTGAGGTTCAATTAAGTGGTATTCACAAATACGAGCACACAGTGGTACATAAAATGAGTGATCAATCAGCAATCTCTGTTTTAGTAGTTTAGGTATTAAGAATCTAGAAGAATGATTACATAACTTAAAAATACCGTGGCAAGAAGTAGAAGCAGCACGCTTATAATTAGCCATAGTAATTGTTGATACCGCTCTGGAAATGGCAGGAATTACAGGTGCAGGCATAGGAGGTGGTTGTGGGATGTTACCGATGTCTTCAATATCCATGGATTGTAATTCTATATCCCTGTTATAATTTTGTTGTCTCTGTCTTCATACAATTCAAGAAGCCCTTAGCCAGTAAGGAATACAGACTCGTTCTAAACGATCTACCTGAAAAAAGTTTTTTTTTATATAAAATAACCTAACAGCCTACAGTTTTTCAGAGTTCTACCCTTAATAATAATATTTATTCATATTTTATTTTAATCTTCATTGCACTCTAAATAGGAAATAGTCTTAACGCCTTTTAGAAATATAAATAATAACATGTCTTTGTTTGTTTTCATAATACTTTTGTGGCAATCCAGATTACATAAAGTAAAAAGAAATAAAAAAATACATCAAAAATCAGGCAGGTAAACATGTAAAGAGGTAGTTGTTATGGAATTATAACATTAGACTGAGCACAATTTATATAACCGTTTATTTACACTAGTTTTATTAAAGTTAAAAAAAAATATTACTTGTACTTACTTAACTACAGAGGCATACAAATATGGGTGTAAGTTAAGGTAAGAAGTATAATAACAACTAAAGTTAAAAGACTGTAGTAATTAACAATGGAAAATATTCCCCTTGTAAGGCAATATATGGGGGAGGTCTATGTACGAGGTCTAAGGTACGAGGTGCTGTGCTGTACAATCTTAGAAGTTGATAAAAATGATAAAGACTTGAACTGATTATGTAATTTATTCTGATATTATTGATAGTGAGTACAATGCGCGACGGCGAATGATTGCGTACTGAATTAATGAGAATGAAAAATGAAACAATAAGGTAAAAATGCTGATCTGCAGAAATGTGCAGTTTGTAAAGACCGCACAGTCTATTTTCAGCAGTAGACTTTTGATAGGCTGTAAAGTTAACGATAGCCTGGTGGTGAACAGCTGTGTTGTATCGCCATAAATATCAGACCAAAATTAAGCAGATCTATGGTGGGCAGCATGTAAGGTGTAAGGTGTCTGATACTACAAACGTCAATCTCTGTACCAAGGTGATTATAGCAATCATATCATTAACAGGCTGTTAAGGCAAAGTAATTATCTGGTGTAATGGTATTCACTGCAATATAATATCTCTTTCTGCAGAGTTAATAAGCACAGCTTGTGTATAGCGTACTCTTAAAATTGAAGATCCACATGGAAAACTTATTTTGTGTATATTTTATGTGATTTTATTCTATCTATTATTAATTTTATTTAGATTTTACTAACAAATTAAAACTTCAATACTTTGACAATTTTAACATATTAATAAGGTTCTAAGACCCGTATTTGTCATTTGTTTTAGGTAATTCAACATATAGATTTTCCATAGTCCTAGTCGGAAAAGTAAAAACTTGTATTATCATACTCATATTTTAATTATATTCTTTAGATTTCATACTCGAATTTCGATTGTCATTGGCAAATTTTACCATTCCGCCACAAAAAATCTATTCCGCTACATAAAGTAGAATATTAATATTTGGCTTACCTGGATGACTTAACAGGGCAGTGACTTTGCCTTACAATCCTATCTACAGTGGCAACTACCTAGTGAACAGGCGGGATTTGTTAAAGTACGGGGCACAAGACAACAGATCGTGAACGTGAGGCAAATAATTGAGAAAAGCCGGGAGTTCAATACACCTGTGTTTATGTGAAGCACATGACTACTCTACAGCATTTGACTGCGTAAGATGGAACTGTCTATGGGACATACTCCGGGAAATGGGCGTACCTCAACATCTCATAGTATTGATTGCAAATCTGTACCAAGAAGGCGAATCCATGGTAAGCGTCAAAGTCTCTGGATCATTCAAGCCGAAAAAGGGAGTAAGGCAGGGATGTATCCTGTCTCCTATCCTGTTTAACATCTATGGGGAATACATAATGAGAAGGGCCCTAGAAGGATGGGAGGAGGAATTTCAGTCGTGTGAAGTGAACATGACATAAGAAGACGAAACCAAATAGCCAAAGGTGCAATGAGCAGATTAAAAGAATTTGGCAGAACAGAAAATATCTAATGTCACCAAAAGAGACCTGTCAGAACTTTAGTGTTCTCCATCTTCCTTTATGGCTCTGAAGCATGGACAATACGAGCAGCAGACAAGAAAAGGATTGATGCGTTCGAAATGTGCTGTTGGAGAAGGATACTTCGGATACCATGGACCGCTAAGAGGACCAACGAGTCGATCCTGGGGCAGCTTCGTGTTGACACCAGACTCTTTACTACGTGTTACCAGAGTATTTTGAGTTACTTTGGTCACATTGCCCGACGCCCGCCTAATAACATAAATAGACTTACAGTCGTAGGCAAGGTGGGGGGCAAAATACCACACGGTCAATCATGTAGCCACTGGTCGGACCATGTCAAATCACTCACTGGCCTTTCACTCACGACTGCAATGCGAAAAGCCGAGGACCGGACAGAATGGAGGGCTATAGTGAACAGCACTACGAAGGCACTAAACTACGGACATGACCTTCAGTAATGAAGAACACGATCAAGATGAAGTATTACTTAATCCTTAAGCTAAACACTTGTTGGATCGATTCAACATTAACATATCTACTTGTTAGCAAAAATCCTTTACGTGAATTATTATAGATAGGTATTTATTGTAATTAGAAACAGGAACTTCAAACTTAACACAAACACAGGTTATATCTTAATATATAAAATAACTTTTATTATAATCAACGTACACAATGGAAAACAAACAAGATTATACGTTTTAATTTTGATATATTGGTAGTAGGTCAATGTTTTGCTACCAAAGTACCAAAACGTATATAACCACAGACTTGATTCTTAAAGTCAATGCTGTGTCTTCAATTTTAAAGTAAGGAACCCACATACTATACAATACTACACATACAAACCTAGATTGTCTAAGTTTTAAACATTTTATCAGTGTAATATAACCATAGATTAGAATTATAACTGTAGAAGGTATGAATTTGTTAGTAACATGAAGGGATATTAATTTATTAGTATTTTTACAAACCATTTATGTTACAACGAGCCGTTTACAAAACACATACAGATCGTTATCAGTGTTTCTAGTCACTCTGTGATTCGTTTATAGTTATTTTTAAACAATAGTAACATATCTCATATTAATAAAAAATAAAATGTAATACATCAAAAACGAAAACGAAAATACGTGATTTCCGTTTCCGCAACATATTATTTTTGTACTAGACCTTCGAGAGTGATAAAAATAAGATATATTCTTAATAAAAGTTTAAACATTTAAATCGATTCTAGGTTTTGTATAGTTGAGCGTTAATATGATAAAATACTCACCTCTTGAGAAATCCAAACACATAAAATTGGCGCACATCTTCAGCTGTCTCGGATAGTAATTGTCTTCGTACATTGCGTTGAAATCTCACTGTACAATATAAACAGTATTCTGTTCTTGCAGAAGTCATTTTATTAAAATCGCAAATAAATTCAGAACAAGCAACTAACAGCAACGTAACGAACGCCAATGCATAAAGTAATACTCGGACCCGGAAGTCAATGACAAAATGGGGGTTTTACTACGTTTCGTTTCACGGCCAGTTTCAACTATGTCATATGATATTAGCTAATACTTTTAGAAATAGAAATAAACAACAAGTTTTCAGTGGTCTCGTTTTAGTAACAAATAATTAATATACAAGTACATATATGATGTATATAATAAGTTATCTTTGTACACAAAAACCTTTTTACAAACTGAAAAATGCTTCATTACACGGATTTTTTTTTTCATAATACATTAACCAGAACAGGAATATCAAAACAACTCTTATTTTTTCAGATTTCATGATTCCGGTTAGATTTTCATAAAATCTTTAGACAATTTACTATAGTAACTTAAAATATTTTTTTATGTGTTAAAACCATTAAATTACGTTAAAATTTCTAGTGGGCCCAAAAAACGATTGTCTTCTTTGTATTCAACATATTATTGCATCACAATGTACCGATTTAAATGCCATTGGACTACCTTACCTTATAGTTGTAACCATTTATTCGACATACATTTCAGTGGCCTCCAGTGCGCACTTAGCAATAACGACTCGCTGTTAGAACAGTTTAATTGCAGCTGCGTTTCGAGCAGCCACTTAGTTCTGGACGGAACATTTACACGTATTTACAGCATTGGAGTATTTATATCTTAAAATGTGATTTTTTACCAGAGTTCAGAGCCGCAGTGGGGCAAACTCTTCTACGTGTATTTTTTTATTGTGTAAACGTTAAGAGTTATTTTGCTTTGTTTTATTTTAGAATTGATATACTAAGTATTTAGATTGTTATATTTACGTAGTAGAGCCATTCTGCAGCTATTAGTAGTATAGTTGTAGCAAGAATGGGTCGGCTCGACTGGGGAAGGACCACGCTCTCACAGAATACCATCATAAAATAGCAGCTTAACGCTGCTGTGTTTCGTATGGTGAGTGTAGAGAACCGGAGACCCTTTTAACTGGAAACGAGGCATTCCATCTTAGTCCTCACGGGTGACAAATGCATTTGCATTTTGATTCGTAATCGAAGATAGATGTAGCTGCCTATGGGCCACAGCAACCACTTACAATGAGATGGACTGTGTGCTCGTTTGTCACCCTTATACTATAAAAACAATTGAGTTGAGGAGTTCTGAAAAAGTGACAAATACGGTGAGAAGTACATAACTCACCTGATAACAAGTGCATGTTGCGGCCCTAGAAATAGAAATTGAAACTTTTTCTAATTAATATAGATTATAAATAATACTCATTGAAACAATTTTTTTCCTTACTCGTTTAATTTTCCACTGGTTGAGTAATTGCCTCTATTAGAACCCGAGAAAGCCGGCGGGACATATTGGTTTTAAAAGTAAAAGTAGAGTTTACAATCATTTAATATGTTACACAATAATCAACTGTCTACTGCGACTATCCACTGAGAATCAAAATGGTGAAATACTTCGTTATCAGTTAAAGGGTCTCATGTTGTTATGAATTGACCTGTGTGGTGGATATACTTAGTTTATTCTCACGTAGATCTTAGCTTTTTATGAATTTTCAAATCTTTAATAAAAAAACTGGTCAAATACGAGTAGGACTTGCAAAATCAGAATTACGTGTAAACTTTATTATGTATGTAGATAGTTCATCCCTTCCGGGAATTATAGGTAATATAAGCTTAACTTTTCGTTAAACGACGTTTCGTTTGTACGGTACATTCCTTTAACCAAAAAGTAAGTCGGATTAAAGAACAAACTTTAATTTGCAGTGAAAAAAATGTTCTCTCGTAAATCGGTCTACATCACGGTCGATGCTCCAACTACAAATATAAGTTTGTAATCGCAAAAAAATTGCTGAAATTTAACTAAAATTTATCGATTTTCGGATATTTTACTAAATATTCGAAAATTAATACGTGGTAGAGCCATGCTGCAGCTACATTAATTGTATATTTGTAGTAAGAATGGGTCGGCTCGACCGGGGAAGGACCACGCTCTCGCAGAATACCAGCGTAAAATACCAGCGTAAAATACCAGCGTAAAATAGCAGTTTAATGCTGTTGTGTTTCGTATGGTGAATGTAGAGAACCGGAGACCCTTTTTACTGGAAAAGAGGCATTCCATCGTAGTCCTCACGGCTGAAAACGCATCTGCATTTTCATTCGCAGATGAGGATAGATGTAGATGTCTACGGGCCACAGCAACCACTTACCATCAGGTGGACTATGTGCTCGCTTGTCACCATTATCCCATTAAAAAAAATATCTGTTGTAAGACTTTGCTTCTTGCAAAATTTCATGATTCTAAGTCAACGGGGAGTACTCTGCAGATTTTGACGAGTGACTTTGCAAGTAACAAAATATGTTACATAAATGGCCGTATTTTTTAAATGCGTCCATTTAGAGGCTTAAGTTTTTTACATATGCAAGGGACCATAGACCTAAAGATTTGATATTGAT
Organism: Parnassius orleans; assembly: GCA_029286625.1. Classification (NCBI taxonomy): domain Eukaryota; kingdom Metazoa; phylum Arthropoda; class Insecta; order Lepidoptera; family Papilionidae; genus Parnassius; species Parnassius orleans. The sequence goes on from JAGSMP010000529.1 coordinate 9,556, forward strand.
TTCGAGGATACCGATACCGTTGTTTTATTTTTTTTAATACCTAAGATTGATTGATACATTACTACATCTTTAAAGACAATTTTTGTTAGTCTTATTTCTAAATTTACAATCACTTAAAGGCAATCACAGCGTGCTATAAATTGACAATTTAGTATTATTATACTTAACCTTAAGTATACTTATTATTTCTGAGAGAAAGTATTTTGTCAGACGGACGGACGAAACACAAAGTGATCAATCATATAAGGGTTCTGCTCTTTTATTTTGACGGAACCCTAAAAATTATACATAGATATCTAAAAGTCGTGTTTAATGGTAATGTAAATTATATTGTAATAATAATTTAGTGCCCATTCTGGAACAAATTACCCGAAACAATCCGTGGAGTTAATCGAGCTTCAGCCGCGGAGGCAATCAGGCCAATTGTCCGCCCGAGAGTCGTCGCTGTTGAATTATTATCTACGGTATTGTTACAACTCGTTACTTTTTTATACGTTACAACCAAAACAACAGATTTTAATTAACATAACTCCTCGCGTGCCCATCGTGGTATGAACAAAACTGTGAATTGACGTGAAGCATTGGTGTCAGTCTAACACACCGAAGCCTAAATCACGCTATCAAAGTGAGTGAAGGCTGATGACCATAAATCTGCAGATGCGTTTTTACCCCTGAACTAATATGGCAAAGTCAATACCGGAATATAGATATTAAATTACAATTTTTGTAATAACTAAGTTTCTAATCTTATAAAGGAGTGAAATATAATAATAATTATTATTATTATGGGCTGTTTATATAGTTAATTATTATTAATTAGATAATTAGGATAAAATTATATATTATGTTGAAATTCTATTATTATAGTGATAATAATACTTATAATTTTATTATATTCTTTTATTATAACAATACTTAAAACATAGTAAAATTACTAAATAAAAACCAAAACCAGATTTTTAAAACTTTTCTTTATCATTATTAAAAACAATAGAGTCGATAATCAGATTTTCGTAAGTCGCAACAAAAAAGCATTTTGCTGCTGTTTTCGCTCGTATTCTATACGATGCTTCAGCCTTAACACAATACTGCGTTGATTTACAAATTGTAAATACGAGTATGCAAGTAAAATGAGTTGTGAGAATGTTACTTATTTTTTGTGTCTTACAGAACTCAGGTGTTAAAAATGTATATGGGCCTTCTATTGATTGTGATAATGCTCGGCAGACGGAATATCGATCACGGTGTTCAGCCACAACGGAGAACATACATCTGCACAGGATAGAATTATAGTGCACGGGTTTATGCGCAAACACAGGTGCACTCACTCTCTCTACTCACTTACTCTCATAGTCCTTCCTGACTCCAAGCTACTGAATATTTCGTGACAGAAAAAACCAATAACTGATTTAGATCCGACCCGGGATTCGAACCCGAGACCCTCATGATAAGCATTCGCGTTTATGATCACTAGACCAATAAGATTATCATGAGCCCACCATCCATGTATGAGCCATCCAATAACTTTGAAAGCTCAAGTTTAGTCAGCGAGATATGGAGAGCTGTGCTCGGGGTTCCTCTGCATGATTATATTAGAAATGAGAATATCCGCCGTAGAACCAGAGTCACCGACATAGCCCAATATATTAGTAAGATGAAATGGCAATGAGCTGGCCATTTAGTTCAAAGAACTGGCAACCGATGGGGAAGAAAGGTTCTCGAGTTGCGGCCTCGTACCGGTGAGCGAAGTGTAGGGCAGCCCCTAGATAAAGTAATGATATGTGATATGCAGGAAGTCGATGGATGCAGGTGGCTCAGGACCGTTCTTTGTGGCATTCCTTGAAGAGGCTGTAATGATGATGATGTAAACTGTATAAGTCATATTTATGAAAAGTTAAACACGCAAAAGGCAAAGAAAAAAATTATGTTAAAGTGAGATACTCAAATAGTAAAAGCGACGTTCATATTACCGAAGTGATGGAAGGGGCGTACTTAAATCATCTATCAAAGATGATTTATCTGAGCTCGCCCGTTAGTTCGGGAAGGAATAGGCTATTTTACTTGAGATAATATTTTGCCAAACAAGTAAAAAATTGAATCTTTATTTTTGGTATGAAACAGTCTTTTTAACTAGGAGCTAAAATTACACTTACTATTTTTATTTAAAAAAAAAAACTAAAACAAAATCAACCATGTAATATAGTGTAGCGGCGGTGTAAGTGGTGTAAAAAAGTACAAACAGGCACTGCTATTCTATGCTGAGAAAAAAATTACACTCCTTGTGGTTTAAAATAGGGGACAGAGTATTTTTAATGTAACCAATGAGATGAAATTTTAGTTGATCTAGTTGTCACCTTAAGTTAAGTCGAAGCCTTTTATTAGCCTTTTAATAAAAAGCAAAAGCCGATTTCAAACACCGAAAAAGAATAAAATTATTTCACGTTCAAAAGTCAGTAACAAGACATAGTTTATAGAATGTGAAATTAGTTTATTCTGTACAGTTCTTTAAAATTGGCTTTAACTGTTTAATGAAAGTTTAATTTGATTATTTTTGCGTAATAAATAAAATTATTTAAGAAGGTACGTAGTTTTTCTTTCTCAGACATGCAGGTTTTCTCACGATGTTTTCCTTCACCACCAAGCACGTGGTAAATCAGCACTTAAAATTGCAATTAACAATTTCATTGGTGCCGGCGGGGATCGAACCCGGGTTGCTTGCGTACTGTGAAACTAACAGCGAGCGCTAACCATCTGAGCTACCACGGCTCCTTGTACTAAAAACACTCTCAGAAATGAGGGGAGCTTTTTTTTTTAAGAATAATAAAAAGAGGCCTGTGCCCAGCAGTGGCCCGTATATAGGCTCTAACTTTAACTTTTAACTTTTTAACTTTTACAATACGTACGCTTAGACAAACAAAGAACATAGGCTGTGACTTTAACTTTTTTTTTAACTTTTTATACGTAGTTTACGCGGTTATACGTGATAGAATCATGCTGCAGCTATATTATAGTTGTAGCACGAATGGGTGGACTCTATCGGGGAAGGACCACGCTCTCACAGAATACCAGCGTGAAATAGCAGCTTAACGCTGCTGAGTTTCGTATGGTAACTATAGAGAACCGGAGACTCTTTTTACTGGAAACGAGGCATTCCATCTTAGTGACAAGGCATCTGCATTTTGATTCGTAATCGAGGATAGATGTAGATGTCTATGGGCTACAGCAACCACTTACCGACAGGTGGTCTGTGTGCACGTTTGTCACCCTTAACTTATAAAAAAAAAAGTTGCACCGGTTGAGGAATAATATTTATATTAGTCATAAAACAGCCAAAATACATTTTACGTCTTGGAATAATTGGGAGGAGACTTGGCTGTTATAACAACAAAAATAATATACAAAATTCCTTTTATAATGCAAAATTCCACTCAAGACAATAACTGCTTGGGGCAAGCTGAGCCATAAGATCAAAACGACCCCTGCCACGCTATTCGTGAATTTTCGCAACATCAGGGGACTTCACTCGAACCTAAACGCTGTTCACTAACATCTGGAGACAACGAAGCCGGCCTTGCTCTCTTTGACCGGGACGCAGGTGTCCTCTCCGGCTGATACTTCGTATCTCTCCTACCCGGGGTACAAATTGGAACACTCCTTTGTACCTCGGGCTGGAGTTTGCGTATACGTCAGAGAAGACATCTGTTATCGACGCTCAGGTAGTATTGAAGGTACGGATCTGTCCATCCTTTGGCTACGCGTAGACAGCGACGACCATACGCGCGTCTACGGGTGATTATATAGATCCCATAGCGATAATGCCGAAACAGACCGACTCATCGACCTCTTCCAAATGGCTGAAGATTCCCTGCTACAGCAGAATTCCATCCACAGAGACCGTGATCCTCGGCGATTTTAAGCCACCACGTCGAATGGCTCATTTCACGTTTAACCAATCATGCGGGGAGATCTATTTATGACTTTGTCTTGGCAAATGGTCCAACACAACTGATTACTACGCCAACGCGGATTCCAGATGTGGAGGATCATGCACTTCCCTGTTGGACTTCTGCTGCCCTCTCATCCGGACGGATATCAGGTCTTCGTTGACGCCTCTCTTGGCTCCTTGGACCATTGTCTAGTTTGGAGTGTGGTGCCACTCACGCTAACATTGCGGTTGCATTCTGCAGGCTGCCACAGTGTTTGGCACTATAAGTCAGTCGATTGGGATAGGATGTGGTCTTTTTTTGCATCCTTCCCTTGGGGGCGGGTTTGTTTCTCGCCAGACGAGCCCAACGTTGTTGATAATTCTGTCGCTAATGTGTTACTTCAGGGTATGGAACTTTTTATTCCTTCTTCTGTGGTGCCCATCGGAGGTATATACCAGCCATGGTTTGGTCGCTCCTGTGAAATAGCATCACGCTATAAGCAAGAGTGCTACCGGGCACGGGCTGACGCATCAATGTCCCGGGATTTAAGCACCAGCGCCCTTAAAAAGAAGTATAATTCCGCCTCCAGGCTCTTCAAAAGAGTCATTGCCAAATATCCTGTGAAATAGCATCACGCTATTAGCAAGATTGCTACCGGGCCTGGGCTAACGCATCAACGTCCCGGGATTTATGCACCAGCGCCTTTAAAAAGAAGTATAATTCCGCCTCCAGGTTCATCAAGAGTCATTACCAAGGCAAAGTCAGAGCACTTAGGCTGAATTGGCGAGAAACTAGCTCGCCTTCCTTCGGGAACCCATGAATTCTGATCTCTCGCCAAGGCTATCCAAGGAATCTTCTGTCAGCCGTCTCTTCCATCTCTGCACAGGGAGGACGACTCACTGGCCCATGCCGCAAAGGAGAAAACCGATCTGCTAGGCTCTTTCTTTGCGTCCAACTCGACTCTCAATGACGTGGGGAGCACACTGCCGACCATCCCGCGGTATTAGTGCTCCATGCCGGATGTGCGGCTTACACAGCACTCGGTTCGCAAAGCACTCTTCTCCCCGGACATTCACAAGTAGAGTGGGCGTGACGGAATCCCCCCAATCGTGCTGAGGACATATGATGAGTTGGCACTGATTCTAGCGCGTCTTTTCCGGTACTCCTACTCCCTAGGCAAAGTCCCAAATTTTTGTCCACCCCATCCCTAAAAAAGCGACCGCTCAGACCCTTCTAAGTACAGGCCTATCGCCATCACCTACTCGTTCTCCAAAATAATGGAATTCATTATAAACTGCCAGCTCATGCGTTACTTTGAGGATCACCAGCTGATTAGTGACCGCCAATACGGTTTTCGTCGGGGTCGATGAACTAGTGATCTTCTGGTCTACCTGACTTAAATGAGCAGAGGCAGTAGAGTCCAAGGGGGAGGCATTGGCCGTTAGTTTGGACATAGCGAAGGCCTTCGATCGGGTTTGGCACAAAGCGCTTCATTCGAAGCTCCCTTCCTATGGGCTTCCCGAGAAATTGTGCAATTGGATCACCAGATTTCGTAAAAGACGGTGCATGCTCTGATTACAAGCCTATTAATATTTGTGTTCCCCAAGGATGCGTGCTATCACCAACACTGTTTCTTCTGCATATCAATGATATGTTGCAAACCGGTAACATTCATTGCTATGCGAATGACATCACTGGTGATGCTCTATACACCGGCCATCCCAATATTTCTCGAGATAACTTCGCCGAGTGCCGGATCAAACTTGTGTCTGAAGTCGAGTCTTTGCTGAACAAAGTTTCAGATTGGTAGCGACTAAATCAAGAATAGACTAAAATAAGAAAGTATCATCTAAACTTTCCCGTTTCTCGTATGCTCTAAACGAACGTGTAGATACTATGCTTATGCCCATGCATGGCTCAAGTATGGCATTATAATGTGGGGAAACAGCACAGACGTAAATAAATTATTTATTATACAAAAAAAAATGTATCCGCATAATACTAAGAAGTATCGTGTTAAGTTAAGTTAGGAAGAAGCCCTTTGTGTCGGCAGATTGTGCCGCCAGTAAAGCTTCTTGGTGTGCCATTAAGAAGAGTTTGTCAGTTTAAATATTTGGGACACATTGTTAACGAATATCTGACAGATAACAATGATATATAGAGAAAGAGAGAGAGAGAGCGACGCGCATTGGCGGTTCGATGCAATATGCTTGCCCGCAGGTTTACTAGGTGTACAAATGATGTCAAAATTAACCTCTTCAAGGCATACTGTCAAAAATTTTACACATGCAGCCTGTGGTGTGTCTATACGCAGAGAACCTACAATGCGCTTCGAATTCAATATAATAATGCCTTCAGGATGCTAATAGGCCTTACTAGAAGATACTGTAGTGCTTCAAGAATGTTTGCTGAAGCAGGTGTTGATGATTTTTGTAGCATCATAAGGAAGCGAACTGCTTCAATATTATGCAGACTACGGAAGAGCTCAAATGGTGTCTTGAGGATATTTCAAGATAGGCTTGACTGTCCCATTCAGAGGCATTGGATCCTAATGCATGTGGGTGGGACATTTAAGTTTCTTAACTGATTGCTCTCGTCCTATTAATATAATTTATTTATCCTTATTTTATTATTTTTCTTTCCTCTTTTTTTCTCCATGTAGGGCATTATGATAATACGGGCTTTAAGCCAAGTAGTCATCATTTGCTGGTTTTATGTATCAATTGATGTATTATCCAGAGCATTTTCTGGGATTTGAAAAATTTTCTCACTAAGCGACATGTATTTAAAATAGCTGCTTTTTGCATTTTAATGTATAAATTTGGGGGTAAATCTAATAATTTAAGACAGTGATGCAAATAAATATTTTGGTATTAATCCTGTAGCTGAAAGTACAATTGGAACGATGAAAACTTTATTTAATTTCCATATTCTTTTAATTTCTTCGCTTAGTTCATTATGTTTACTAATCTTTTCGCCTATTGTTTTTTTGAATATTATACGCATTTGGTACATCTATTTCGATTAGAAAGGCTATATTGTTAACTTTGTCTTGAAAAGATAACAATATTATTATTATTATATTTTTACTAACTTCGTTTATGTTAATTACTAACAAATGTGTATGGATATGGATATCTGAAATAAACATTATTATTATTATAACAAATATAGATAACACTGAAAGTTGTAAACCCTACTTCATTTCATTAAAAATATTAACACTTACATCTATATATATACTAGTAGTATGAACATTTGTTAAAAAGAATATGCACCTATTTTAATATAATCCCGGCCTCATGTTTTACGCCCTAATAATAAATTATCTCCACCTATCACAAAATTGCAAACAGTCAAACCAGGACCCTATGGTATGTGTGTAAAATGTCCCTAAATGTCAAAAAAAATACATTTCAAAGAGAGCTTAAAAATATTTAATTGAAAAAGTTTTTATTAGTTGTCAGAGTTTTTCGGAGAAAAATAATAATTGTTTAATTGAATATATATGTATATATATATATTCAATTAAACAATTATTATTTATATATGTATAAGTTTTTATTATCTTTTTATGAACAAATATTGCAAATGTTTATTAAATCTAAAAGTAATGTTTACTTTAAGTAAATAAAATATGTAATTCATCTTTCTAAATTAATTAAATTAAATTGATATATAATATTGCTATCAGGGCTCGTGTTAGGCTCTCTTAAGAACTATTTATGTAACCACATGAACGCAATAAGATATAAGAGTTTGAGTTTAAAAATCTAGTCCAGTTTAATCCCCAGAAGACAAACGTTTGCGCGTTTATCGCTAAAAAGATCCCTTTCGACGTATCTCCTCAGTTTCAAGGCACTTCTCTTGTTGCCTCAGCCAGTATTGGAATCCTCGTCGTCGACATATCGAATGATGTGCAGTTTCGTGGCCACTATGAAGAAAAGGCCAAATTGGCCTCAAAATAGCTTGGCGTGCTCAGCAGAGCGGGACAGTATTTTATACACACCGCCTTCAACTTTACAAGGCGCGGGTTCATCCTCACGTACGTCACATGGAATAATGTTCCCATCTCTGGGCTGGGGTTCCCCAGTCCCAGCTCCTTCCACTTGACCGCATACAGCGCAGAGCGGCTCGAATCGTCGACGACCGAGTCCTCAGAGCTCAGAACACTCACTGGTAGCAGGAATTGTTAGGATTAATTCCAGCTGCCAAATTTCACAAACGCATATCGCGGCAAATCTCCGGATACCATCCACGGCGTCTGCATGCTTGGCAGTCCACCATTGTAAATTTTACTTGGAGTTTTCTTCCTCGTACGACCTCCCTGTGGAATAGTTTACCACCGGCAATTTTTCCGGACCGATACGACTTAGGGACCTTCAAGAAAAGAGCCTACTCCTTTTTAAAAGGCCGGCAACGCACCTGCAATTCCCCTGGTGTTGCAGTTGTTCATGGGCGGCGGTAGTCACTTACCATCAGGTGAGCCATATGCTCGTTTTCCCCCTCTACTATAATACTCTACTCTACTAATAATAATAATAATTACAGGTTGTAAAGCGTACCTACCATCTCAGTCATCAGAGGTGACAAGATGAGTTGTCAGCTATAATTAATGAAATTTAATCCTACTCCAAGCATACAACTGCAAGACTTCAAGATACTTTAAGTTCATACTGCGTATATTAATATATAATCTAATCTGGAATAATAATTTAATCTGGAGGTAGCCGTGGTTAACTACGAAATTAGGACGTCGAACACCTCAGACCCACCGTGACCATGGGTATATAAAATAATTTAATATATGCGATAAAATCCGTAAAAAAACTAATTTTATTTAAATGTGTAGTGTTCTCGTAAACATAAGAAATCATTAAGCAATTTTTTTCTATATGAGACTAATAAATAAAGAAGAAAAAAAACTACAATCCATTGTGTGAAATATAGGGGACGAAGTTCTTAATGTTACCAATGTGGCGAAATATTAGTTGATCTAGTTGTTACCTTAAGCTTATGATATTCCTTAGTCGAAGCCTTTTATTGGCCTTTTAATACGAAGGAATAGCTGATTTCAAACCACGAAAAAGAATGAAATAGTTTTACGTAAAATAGTAATTTCTAAGACATAGTTTATACAATGTGAAATTATATTATTCTGTATAGTTCTTTGGAATCGGCTTTAATTGTTTAATTATAAAATAAAACAACGTTTTTGTTTTTCTGTGAGACAGAGAGCGAGTGAGTGAATTTATTCCAGAACATAATGGTCATACAATCGTACAATAGTTCTTAATAACACAATAGATGGCATTACTGGTATTTTGATATAATACTAACACCCCCACTTATCAAAATAACAAAGACGCCCACAATATTTTACCCCATCTAAATTAAACAAAATAATTATATTGCTTTTACATCATGTATTCCTAATAGCTGCAAAAATAATAATACCTGGCATTTCGACTGTTTTCGAATATCTCAGTTCAATAGTTTTATCAGCGATACAGTCTTTACAAAAATGATAGCGAATATCAATATGCTTGGTTCTCTTGTTAAAACTACTACTTGAAGACAGCCTAAGTGCACCCTGGTTATCATTAAATATAGTTATTGTATAGGACTCATTAATAATTTCCTTTGACAAATTGTGCAAATAAATTGCTTCCCTGCAAGCATCTGCTATGCCCATATATTCAGATTCTGTGCTTGAGAGAGCAACTGTTTTCTGTTTTTTAGCCTCCCATGACACTATACTACCAGCTAATTTAAAACACATACCTGTGTAAGACCGCCTGTCAATAATAATATTGTTTCCCCAATCTGCATCAACATACCCTTCTAATTTATCATTACCACATATAGTATATTTTAACCCATAATATGTAGTCTTTTTTAAATATTTTAAAATTCTTTTTGCTTAAGTCCAAGTTACTACTAAGCTGTAGTGACATCAAGATGTGTAACATCTAAACCAAGTTTTACAGATAATGCAAACAGTAATCTCAAAGTTGAATGCCTTACCACAGGCGAAAAGATCTCTGAATAGTCCACATTTTGCTTTTGAATATAGCCCTTGACTACTAAACGGGCACGGTAGCGAACACTATTATCACTGTTCATCTTTTTACGCAACACCCACTTACACTTCACTACAGTTTCATTATTCTTTGGAATGTCTACTAGCTCCCACGCATGATTGTCCTCAAAACATTTAAGTTCTTCTTTCACTGCCTGTAACCACTGTCCCTTTTCTACTCCTTGTAGTGCTTCTTCCAGACATAATCCATTAGCATCATCAAACACTTCCTCCGGAATACACATATTTGACATTCTATACCTTTCTGGTTTCATTTTGATTCTGCTGGGTAATTTTTCAGAAAGCCCCGCTAACAATAAGCAACCGATCCACTCATCACTGATATTAAATCCTGTCCCACTTAACTTTTATCCTGTTTCGACTATTTGCGTTACGTACGACTGCATGGAAACACAATTTTCTAGTTAAATCGATATCAAATTACGTAAAAGAGATATTCTTCATGCAACTCCTGAATTATCAAATAATGCCTTTAATTTGTTCCATAGCTACAACGAAGTCTTCACGTCTTTGATGTGTACATATAACGCACTATCTATAATCATTATTAATTTTGCCTTGATTCTCGCGTCGTTTGCGGTTTCTATTATTTTCCGGCTTCTGGCTTGATGCAGTGTAACTTATCCTCCAGGATCAGAAAATTCTCCGCCGCGAATATCCACTCATTGTAGTTCTCTCGCCCTTTTAGCTTAGGAACATTTACTAGGTAATTCGTTGTCATTCTTGCAAACTTTTATTGCAAATACTGAATAACACTTTGCTATGTTTCACTACTTTTACTTGAGAATAAACTACTAATATGAATAAAAACTAAATACACTGGGCTGGGCCAAAACCTTTTTTCTTTTTCTTTTTAACAACGTTTTTTTTTTTTGTGAGACAGAAAGCGAGTGAGTGAATTTATTCCAGAACATAATTGTTATACAATCGTACAATAGTTCTTAATAACACAATAGATCCATTACTTGTATTTTGATATAATACTAACATTAATGAAAGTTTAATTTGTAATTTTTTTCAGTAAGAAGTATATTTTTTACGTGGTAGAGCCATGCTGCAGCTATATTAATAGTATAGTTGTAGCACGAATGCGTCGGCTCGACCAGGGAAGGACCACGCTCTCACAGAATACCAGCGTAAAATAGCAGCTTAATGCTGCTGTGTTTCGTATGGTGAGTGTAGAGAACCGGAGACCCTTTTTACTGGAAAAGAGGCATTATATCTTAGTCCTCACGGCTGACAACGCATCTGCATTTAAATTCGCACAGGAAGATAGATGTAGATGTCTATGACCCACAGCAACCACTTACCATCAGATGGACTGTGTGACCGTTTGTCACCCTTATTCTATAAAAAAATTATTAATTCGTAATTTCTTTTGTATTAAATAAAATTATTCTTAATAATTTATATTGAAATCGGTTGTAGAAATTTTTTAATTTTAAATTATATTGGAAACAAGCATTCCATCTTAGTTCTCAGAGGCGCATCTGCATTTTGATTCCCAATTGAGCCTAGATCTATTTACCGTCAGGTGGACTGTGTGCTTGTTTGTCACCCTTATTCTTTAAAAAATACATTCTCTTATTTTCACAGATCTACTTGCAAATATAAGAAGGAGTATTACTTATTGCAGACTTATATTATCATTGTTGCGGACCAGATCTATTCTTCTTGCAATATGTTACAAACTTATGTAACTCTTATAGGTGGGGAACAAAATTCCAATGTTGACAATGTGACACGTGTTTCGCCATATCGGGGTATTATAACAAATTTAGACATTGCTCGGATTAACGTTGAGCTCAAGATTTGTTTTTACAAGCATATTAATCTGCTGCAAATTCACATGCATAGCATGAAAGGTTTACCAATAATGACGGCTCCATGGCGCAGTAGCTTAGCCACGAGTTGCAGTGCTGGGGGCTGCGGTTTCGAATCCCGGTTTCGAATACATATTAAATGTAAATATTTGTATGGACTATAAGTAATTGTTTCGGGTCTAGATGTTTTTTCTTGTGCAATTTATGTTTGTAAACTGCTTCCACGATACAAAAGAAAATCTTAGGGTAACGTCTCTTAAAAAACAATCAAGACGCTGTATGATATTTGAATATTTGATTCGCAATAGCTTTGGGGCTGAAATGACATTTTAGATCACATAACTTGAGCAACCTCTTAAACCCGTCTCAGTAAGCACCACCCTCTTAGGTTTCCCAGTTTTAAGGATAGAGTGAGCTAGCATAATATCAGGCTATGGGCATTCCAACTCACTCCTCAAAAGTGACAACTCATATGTAAATTTTTTGTTTGAAGATGGCTGTAGGTAATTAATAGAATCAGGCGATATTTTGCGAAATCATACTATATTAATGATGTTAAAAATTAATTAGCTAATATCCGCGTAAGAAAATAGAATAATGTGTTTTACCTATTTGAAGAGCATCTTCCGCCCTCCCTCAATTGCGGTGACTAAAAACCAAGAATCTATTTCACGAGAGGATGCTTCGTTTAGAGGAGAAACACGTGTCGTATTATCAACGGTGGTGTCTTTCCTAGTACTACCACCACTACTCCCAACACCACTAGGTGTTGGGAGTAGTGGTGCTAATCCCAAACCACTACTCATAACACCACTAGGTGTTGGGAGTAGTGGTTTGGGATTAGTGGTGACGGGGATTGTTCATATTATTTTATAGAGATAGTCATTTTATTTTATTATGCGGATCTTTGCTAATTAATTTTTAACATCTTGAATAAATTGTTTGTTAGAAGTTGGTTGCAGATTTCCATAGACTGCAATAGACACTTACCATCAACTGAGCGTTTTTATTTTAATTTTATTAAAAAAAACGAAACCAATTCCCGATAATGGCATTATAAAAATTATGAACAATACAATTCTAAATTCCGATCCACAGATTTTCAAACGTACCAACAATAGAAAAAATAATACGGACAATCATTTTTTCAGACACAGACATGACAAATTAACAGGTTGTATGCCTTTGAGGCGTAATTATCGAGTGACAACGCGTACAAGCTTCTCGGTTAGACAAATAAAAATGGAGACGTGTTTCATCAAAGCTATATATCACGTCGCCTCCAGGATCATGCGTCCCAAGGACACAAAACATGTTCCGCTGTCACGCGAGGGGATCACAAGTAAACTATATTCATCAAGCGTTTATTTTTTATTTGATGAATAGTTATTCTCTTCTATTTCAAAACTTTATAACGAACGACCAAAACTTGTCGTTCATTACAAAGTTTTGAAATAAAATGAAAAACTTGTTTTTGTATAGAATAAGGGTGACAAACCAGCACAAAGACCACCTGTAAGTGGATACTGTGGCCCATAGGCATCTACATTTACCATAGATTAATTATCAAAATGCAGATGCATTGCCACCCCTGAGGAATAAAATGGAATGCCTCGTTTCCAGTAAAAAGGATCTCCAGTTCTCTACACTTACCATAACAGATACTCTCATAGAACGCTCCCACAGAATACCAGCGTAAATAGCAGCTCAATGTACTTTTTTACTGAAATGAGGCATTCAATCTGAGTCCACAGGGGTGACAACACATGTACATTTTGATTCTTAATCGAAGATAGATGTAGATATCCACGGGCCGCAGAATCCACTTAACAACAGGTATACTGTGTGCTCGTTTGTCAACCCTATCCTATAAACCCCTGTCTTGGGCACAAAAGGAGTCCTAGCACCCAATAAGATACCGATAATGATTTTGTATAATTTTCTGTTAAATATGAATAAATTGTTGATTTATAACAATTTTTAAAAGATTTTTAAAAGAGGTGTTACACCGCCATCCATTGAAAGCCACAAGATTTCCCATAGTCGCTTGGGGAAATCTAGAAAAATATTACGGCAGCAGAAATGGAGTAATTAATTTTTAATGATTCCCTATAATTACGCGCACATTTAAACATTGAATAAAACTAGCTTTTATGGGTTTTATCGCCTTTAATTAACTTATTTTTTTATGTTTCCAACATAAACAAATTAGATATCTCACTTGGTTAATGTAATGACTCGATGCTTACTAAAAACTAATCTTAAGCAATGCATATGTGTATTAACACACAAAAATGAGTAATATATATTTTTACAACTTTTTTATAGAATAAGGGTGATAAACGAGTACACGGTTCACCTGATGATAAGTAGATGCAATCTCTAAGGACTAATATGGAATGACTCGTTTCAAGTAAAAAGGGTCTCCGGTTCTCTACACTCACCGTACGAAACGCATTAAGCTGCTATTTTACGCTGGAATTCTGTGAGAGCCTGGTCCTTCCCTGGTCGAGTCGACCCATTCATGATACAACCATAGTAATATAGCTGCAGCATGTCTAGTCGTCGTCTACGACATGCTAGCCTAATAGCACAGTTGGCACATTCTTTGTTATAAGTACCACATAAACATGGTACTAATATGCCCCAAACTAACATGGGAATATCTCTATTTTTAGTTTTATTTAACATAACCTAATTTCCTTCAAAACATTATGCCTTTCACTGAAACGCATAATGTTAACCTCTTTACGAGCTCGTATAAAAATTTAAAAGATCACGAACAGTGAATCGCTTTGTACCTGAGAGAAAAAGGTGTTCACGAGTTACGAATACAATTATGCACCTTAATAAGTATCTTTTTTTAAATAATTACATAAAATAATAAATTAAGTCTCATGACTCAGTCATCGAGAGGGGTAGGCAGAGACTTCGGACTTCTATTAATTTGGTACGTAATTGTCAAATTAATGTATTTAATTGAATTTAATTTAATTTTTTCAATTTCAATTTCTTTACTCTGCTTTAACTTGGGAATTATAACAAAATAAATGTTAATTTTATCGTAATTAAAAATATGAAACTTCGATATGAATCAATTTATTTTGTAATGTGATTATTAAAATAATTATAATTAGTCTAATTTAATATAATCTTACATGTCAACATTTTTCAGCTGTCAAAAGCTACGTATATTTAACTTATTTTATTTTGTTATTTAGAGGCCAATTCTGGCTTACAAATTTCAACAAAAAGATCATTAAATATATAAGACTGTTATTATAATAATTAGTTTTTGATTTCAGACTATACTCATCTATAAAGGAAAATATTTCTGTTGTGTCGTTGTCAACTGTCAAAGCATAACGACTACATACAATTTTTATCAATACGGAATAAATCCAGGGAAGTAGTGTGATAATATTTCATTTATAGAGCAAAATGCTTTTATTTAGGCCGTAAATGATTGTGTTTCAGGAAAGATGCGGGTACAGCACATTTCTTCTCACTATAACGCTATGTAATATAAAGACTTTTGAGTGCTGTAGAGATCTGTTTAGATTTTTTAATGAATATCTCCGCTCCACTACATTCACAGCCGGATTTCCTACAGTGTCAAAATTGTACCGACGGTAGGCTGTTTAAAGATAAAAGGGGATTAAATATTCATATTAAACGATGCCATAGTAAAAGTACTTCGGCTTCACAGCCTACCATACAATTTCATAACTCTATTAGTAATTCCTCTAATGACACAAATTTTTCACTTTTTTCGGAGCAAATTTACAATTATCATCGTAATGTACCGGTGGTTAAAAGAATTCCTAGAGGTGCGAGGATGCAGCTTGCTAAAGCATTGTCATGCTCTATTCAAAATTGTTTCACTAATAGTGAAAAGAGTTGGAAAAATTGTTTACTTTCGGTTATTCCCATTTTCATTTTGATAAAACAATAAATAAATCAATTACGTCTCAACTACAAGAGGCATCTATTCAAAATTTAGATTACCCAATTAAAACTCATTTATCTCGACCACGTCCTAAATTTGATTTAAAAAGTAGTTGAGTCGAAAGTAATGGATGGCGACTTAAAAATGCATCCGTATTTTATTCAAATTCAAATTCAAATTCAAATTCATTTATTTGCCAGAATGTAGGTGTACAAAAAGTATGATCTTAAATTATATCTAATGGCCCATTTACATTCTACCACTACATATGGTGTGCAAATATTTTATAGCTACATGCAATTTTTTTAAGCAACAAATAGGAATGCAATTGTGTACAAATATGATTATTAAATATAAATTAATTAATTGATGTCAGATTTATAATGTCAATTCAAGTGATAAATTTTAAAATGTTAGATTATGTAATAAACGAACTCAATTGTTAATGTGCATATTTCCATGGTTATTCAGCATAAAATAATTATTATTTACCTATATATCAATATTACTGATGTCAGATTTATTTTTCGCAATAAGTTATAAATTCCTTGAAGTCGTAAAAACATTTTTCCTTTAACCATTGTGTCAACTTTTTTTTAAACATGTTTAAAGGTAACTCTTTAAAGGAGTTGGGCAATTTGTTATATACCTTTATAGCATTTGCAAAAGAATTCCTTTTATACAATTCGAGCCTGCATTGAGGTAAACATAGCTTATGTTTATTTCTAGGACTACATTTCGTTTAGTTACATCTATATGCTTTTCAAAGTGTTCCGGATGTTGTTTTACAAATAGGCATACTTCTTTAATGTACAAGCATGGCAATGTCAAGATATTGTACTTTTTAAACAAGGGCTTACAGCTATCCGTACACCAGGCTCCATAGATTGCACGCACATTTCTTTTGTATTCTAAACACTTTTATTATATCCACCGAATTGCCCCACAATAAAAGACCATATGAGTACGGACGAAATATAACCGTGATATGCACATAGAGCAGCTTCAGTTGATACCGTGACTCGTAATCTTTTATTGCATAGACAAATCTGTCGAGTTTGTCACAAACGTAATCGACATGAGTTTTCCAGTCGCAATTTTGATCCAACATTATACCCAGAAATTTTGTACTCGCTACTTGTTCGATGATTGTATCATTATATTTAACATTAATATTCAATGGTTTTCTTTTATATGTCTGAAATTGGATCATTTTAGTTTTTTCAATATTAATTTGTAAATTATTACAATAAAGCCAGTCTATTATGTTTTTAATTGTCTTATTTACCTCTAGTTCATATGTATCTGCATTTTCACATTTCACGATAAGGTTGTGTCATCAGCAAACAAGATTGTGTTATGGCGAGTGATATTAGGAGATCGTTAATATTGATATTAGGGTCCCAATACACTGCCTTGTGGCACGCCAAAATCGATATGATAGTCACTTCTATATAACACTTTTTGTATTTATGGATTTTAGATATTTCCGCATTGTTGTCTGTCACATAAGTAATTTCTCACCAGTCGTTAGCTTTACCTCTTATTCCATATTTTGCTAATTTGTATAAGAGCAATTTGTGGTCCACGAAATCAAACGCCTTGCTCATGTCCAGGAAGACTGCCACAACTGGTAGACCATCATTTAAAGCCTGGGTAACTATTTTATCAAATTAAAACATGCTAATGAAGTTGTACTATTTTGTTTGAATCCAAATTGCTCATCTTTAAGTATACGATGACTTGTCGTAAATTCTTGAAGTCTTTTGAGCATAGTCTTCTCGAAGAAATTTGACAAGATGGGTATCAGCGTCACTGGCCTATAGTTATTCATTTCAGATGTTTCGCCTTTCTTAAAAAGTGGCCTGACGATTAGTTTTCAATATATTTGGGAAAGTACCTTCTTCAAAAGACATATTAATTAAATAACTAAAATAAATTCTCAGACGACATCCTGGCTCCTCGTAATGTCGAAACTCTTGAAGGCCTTCGTCAGAAGCATCTTTCAGTCAATCCTTCTCAAACTTTACCGCTGCCTCCCAAGACTTCTATGCAAGCTTTACAAATTTCTGAAAAGACACTATAGAAGCAATTATGTCATTTTCGAATGGCTCTGCTGGCGGCATTGACGGAATTACGCCTGAACATCTTAAAGATCTTGTAAGCGCTTCTGCCGGTGACGCCGGCTGAGTACTTCTTAATGACATTATAAAATTATGTAACTTTATGTTTTCTGGTAATGTTAATCCAATTTCATTCCATTCATGTATGGGGCAAGATTATGTGCCTTCAAAAAGGATAACGGTATCCGTCCCATTGGCGTTGGTTCCACATTTCGACGCTTTACTTCAAAATAAGCTTGCAGGCACATCATCTCTAACCTTAAGACAACATTTCAGCCTATTCAACTAGGCTTTGGCACTAGAGGTGGCTGTGAGGCGGCGGTACATTCAGTGCGTACATTTTAACAAACTCTGAAGCAGATGTTCTTGTGAAGGTTGACCTAAGGAATGCTTTTAACTCTATCGATCGGGTAACCCTGCTGAAAGAAGTGGCTAACAATACCCCCGAAATTTACCATTACGTTTGGCAATGTTACTGTCAAAATACTAACTTGTTTTACGAAAACCATATTATCGATTCTGCTGTCGGTGTTAAGCAGGGTGACCTACTAGGTGCAGCACTTTTCACTTTGGGAATTCAACCCATTATTTCAAATTTGAATTCCAAGCTGAATGTCTGGCACCTGGACGACGGTACACTGGGTGGTAGAGCAGATGACGTCTTCAGTCTAACTCATATTTTTCGAAATTTTAAATATATTGGTCTTGAACCAATAGCAATAAGTGTGAAATATTTTTTCCAGTAATTTATTTAGTTCTAACAGAGACACACTTTTTTTCAAAATTTCAATCATATTTCTCCAGCAATAAAAACTGTCAGTACGGAATCACTATACCTGCTAGGTGCTCCGTTGTTTTTCGATAGTATTAAACTTGTTTTAAAAACAAATTTTGATCAGTTTTTAAACCAAGTTGATAAATTGTATAAATTAAACCCCCACATTGCTCTTACTATTTTAAAATATAGTCTCCTTGTACCTAGATTTACATACTTACTCCGCTCGAGTCCAGTCTGGAAATGTTCGGATATTTTAAAAGTTATTGATAATAATCTTAAAATAGCTATAGAAAAAATTCTAAATTTGACTTTAAATACAATAGCCTGAACTCAAGCTACTTTACCTATAAAATTTGGTGGTATTGGTGTGAGAAATCTTTCTAGCATTGCATTGCCTGCTTTCCTTGCTTCCGTGCATGGTGTCAGTGACTTATGTAACATAATTTAAAATAATAAAGTAGACCTGTGCTTTGCTACAGAGACATGGCGAACGCTCTGTCCCGGCGAAAATATATTGGGCTCTACGGATTTTCATGTAAGAAAAGTGCTGGTAGGTTTTCACGGCACGGTTCTTTGAACGTTGTCATCCGAAGGGCTCTTATAAATGTTCCCTCGGTTTTAGAGCCTTGTGGAATATTTACAGACGATGGCAAGGATCCGACGGTATGACATTGGCCCCTTGGGAGAGAGGTAAAGCCCTAGTGTGGGATGCTACTTGCATGACACTTCGGCGGCCTCTTATCTCAGGGTACCTTGTTTAGAGCCGGGGTGGCATCAGAGTCGGTTGAACTGAGTAAGTGGCGCAAATATGAGTCTTTGAGAGATGACTATATATTTGTGCCATTTGCTGTAGAGATTATCGGTCCGTGGGGTCCACGCACGGTGAAGCTTCTAAAGGAACTCCATCCGCGACTAGTCGTTGCTGCTGGTGATAAGAGGGCTGGTTCTTTTTTGGCTCAAAGGCTAAGTATAGCCATTCACCGGGGAAACGCAGCCAGCGTTCTTGGCACGATACTGCGGGGAGTAGGCCTGTATGATAATTAAGTTACTAAATTTAGTTTTTTTTATTATTATTATAGTTTTTAATATTGTATATAATAAAATGTTGTATATTATGTTATGTAAATATATTTTAACATTAATGTTGTAATAATAATGTAATTTTTCAATTAATAATTAATGAATAATGAATTGTATAAGAAACCAATTTTTTTTTTACTTAATCTGTATGTATTTAAATTTAAAATTTAACAATAAAAATATTTAAACGATTTTTTAAGCTAATGGCGAAATAATTTTAATATGTGTAATTTTAGCTATTAAGTTGGTATTTAATTAACTTGGTAACGTTGGTATTTAACTAATCTTATATATTAATTATACCTTGTTTTTCTTCTCTCTCGCTTCTTTCATAGCCATATACCTTATATCTCATATACATATCCATGCCCTAATACACATAAACATAAACGAAGGTACTCAAAACGATTTTCTTCACCGTTGCGCATGTGATAAATGAGCATTTAAATCGCAATTAACAATTCCATTAGTTCCAGTGGAAATCGAACCCGAGTCCCTCATGCACCGTGATATTTACGGCGAAACAGTCCATGAGCTAACACGGCTCTTAAAATATACTCAAAATATAAGAAATAAATACATCCATTAAACATCTTGTGTGTTCTATACAGCTATACTCGTAATACCCGCAGTCCATTAACGGTGCTTAGAACCGCTTTTATACCAAGTCGAACACATTTCAGTTTTTCTTACTAGTCCTCAAATAAAGCCCTGCTGTTTGTATCATCTGAACTTAATGTGTTTATAGATTAAAGTAAGGTTAAGTGAAAGATCCCTGTTTAGACTTTTTTTTTTCAAGGGCAGTTTGTTCACCTTAAAATGATGTAATGTATTTTTTATAAAACATACGTGTCTCCACTTCTAGTTTATAAAGAAAAGTAAGAAACCTAAAGTCCACCTAAATTAGTGGCTACTGCCGCTTATTCGTGCACATATTTGCTAAGCACTACGAAATAGACCTATTTGCTGATTGTTTAAGACTCCTTTGTAATAAATTACAAAGTATTTTAAATGAAATGGGTACCTAATTTGATATTGACATTAATTCTAAATTTTGTAATTTAATTAATTCTGACAATCGATTTGTAATTTGACTCTCTTGATCTCTGATAACAGGCTATGTAGAATTCAAATTTGCTATTGCACTTTTTTGTATTTGTGAGATCTAGATTTGACATTAATTTTATTGATATCTAAATAATATTTGTCTTAATTAATTATATCAATTGACATAAAATGTTATATCAATTCAACTTGATTAAAGGTTATGTTGCTTGTGAAAATTAATAATGTTAATGAAGTTTTTTGTTTTGTGTAAGTACTTAATCTAATCTTAGCGTTTTGGATGGATACATCTGTTACTTTTAATATGTTTGTGAATCAATAAATAAATTTCATGAACATCTGCATCAACTTAAAACATTGTAGGCTACAGATGCACTGCCACCACAAAATAATGTCACCTGTAGGGTTTTGTTCGCCGTTTTTGCTCCGTTCAAAGGAACCTCATTTCAAGTCGGTAGTAGATTTGAAAAAAAAAGAGAAATTTGACATTTTATTTTCTCACGTCAAAGGAATGTATATTTTTCATGTATTTCAATAAATTTTATTTCATTTATGCCGCGGAGAGTAGGGTTATATAATAATTAAGTTAATTTGTATTTAGTGTTATAAATATTGTATAATATGTTCGTAAGTTGTAATTGTGGTTGATATTAGTCTAGACATCACTATCATCAATAATAATATCATTTTTTTATAGAATAAGGGTGACAAACGAGCACACAGTCATCCTGATGGTAGGTGGATGCTGTGGCCCATAGACAACTACATCTTTTTTCGATTAAGAATCAAAATGCAGATGCGTTGTCATCCCCAAGGACTAAGATGGAATGCCTGGTTTCCAGTAAAAAGGTTCTCCGGATCTCTACAGTAACCATACGAAACACAGCAGCGTTAAGCTGCTTTTTTGCGCTGGTATTCTATGAGAGCGTGGTCCTTTCCCGCTTAGCCCACCTATTCTTGCTACAAACCATAATATTTTTATTTATTTAAAAACTTTATTGTTCTAACCAATAAAAAGGTTACAAAGGGCAGACTTAATGCCAGTTAGTATTCTCCGCCAGTCAATCTATGGCGTGGTGAGAAATTAGTGCCAGGTGACATAAGTAACTAAATATAATAAATTTATATAGATATAACATTTATTAAAATAAGGCTTATAAATTACATAAATGCATATGTATACAAACAAATACATAATAATCCATATATAACAATAATACTTAATACATACATATATATATATATATACACATATACAAATACATACATAAATACATATATACATACATACGTAATATGTCTGGATAAAGGTAGCAGTATTGACATTATGCTGACATTGCTTTTGAGAGAAGTTCCCGGACCAACCGTTTGAAGGCCATCTTGTTTGGTGATTTCCTAATATCTTCAAGTAAGGAGTTTCAGAGTAGTGTAGCCTGAACACCAAAAGGATTGCCGATAAAGCCAGTAAAATGGAGTGGAACTGAAATCTTCAGATTAGTTGACGAGCGAAGTACCTTGTCGTGGTTGGAGGAAAGGTATTGAAATTTTTCTTTAAGGTTCCTACCTTTAAGAAAAATTTCAATACCTTTCTAGGGGAGGACAAATAATTTAAAATAGAGTAGAGAACAGGCAATATTCTGGAAGTGCGCCTTTCTCGGATAGTTAGCCATTTAAGGCCAATACAAAATTGAGAGATTTGGTCATATTTTCGAAGGCCGAAAATAAACCTGATGGAGTTATTAAGAAGGCGCTCAAGCTTATTAAGAAGATTTTGGTTCAAGTCTGAGTAACAAACATCTGCATAATCAATGACATGCAAGATGAGTTTGAATAATATATAATAATGTAGCTGCAGCGTGGCTATACCACGTATAAAATTTATCTTTACAAGGCTTAAGTTTAATCACAAAACTTTACCCGTTGAACCACAGTTTTCAATCAATAAAATTTATTGAAAACTTTAATATGTTAATTTAATTTATTTCAATAGCAATAACAAATTTCAGAAAGTTTGCTCTAGCAAAATCACGTAAAGTAAATAAAGCTTTGCCTTTTACCGTTTACAATCATTTAGAACGGGCTAAAACAGGTAGGTAGTTGCCAAATTCAGCCAGGCTCTCATCAATATTCATAAACTATTCCCTGTCGTGCTCCGACGCCTGAAACCCGTAAATTTGTCACAACCATTCTGCGCCATGACACATTGCAATTGTGTGCCATCATTTGAATAAATTACGGTTATTATTAGCTTTAGTGAAAGTTTTTTATAATTGGTAAGCCATTCAATTGTACTGCAGTCCTTTATAATGACTGCAGTACAATTGAATTGATTCAACCAGGGGAATACGACGCTCTCACAGCACGTTAAATAGCAACATAATGCTACCATCTCGTATGAGGAGAGTAGAGAAACAGATACCTCTTTTACTGATAATGAAGCTTTTCATCGTAATCCCCAGGGGTGTATCTCATCTGTATAGTACACATCTACACGTCTGTACTTTCATTGTTTATTAGACTTTATTAAAGAAAAATTAAACAGGGTTATAATAATATTGTCGCGCGCCACAATTAATGTCTGGTACATGGCGACACTAGTTACCACTAGTGCCTTCTAGTATCGAGTAGTAGAACTAGGAGAGTCAAGATCCTTCTAGAAATTTCCATGGAAGAATTTTCTAGAACTATCGACACCTAGTCAATCGGGACCGGTATGTACTCGAACATTCTAGATGTTTCTACAATAGAAGGTTCTGGAACTATTTGAGGTTTTTTTGCTGGTTCTAAGGACAGAGATATTTACCCAACCAGTGGTAAATTAAACATTTATGAGTAATTTCATTAAGTAATTCTTTATAATCTTATTTGAATAAAAACGTTTTTATTTATATTCGATAATTGAAGTCAGCGTCTGCAGACCACAGTATCCACTAACCATAAGATGGACTGTGTCCTCGTTTATCATCCTTACCTCTTTAAATAGAACTAACATTGCGATAAGCTTGGTATAAGAAATCTGTCGATATCTCTCCCCGAGAAAGTTTCAGCGCAAGCAAGCGGCGAGGATAATAGCGCTAACAACCACCCCCCGCACCGCCCTCCACGCCCCCTACATCAATCACTTAGCCCTTTGATGTGTTACTTCCTCGATATGTTGTTCTTATGTATGTATTTTTAAATGTAACGTTTTGTTTAATCAATGAAACGAGGTTTACACGTAAGTTATTAAATCGGATTAAGCAGAAAATATAATCTAATAAAGGATCGGGGAAAAAGTTTCTTCGTATTTTATTCAAGACATTTTTTGAAAGGTTAGTTACATTTAATTATAATATATATGTGCCATTTTGTTCGATAACTTGTTGCCATCTTGTAGGTTGTAACATAATCCCGTTTCTGTAGAAATCTTGGGATTTTTGATCACAAAAATGCGACAAGTAGTTTTGACAGTCCTCTCTTGACGTTAACCTATCACTACCCAAAGAATTCTGAAGAGAACGAAACAGGTGAAAATCTGAGGGTGCAGCAAGGTCAAGACTATGTGGTGGATGCATTAACACTTCCCAACCAAGCTCTCTCAATTTTTGCTGAGTGGCCAAAGATGTGTGTGTTCTGGCGTTATCATGATGAAAGACCACTCCTTTTCTTTTGATCAATTCCGGCCGTTTTTTCTCAATTTCTTGCTTGAGTCTCATTAGTTGTTGGCAGTAGAGATCTGAATCGATGGTTTTGCCCGGCGGTAAAAGCTCATATTAAACGATGCCCTGCCAATCGCACCATACACGCAGCATCACCTTATTGCGTGTTAATCCGGGTTTGGCGGGATCTTTTTAACACGTTCTTGTCGTAGGTGATCCACTTTTTATCACCAGTGATCAATCTTTTCAAAAATGGTTCGGTGTTATTACGTTTCAATAGAGAATCGCAAATGAGTACACGATTCATTAGGTTTCTTTCGTTTTAGTGAGCTCGTGTGGTACCCAAATATCGAGCTTTTTTGTACAGCCAGACTTTTTCAAATGGGTCAAAACTGTTTTGCGGTCAATTCTCAATTCCTCGGCTATGTCGTAGCTACTAATATGCCGATCTTGCTCCACTTTTTCAAAAATGGCATCGACTTTATCCGAATGAGGGCGACCAGAGCGAGCTGTATCTTTGACATCAAAATTCCCGGACTGAAAACGCTTGAACCAACTTTATGCTGATCTTAGTGAC
The DNA here is from genome assembly GCA_029286625.1 of Parnassius orleans. Classification (NCBI taxonomy): domain Eukaryota; kingdom Metazoa; phylum Arthropoda; class Insecta; order Lepidoptera; family Papilionidae; genus Parnassius; species Parnassius orleans. The sequence continues at coordinate 34,618 of JAGSMP010000529.1, forward strand.
ACCGCATTAGGTCCATAAACGTCATAAATTGTTTTCGCGGTTGAGTCCCTTTTTTATAATAAAACTTCAGAATGTATCGAATTTATTCGTTAGATTCACTCATATTGGCGGACAGAAAAACAATTGAAAAATGGCGGGAAAGTGTTTTTGTTTTTACTTTTTATTTTCTTTTTCTTAATTTCCTATATGTATTGATATTAAAACCAGCCAGATACACACAGTACAACCAAAGAGATTTTTCTTCAATTTTATACAAACAAAATACGAAGAAACTTTTTCCCCGACCTATTATAATATCTGCCTCAAAAATATTTATTTCTTTATGTATTACATTCAATCATTTTTATACGTATAGAGCCATACTGCAGCTATATTATAATTGTCGAATTGGTCGGCTCGACTGGGGAAAGACCAAGCTCTCACAGTGAGTGTAAAGAACCGAAGAACCTTTTTAATGGAGGCATTTCATTTTTGTCCTCTAGGGTTTTCTTTCGATAATTCACAGGGAGTCAGTAATTTCGCGGTGTTTCACTCCTGTGACTTGGAAAGCACTCTATCCGGTCGTGGCAGATTGCTGTCTAATCAGAGTCGCATTATGAGAGTTAAGAAACAGAGAGTGCACCTGTGATTACATAAACACTCGTGCACTATAACGGATACACCTGTCCTGCGCGGATGTATCCGTCCGAAATTCTCTGTGGAGGACATTGCCACGCGAGGTAAGGAGCAGTTTTTATTATTTTGATTTGATATTTCATTTTCATCTGTAGCCTCTTACGACACCACGGGTTCATATAAATTTTATACCTTAACTCCTGTTAACACACACGATCCTGATACACCTCTCTCGCTTGTTTCACATTCATATACCTACACATACATGCTTGTCGTTAAAGGGTACTCTTAAATTGGTTCATCTTCATCACCTTCATCACCAATTTAGTTGATAAACTTACGTCTAGGTCACTTGCCGACTCTGACACTCACTTCTGCAGCATAAATCTGCTTTGTCACTCTTTCCTCATTCATTCTATCTATGTGTCTAATCCACCGAGGCATTTTTTTTATAAAGATAATAATATATTGTATGTTCATCTTTCTTTACTATTTTCCGATAAATATATAGACAAGAACTAGCACGTATGTCATGTGGAAGTGAGTTCCATAGCTTGATCCGATCTTCTTATATTTGAACATTGTAGTCAAATGCATGACTTACAGAGATGGATCCACCACATCGACCACATTTATCAAAATGAGACAGAATTTTAAGACGTAGCTGTTTTGAGGTCCAGAAGTTCATTGTGGCAGAATGCCTATAAAATTATTTTGTTTATTGTTAATATTTTGTGTTCTGATAAGCTGTTTTTTGTAATAAACACACTCTGTAGTGTTGGGAACACTTAATAGTACAAGTTCATATTGTAAATGATCTATCTATGTATCACCCTGACGTCTAAGTTGAATTATCAACTTCTTCGATCAATAGATTTAGAATTAGATAGATAATTAATTACTGCACTCACCAAATCACAAAATAACAGACAAAAAAATTACAAAACGTTAAAAGGTGCAATGGACGGTCTTAGTGCTAAAAGCGATTTGTTCCAGACAAACTGTAGACCAAAGACCATTTATGTTATCAATTTTTCGATTTCTCAAAAACGTCAAAGTTTTTCGGATAAAATATAGCCTAGATCACTACTGGCATTGCTCTGTACTCGTATCTGTTCGTCAAGTTACATTACAATCGATTCAGCCAGTCCAAATATTAGCTCGGTTAGTCAGAGAGACAATTTTTTAAATTGTTATTCAAGTCCTAATAGCATGCAAACAACACCCTCAGCTGGATAAAAGACAGTTATTTCGCTATTACGTACAGACACTTATCTAATTCTAATATATAAAAATCATAGTTTGTTTGTTCGTATTTTATGCGCTGCCATACCGTTCATCAGATTGCGCTAAAACTTTGTCAACTTATTTCTTGCACTTGCGCGAAGGTTATAGGCATAGTACAATTAACTTAAAATAATTGGCGTGCGTATCGTACCGAAAAAAATATTTGAAAGTTATATATGATTTAATTTGATCGTGAATGTATTATCATTCCTAATTAAACAATATAACTCTTCAAAATTTAAAACGATATTTCCACAATTATTTCTTCTGCGGTAGCAACTCGCCGGGACCAGCTAGTATTTTATATAAATATACTTACACACATATATATATATATATATATATATATACAATGTTCAAGTAAAGCAGTTGCCTCTCAATTTTTAAATATATTTCCGACCTTTTCTTTAATAAAGCGGCTTAAAGCGTACTAAGAAAGCCGTCTTTGATGTGTCTAAATCTTTAACACAATATAAATCTCTTCAACACCCTTAGGGAACTAAATAATGTTTCGCGAGAGGAATTCCTGACAAAAGGAACAATCGACATCGACATCCGAATCAAGATGAAAAAAGAGGAATTCCTCGGAAACGAGCGTTCTCGACCACTTCGCAAAATTATGTTCGAAATAACAGAACGCGAACGGGCGGTGTATTTATTTCGAGCACTTTTGTTTCGAGCGCTCTCCGATCTTCTTATGTTTGAACATTGTAGTCAAATTCACGTACCACATCGTGAATACGCGATCTTAAATTACTGTCGTATTGTCCTTTTTATTGCGTGGTGTTGCTGCCGAATAATATATTTTCATGTGTCATGTGTGTGTGTATGTGTGTGTGTGTGTGTGTGTGTGTGTGTGTGTGTGTGTGTGTGTGTGTGTGTGTGTGTGTGTGTGTGTGTGTGTGTGTGTGTGCGTGCGTGAGTGCGTGCGTGCGTGCGTGCGTGCGTGCGTGTGTGTGTGTGTGTGTATAACACAGTTTGTTTAATTCAAACAGAACATCTCATTCGTATAAAGATAAGCAAATAAATAAAATCTATTTAAAAACAAGCTTACATAGGCGTAACGTATCCACCGTGTAGTGGCGGTCTAATATCATCCACTAACCCATATCGTCGAGTGGGTGTCGTTAAAGGTAACAGAGGGAAACAAACCAGGAGATCGGAAGCAGCATCTTCCTAATAAAAAAAACTGCGGTTGCCGATCCGCCCGCCAAGCGTGGTAACTATGGCAAACATACCCCCCCCCTTCTACGAGGCTAGGCTATGCTCTATGGGGAAGGACTGTGATCAGCAGTGGACTTTTGACAGGCTATAACGATATAGGTGTAACTAGGACCAGCATCGGGGTCCATCATCATCAGCTTACTGTTACCATATTATTACATTGTCATCGAAGTTACGTAAGTATAACAAATTTTAGCTCAATAAGAGGCGAAAAGCAAGTGATTCAAAAATTGGTTTCGAATTTTGAATCGGAATGACATACGAAAATATCAAGTTAAAAAGAAACTTATAATTTAGTGAAATCTGTGAGGTAATCTATTGGGAATATGTACAGCAGTGGACTTTTGATTAACTGTAATGATTTTTTTTATATAATAAGGTGACAAATAAGTACACAGTCAACGGTAAGGGGATGCCGTGGTCTATAGACATCTACATCTATCCTCGATTATGAATCAAAATGCAGATGTGTTTTTACCACTCATGGCTAAGATTTAATCCCGTAATAAGGGTCTCCTGTTCCCGGTGAAAGCGTGGTCCCCGGTCGAGCCCGGTCGAGCCGACCCATTCATGCTACAAGCTTTATTCAATTCATTCATTACAACATTATATTTGATTGTATATATATCTGCTGATTTTTCTGAAAATTTGTCACTACATTCTAAATGTAGTGACTGTTTGAGTGAAATCGCGGCGATTGTTGAGAATCGAAATGTGGAATCTGATTTTATTTTAGGGAACTTTAACGCACAATTGAGAGAATTATTCTGTAAGGAGTTACTTAGTTTTTGTTTTGATCAAAATTTGTTATGTGCTAGTGACACATTTATAAGTGAGGCGCACGGTAGCAGGCGTCATTGTGTGGTCACCAATGCCGCCTGGAGTGTGGTGGTCGGTGTGGATATATATTATGACATTTACTGATCGGATCGCTTCCCACTGAAGATACAGTGTGATCTCTCGATTTTCAGACCTAAATTTGAATTGCAAAATAGGGTAAGCATAAATAAGGTACATAGAGACGAAGGTCAAATTGCAACATACCGTGATATTTGTTTAAAAGTACTGAGAGATATTAATATTTTTGATGAATATATTCCTTGCTGTGATAGAATGTGTTATAAACTCAATAAAAGAAAATCTATAGATAAAATCGGGAAAACGTCGCCGAGTACCGGGACAAACTTGTGTCTGAAGTCGAGTCTTTGCTGAGCAAAGTCTCGGATTGGGCGCGACTAAATCTAGTTCAGTTCAATCCCCAGAAGACACAAGTTTGTGCGTTTACCACTTAAAAGAACCCCTTTGTCGTGTCTCCTCAGTTTTAAGGCACTCCCCTTGCTGCCTCAGCTAGCATCGGAATCCGACACGGAAACAACATATCGGTTAGTATGCAGTTTCGTAGTCACTTGGAAAGGAAGGTCAAATTGGCCTCCAAAAAGCTTGGCGTGCTCAGCAGAGCAAGACAGTATTTCATGCCGGCACATCGCTTACAACTTTACAAAGCGCAAGTTCAGCCTCATATGGAATACTGTTCTCATCTCTGGGCCGGGCACCCCAGTGCCAGCGCCTTCCACTTGACCGCATCCAGCGCAGAGCGGTTCGATTCGTCGACGAACGAGTTATTTCTGATCGGCTCGATTCACTGGTACTGCGTAGGGGTGTTGTATCCCTTTGCATTTTCTATCGCATCTACCTTGGGGAATACTCTGAGGAATTGTTCGGATTAATACCAGCCGCCAAATTTCACGAACGCAAATCGCGTCAAAATTCACGATACCATCCTCACCATCTGGATACTTGGCGGTCCAGGACTGTGGGTTTTACAAGGAGTTTTCTTCTTCTTACAACTTCTCTGTGGAATTGTTTACCACCGGCAATTTTTTCGGACCGATACGACTTAGGGACCTTCAAGAAAAGAGCTTACACCTTTCTGAAAGGCCGGCAACGCACTTGCAATTCCCTGGTGGCGGTAGTCACTTACCATCGGGTGAGCCGAATGCTCGTTTACCCCCTCTTCTATATAGCATCATTGTCAGAGGCCGCAGTGTCTAGTTATAATAAGGGGAAGTGTAGGAAGGGCGTTCGTATTGTTGGCTGGAATAGACATGTCAATGATGCTCACCGGGATGCAATAATTAGTACCGATATGACTTAGTATGATCAACAAAAAAATGAATACTCTCGACCTGTCGATAGCTAGTCTCCAAAGAGAGTTGATTCAGTTGACAGTTGCAATTAAATATTAGTCATAAGTTTGTAGGTTATAACATTTGAATTTTACGAGTGCTTTATTTATAAAGATGTAAGTGTGGCAAACAGCCTGATCAGGTGATAGTTAGATACAGTTACATTTTCTTCATTAAATATCAAAAAACAGATGGATTGTCACCCCTAAGTACTAATAAAACAGTAAAATGGGTCTCTAGTTCTCTACACTTACCGTACAAAACACAGCAGCATTATGACGCTATTCTGTGAGAGCTTAGTCGTTTCCCGGTTGAAGCGACCCATTCGTGTTGCAACCATATAATAACTGTAGCGTGGCTCTAACACACTAAACGTTCTCGCTTAATATCGACCGTGGAAGATGTTTTTAATTTTTATATAAATGAAAGACTGTAATGGACTGTTCAATAACTATTTGTGAAAACTGTACAAAACCTGAATAGAAAAAGATTAGTTTTCAGTGGCCTAATCTGAAGTGCCGTTGTTGTGGCGATCAGCTGTCGTCCCATACGCCACACTGACACTCCGCTGGAAACTAGCGGAGACGGAGTGGGGCCTTTAGAAGTCCGGTCTGGGCGTTGAAGTCCGAAAAGAAGGACCAAGCCCACCCAGAACCGTACCAGCAAATTGCCACTATATTTCAACGGAGAACTTTTTTACTGGTAACGAGGCATTCTATTTTTCAGACATTTCTTATTCTTCAGGTGGCAACGCAGAATCGCAGGTTACGATATTTTCCTTTAGCATATAGTGAATAATAAAGTTGTAATAGTATATAAGTAGAAGCAATTTGGCTGGAAAAGTCATTATTTTATTTCAATATTCCCGTTATTAAGGTTGGAGAGTAAAGTTCTGATGCCATTATCCCTCATCCCCATTATCCCTTGAGGCTAAACCTAATGGAATTCAATATTGACATTATATTAATAAATAACAAAACAACAATTTTTCCACAATATTAAAAGGATTATCTTATTGTCATTATTTTGTATATTCAAGTTAAGTTATATACCTATTTGAAAACAAATAAGAAATAAAATATTTTTTTTTATATTTATCCCTACCCTTGATGAGTATGTGGAGATAATCTCTTTTTCAGAATGTTTAATTCTATAGAGTTCACATAGTGAATTCTTATATAATATCTATGTCAATACTATACTGATACTGAAGCATTAAATATATTCGCGACGGCAAAAAGTGCTTAAAAATATAGTGATTAAAAACAATATTAAAGTGTAATTAGGAAAAATGTTAGTGACAAACCTAAGTAAAAGATGCAGTAATGTAATTTTACAACATGTTTACAACCCTTAGTATTATAGTATAGAGCATCGTTTTGTAATAGTTAAGAAAATAACTCTCATTTGTACAAACAAATAGTAGAAGAATTGTAAACATAGTATTTAATTAGATTAAGGTTTATAGATTAAGGAAATAAAAGAATATTTAGCGTGATGAAACATATTTCCTACTTATAGTAAAATTAAAGAATAAATGTAACCAAATTTTGTGAATAAAGAGGTTAAACGGACAATGGCAAGCGGCTCACTTTAAAGTAAAGCTTGAATCTACCTTAGGGCCTCGGGGCCCAGTAACACAGTAGTAGCTGAAGTTACTAGTAGCAGAAAAAAGTAGTAGCTGAATACAGAACATAGTGAATAGTAGCTAGTAGCATAGTAGCTAATAATAGCAGCTAGTAACCAGTGATAGTAACAGCTAGTTGCACAATATAGTAGCTGATAATAACAGCTAGTAACAAGTGATAGTAGTAGCACAGTACAACGTAGTAGCTTATAATAGCAGCTAGTACTATTAGTAGTAAGTTACTACCGAACAACTTGAAGAAATAGTCAAGTGAAGAAATCATCTGAAAAATATGGCGACCAACCGATAGTGAACAACCGATATAGAAAAACCGTAGTTGAACAACAACCATGGTCAATAACCAATAGTCAGAAGATTTCTGCCGAACAGTTGAGCAGTCGACCCGCTGCCATTTGTATTCTACAGTTCGTGCATTTTGATTTGACGTCAGTCCTTAGTACCCCAGCTGCACCCACAAAGACGGCAGTAGAAGTATCCACCGGAACCTATAAGTGTAGGACGTGAACAACTCGCGGAGTATCTTCGACAACATTTACTCCCAAGTTTCGCCCGTCCGCGTCCGGCACAAAATACAACCAATTTTACGGATTTTTATTGCGTTTAATTTTATTTATTAAATTTCTGACGATTTAAAATCCAACGTAATATTATAACCAGAAAAACAAACATAGCCCAACATATCAGTAAGCTGAACCGATAACCGATGGGGAAGAAAGGTTCTCGATTGGCAGGCTCGTACCGGTACCCCCACGAACGGGTTTCCGCCTTGTCGTGGCGGGGGGGCTTAGTAGCCGTGGCTTGGTCACGGACGGTGAACAAAGAGGAACCCACTTGGCTGGCCCGAGATGGCCACTCCGAGTGGGCTTGGTGAGCCCGCTTCGGATGTGTGTTGGTGGGCTGAGTCGAGAGGGGTGTCCTCTCCCCCTACCGTTGCAGCCGAGGTGGAGTCGCGGAGGAAGAGGAGTGTTGGTATGGCGATGCGCCACTCGCCTATCCTCCGCGACTTTGACGGGGCCGCACCGTTGATGCGGTGGTGGTAGGGCTGCGGGGGGAGAGGAGTGTCAGTATTGCGAGGCGCCGCTCTCCCTAACTCTCCGCAGACGAATCTTAGTTGGTGGCGGAGCCATAGACCCGATCTGCCGCTGGGGTCAGGAAGGTTAGTTCTTCTGAGTGCTCGGGAACACCTGCGTAAAATTCAAGCTTAATATTGCTGTGTTTCGTATGGTGAGTGTAGAGATCTGGAGACCCCTTTTACTGGAATCGAGGCATACTATCTTAGTCCTCAAGAGTGACAACACATCTGAATTTTTATTCTTAATCGGGGATATATTTACTCGTAGGTGTCTATGGGTCACACCATCCACTTATCATCAGCTAGACTGTGTAACGAGCACACACCCTTTTTCTAGAAAAAATATAAAGAAAATATTATTTTATGAATGTCACTCGATGAAGTCTAGCAAGTTAGTAAATAGGTCACTACTTCTCTCCTTTACCGGTATAAGTCAAAGTCAAGGTCAAACATTTTTACTAAATTTAGGCTTGTTTAAAACTCTTTTGAACTTGCGTTCATTTTTTTTTACAAACTGTTGTCGATTTACCCAACTTTGTACAAACAATTCCTTCTCAGCGAAGAACTAGCAAGAAACTTTGTCATCTTTTTTTAAACTTGTTTTACAATTTCGTTTACAACTAGACATTTTTAAAATTATATATGCATTTTGGTTTAGGTTTAGGTTTTGCTTCTAGTATCCGAACCGTTATTTTTACCTTACTGTTATTTATGGAAGCTTAAAATTTTTGGAAATTTTGAGTGTACCATGGATTAAACAGGAGTGTAATGTTTTTTTTTTGGTCATTAAGTACTGAAAATCAGCGTTGTGGTTTCGCCACAACTCATGCTGAGTTAAATTTCGTGTCTTTGTTATAAATTTGTATATTGTATTTCGTCAATGGTTTGTGCCAAAATAAAGTGTTCATTTTTCTTTTCTTTCTTTCTTTCTAATGCTTCTCAACGACAGAACCCATTTTATGGTGTAAGCTATTGTGTCTATAAGGTGTTTGACTGTAGCTCGAATGGATTGGCTCGACCACACTCGATATTGTGGCACAATGCTGCTGTGTTTCTAATGGTCAGAAACATGACCCTTTTTCGTGGTAACGAGGCATTCCGTTTGGTTCTCAGGGATGACAACCGATTTGCATTTTGATTGTTTATCGGTGTTAAATTGATGTCTATGTGCCCCAGCGTTTGCTTACCATCAAGTGGCGGTAGAGGAATTTGCTCCTTTGTCACCCTTGTATCTATTTAAAAAAACCTTAACTAACTTTCCTATCACTTTTCACAAAAGCTTTCATTCGTACACTAAAAGGAACCTTTGTCTTATCTCCTCAGTTTCAAGGCACTCCTTGCTGCCTCAGCTAGCATCGGAATCCAACATGGAAACGACATATCGAATAGTGTGCAGTTTCGTGGTCACTTGGAAGGAAGGCCAAATCGGCCTCTAAAATGCTTGGCGTGCTCAGCAGAGCGGGACAGTATTTCATGTCGGCACATCGCTTGCAACTTTACAAAGCCCAAGTTCGGCCTCACATAGAATTCTGTTCTCATCTCTGGGCCGGGCTACCCCAGTGCCAGCTCCTTCCACTTGACTGCATCCAGCGCAAAGCGGTTTCAATCGTCGCGACCGAGTTCTTTCTGATCAGCTCCATTCACTGGCGCTGCGTAGGGATATTACATCCCTTTGCATATTCCATCGCATCTACCACGGGGAGTGCTCTGAGGAATTTGGAGGAATTGTTCGGATTAATTCCAGCCGCCAAATTTCACAAACGCACATCGCGTCAAAATTCACGATACCATCCTCATCATCTGGATTATTGGCGGTCCACCACTGTGCGTTTTACTAGGAGTTTTCTTTCTCGTACAACTTTTCTGTGCAATTGTTTACCACCGGCAATTTTTCCGGACCGATACGACGTAGGGACCTTCAAGAAAAGAGCTTACTCCTTTCTAAAAGGCCAGCAACGAAACTGAAATTCCCCTGGTGTTGCGGTTGTTCATGGGCGTCCGTCAGGTGAGCCGCATTTGTTTGCCCCTTCTTCTAAAAAAATATATCTAACAGAAAAAAAAAATTTTCTTTTATTGCCAAAAAAACATGACTTACATGCCTAGACTAATTTAAAACTAATATAACAAAATATCTGTGAAGGCCAACAATAAAAATAAATATTTTATGGTGAGTAGTAACATTTATGTTGCAAAAATGTTGTACGGTGCACAATAGGGAATGTTTGTCTGCATTGATAACGAGCGAAATTAATTTTATTTCCTGACATGGTTGAACGGCTAGGAATGTAAGCTGTGTATTTTTTAAACAAAAATTATATTAACAATAGGTTTTCTAATTAGAATTCATTGAGCTGCTCACTCGCACCGAGTTCACAGATCGTGAACACGTGATCGTGCCACAGACATACGTTACCTTTATTGTTTTCATTTCATTTTCGGATCCAGGATATAAAATGTTTTTTTAAAGAATAAGAGTGACAAGCGAGCACACAGTCCACATGATTATAAGAGGATGCTGCGTCCCATATACATCTACATCTATCCTCGATTAAGAATCCAAATGCACATGTATTATTATTCTGTCGGAGTGTGGTCCTTTTCCGTCTTCGTATTACATGTTATATACACTACACTAAAGAAACTGGGGCATGAAATAAAACGGCATTAGCGAAGGAAGCCAATAAAATAATTTGCCAATTCGTTTTATCTTGTCTAAGACTAAAATAAGTATCTTACTTTAAATGCCGAAGTATCTCATGAACGCCATGAGTGTTTAGGAATTTGAAAAGAGTAGAATAATATTATTATACTTTGTTTATAGTGTTATATAGGATTCTAAGACTATCGTAATCATCATCATCTTTACAGCATATCAAGATCTTATATCATGTTCTGTACTGTAACAAAATATATAAATATTATAATTTAGGTTTTTACTTTCATATATAAGTAAATGGCAACACTATTTTGCCGTTAGCATTTTTCTTTATTTCTATTGAATTCATTGGGTTGGCAATCAACTGTTTTCAGTCTGAACACATCCATAATACTGCGAGTTATGGCTACTCTGCGCGACACTAGCTCCATATCGATTGACCGTAATTTTGAACAGTCTAATTGAATCCAACGGCGCGCACGCATACAAATGTTTGTAAGTCGTCAGACCCACTAGAATATCGTACATATCAGTATATGTACTTATCATAGATCATAGTTTGGCTCACCATAGTTTGGGTTGGCAATATCAGTTTTTATTTTTTTTGGGTTGTTATCAGGAAAACGCTGTTATCCCATCTCCTAGTTTGTTTTCCTCTGTCTGTTCCGCCTCTTGCGAAACCTATAGGTCGGTATTGGGAAGTATATACTCTTACACCGCCAATACACGGCTTCTCAACCTTATTTTAAAGATTAAGCGTTATATCGTGCATAGTTAGGTTAACACAAATGAGTGCTTCTGGTCTGTTCTGTGTAAACATCACACTTGTGAAACTACCTATCTTTGCGTTTCCAAAACTATTTCACAAATTAGACGTGGGTTTTCCACTGCTAACTAAGGAAGCTTAAGGTCGCTCAACAAGCTATAGATTGCTATGGGCTATGTTATGTTCAGCAGTGGAGTTTGATTAGGCTTTTAACAGCAGTAGAAGCAGCTTCTGCTGTTGCACCGATGGGCGGGCTCGAACCGGAAAATTAACACGACCTCGCAGAATCGCTCGCTTGGTTAGTGCATGTGGCTGGAGGCCCAACCCCTCCTTATTAACATGGTAGCGGAATTTAAAAATAAAAGTCTACCCCAAGAGAGGTACCAGTACTCCTGGTAATAGAGAATCCCTCACTGAGCATCCACGTGCAAGCTACCCTCCTCTTCCTGAGCGTGGGTGCTCATACTGCTCCATGTATTATGGGGGGGGGGGATCTACAAAATCCACTGGGGATCTACAAAATCCACTAACACAGCACAAACAGAGCGATAAAACTATGGCGATCACTGCCTCGCTTGCCGTGGACTTCAGGGGACATCAGCAACATCAGGGGACTTCACTCAAACCTTAACGCCGGCCACTACCATCTGAAGACGGCAAAGCCGGCCTTGCTCTTTTTGACTGAGACGCAGGTGTCCTCTCCGGCTGATACTTCATACTTTATCCTACCCGGGGTACAAATTAGAACATTACTTAGTGCCCCGGGCTGGAGTTTGCGTATACGTCAGATAGGACATCAGTTCTCGACGCCTCGGCAGTTTTGAAGGTACGGACCTGTCCATCCTTTGGCTGTGCGTAGATTGCCAGAAAAAAAAATGGCGACCGTGACAGGACAATATATCAAGAAATAAGACGGTTACGACGCCGGTCAATTATTTCCTATCACCTATCGTCTCAAAAACTTTTTACCACGGGATATTTCGAAGAATAAGCCATTGCAGTCATCGCCGGACAGTGATCAGCCATCAGCATCGCTTCGCAGCCAGACCAATGCAGCTAAGTGTCTTCCTATAAATTCCCGTCTATACAACCCTAAATTTTCATTTTATCCTTATTAATTTCTACATGTGCTTTAAAATATTTGCAATACATTACGTTATATTTTGAATACTTATATACTAATTCAACAATATAGTTGTCATATTTTATACAATTCTAACAATTTTCAACATTTTTTTTCCAACGTGTGTACTTTCATATCATTACATTTCTTTGTTCGTTACTAAAATTATATCGTTTTATTCCATACATATTATCTCCCCTTCTTACATATTATTTCTAGACATTTCACCACGATTTGCCGAACATTCCAGGATACGAGCTGTGATCGTGCATTACCGTTGCAGAGCAACAATTGCTACGCCTGCCTACCAGGTGACGCCAAGAGGGCAACGTGAGCTAAAATTTATGTCCATCATCTCTATCTGTCTCTGACTCGATTAACTTAGATAGCGAAATTGATGAACGGGACAATATTGAACAATTGTTTTTTTCGAATAAATTTTGGCTCATAATATTTTGAGCCAAAATTTGCAAAAGGGTGCCAATCGAAAATTTCTACTGAGGAGTGCAATAACGAACCTAATTTTGGTAGCTGTTCTTCAGCTGGTTGTAATGAACATCGCGAGGTTAATTTTAAATTGCCGCAAATTCAAATCGCAAAATTTGACGGAGCGTATGGGCTACGAACGCTGGCTCGAATTACGTGACACATTTTTATCGCTTATTCATAATAACGAGCGTATACCACCTATACACAAATTCCATTACCTAATTTCTTATTTAGAGGGCGATGCATCTCGTATGATTTCGAATTTGGAAGTATCTAGTGCTAATTACATAACTGCCTGGAATTTATTGTGTGAACGCTATAACAACAAACGGCAACTTATCAATCACCATTTAAATTCTTTATTAAGTCTTCAACGATTATCTCGAGAATCAGTTATGTCACTTCGATTTATGGTTGATCACGTCACAAAAAATTTGCGCGCGTTAGCCAGTGTAGGGCAACCTGCTGATAAGTGGGATGTTCTGATCGTGCATATTATGAGTTCGCGACTAGACAGCTGAACTCAAGCTAAATGGGAGGAGTGGTGTGGCATGTCGTATCTCCTCAGTTTCATGGCACTCCCCTTGTTGCCTTAGCCAATATCGGAATCCTCGGTGTCGACATATCGAATGACGTGCAGTTTCGTGGTCACTTTTTTTTATAGGATAATGGTTACAAACTGGCACACAGTCCACCTAATGGTAAGTGGTTGCTGTGGCCCATAGACATCTACATTTATCCTCGATTACGAATCAAAATGCAGATACGTTGTCATCCGTGAGGACTAAGATGAGATGCCTCGTTTCCAGTAAAAAGGGTCTCCGGTTCTCTATGAGTGCTTACCTGCGTAAAATAGCTGTAAGTTGCTATTTTACGCAGGTATTCTGTGAGATCAGTTGGCTCGACCGGGGAAGGACCACGCGTCCTTCCCCGGTCGAGCCAACTGGTTCGTGTTACAACTATACCAGTTATATAGCTGCAGCATGGCTTACCACGTAAAAAAACTTTTTAGATACCAATTTAGCCTTCACTTGGAAGAGAAGCCAAATTGGTCTCTGAAAAGCTTGGCGAGCTCAGCAGAGTGGGACAGTATTACATGCCGGCACACCGCCGGCAATTTTACAAGGCACAGATTGGGCTTGATATGCAATACTGTTCCCATCTCTGGGCCGGGTCTCCCCAGTGCCAGCTCCTTCCATTTGATCGCATTCAGCGTAGAGTGATTCTGATCGTCGGTAACCGAGCTCTTTCCGATCGGCTCGACTTACTGGCGCTGCGAAGAGATGTTGCATCTCTTTGCGTATTCTATCACATCTACCACGGAGAGTGCTCAGAGGAATTGTTCGGACTAATTCCAGGCGCTCAATTTCACCATCGCACATCGCAACAAAACTCGAGATACCATCCATACCATCTTAATGATTGGCGGGCCACCACTGTGTGATTTACAAAAAGTTTTCTTCATCGCACAACTCCCTTGTGAAATCGACTACCACCAGCGATTTTTCCGGACCGATACGGCTTAGGGACCTTCAAGGAAATAGCCTACTCTTTTAAAAAGGCCGACAACGCACCTACTATTCCCCTGGTGTTGCAGTTGCTCATGGGCGGCGGTAGCCACCATGGTGAGCCGCATGCTCGCTTGCCTCAAATAAAAAAAAGGCTGTAATGACAATGGTGAAGTGTAAAAACGAATACACAATCTTCTGGTTCATATAGCCCACCGACACCATCATAATAAAATTTCGTGGAAAAAGCCGTTTTTTTTCAATTTCTTACTTGAGTCTCATTAGTTGTTGACAGTAGAGATCCGATCCAATGGTTTTGCCCAACGGTAAAAGCTCATATTAAACGATGCCCTTCCAATCCCACCATACACGCAGCATCACCTTATAGCGTGTTAATCCGGGTTTCCCTACAGTCTGTGGAGCTTGACTGCCCTTTGCCCATGATCTTTTTCGTACGTTCTTGTCGTAGGTGATCCACTTTTCATCACCAGTGATCAATCTTTTCAAAAATGGTTCGGTGTCATTACGTTTCAATAGAGAATCGCAAATGAGTACACGATTCATTAGGTTTCTTTCGTTTTAGTGAGCTCGTGTGGTACCCAAATATCGAGCTTTTTTGTAAAGCCAGACTTTTTCAAATGGGTCAAAACTGTTTTGTGGTCAATTCTCAATTCCTCGGCTATGTCGTAGATACTAATATGCCGATCTTGCTTCACTTTTTCAAAAATGGCATCGACTTTATCCGTATGAGGGCGACCAGAGTGAGCTGCATCTTCGACATCAAAATTCCCGGACTGAAAACGCTTGAACCAACTTTGCGCTACTCTTACTGACACTGCATTAGGTCCATAAACGTCACAATTTTTTTTGCGGCTTGAGTCGCCTTTTCCCTTTTTTTGTAATAAAACTTCAGAATGCTTCGAATTTCTTCGATACATTCTGAAACGACAGAAAAATGTTTTTTACTTTTTAGTTTCTTTTTCTTAATGTCCTATATGTATTGAGATTAAAACCAGCCAGATAAAAATAGTACAATCAAAGAGAAATGTGGTAATCACTACCAAGCCATTTCTAATTTGTTATGGTGTATTTAATTGTAACATATTATATTATGATTTTAAACTTTTCTTTATTCTAGTAAAAATGTCCTACTGGGTTTAAGTTGTTTCTTCCTAGGACAGGGGTATTTTCCGACTTAGTGGTAAATTAAACATAAGAATGACTCTCAATGAGTATTATTTATATAATCTAAATTAAATAAAATAGATATATATTTCTTATTAAAATGCAGATGCATTTACACTCCTATGGAGTCAAAGAAAATGCTTTGTTTCCAGTAAAAAGGGCCTTCGGTCAGAATTTCCGAATGAACAAGTAAAAACTATGCAGCGAATTATAGAAAGAGCTTTTAAATCAAATAGGAGTTTAATTCAGTCCGATAAAACTAACAACTGATCGCCTCTCTCATCGAGGTACGCTCTGATCAAACGTGCTAACGTTAAATCTGATAATGGTTGAATTCTAATTATATTAAAGTAAATATGTACTTACTTCATTGTTAATTATAGAAATGGCTAAAAGACGACTGCATTTTAACAATAGTAAATTAACAATAGTTACTTATTTCATCGTCATTCACGTATTAATAAGAATCAAAATGCAGAAATGCTTTATTACCTTTGAAGTCTAAAAGGAAATACCTCGTTGTCAGTAAAAAGTGCTGCCATTTAATTTTGGTATTCTTTGAGATTGCATTATGTTGCTATTTTACGCTTGTATTCTGTGAGATTAGTCCTTCCCTGTCGAGCCGACATATTCTCCAAATACTGGACAAGCAGTACATTTATTTAATTATCTTCATTCTATATTGCATTCTCTATAAGAAAGGATGTAAAGGCTGGATTTAATGCCTATTGGCATTTTCTACCAGTCAAAGTATTGAGTGGTGAGAATTAGACGTAGGAGTAGCAACTAAAAAAAAGATTGGAAACTAAACTAAATATGCATTTTAATCATCATCATCATCATTACAGCCCTTCACAAGTCCACTGCTGAACATAGGCCTCCCCCAAGGAATGCCACAAAGCACGGTCCTGAGCTACCTGCATCCATCGACTTCCTGCAGGTCTTACCAGGTCGTCACTCCATCTAGTGTGGGGACGCCCTACACTTCGTCCGCCGGTACGAGGCCGCCACTCGAGAAACTTTTTTCCCCATCGGTTGTCGGTTCTTCGAGCTATATGGCCGGCCCATTGCCACTTCAGCTTACTAATCTGTTGAGCTAGTCTGTCACTCTGGTTCTACTGCGGATATCCTCATTTCTAAGTTTATCACCCAGAGAAACCCCGAGCATAGCCCTCTCCATAGCTCGCTGAACGACTTTGACTCACTGTGCCAGCAGTGAAGGACCACGTCTCAGTTCCATAGGTCATCACTGGCAACACACACTGGTTGTACAGTCTCGTCGTTATATGTTGCCAGGTCGAGTCGTCTTAGGTGGCAACCGAAGCTCCACCGGAGATTCTTAGCACACCTGCCCCGCCGTTACCATGGTCGCCACCAGGGCTGCCGGGGACTGGGGCCGTCTCTTTGTAACTTTATTCATGGGGGCGAGCGGGTTGGCAACCGCAGTTTTTTATTGTTGTTTTGCTGTTATCAGAAAGATGCTGCTGCCCATCTTCTGCCTCAGTTTCCCTCTGTCGACTCTTACGACACCCACGGGAAGATAAAGGGCAGTGGGTATTCTTACCCGCCACTACACGGGGCATTATAATATTATGAATAAATACATATATATTTCTATACATCTTACATTTATACATACTATTAAAATTTATATAAATACATATATTCTTCAATAGTTGATCACGAACTAACTTTTTGGCGTTTTTTCTTCTTCTCGACAGTCTGATATGTCTATTGCTGGACATGTTCAAAAATAATTTCAACATACTAACATTAACGTACATTATAATTATAGGTAAGTATTAAGTTAGTGTTTGCAAAACTAATTATTTTAAGATATTTCTAAACTTTAATGAATTGGAATACCATAAAGGGAAACTTAAGCTGAAGATTGGCACGCGCCTTTCAAATCTGTGCCAAATAGTAAGATATTGTTCAATGACTTTAAATTTTTTAAGAATATCGCTTGGTGTTTTTCACAGCAGAAATTTGTAAATGATTTCGTAATTTGTGTGAAGGGACGTAGAGCAGAAATGTAACAGCCTGCATATGCTTCACTATTAGCAAGTCCTACGCGCTCTTTTACTGCTTTTTGTTGGACGTCGCATCACAAAACACGTTTTTTTTTATTTCAGAGTTTTATGCAAGTTTGCTCTCGATAATATTTTCCTTCACCAACGAGTACGTGGTCAATCGCCACTTAAGAATTTCCTATACTTACGAGAATTCTCCACGTTTAATAAAAAAATTATACGTGGTAAAGCCATGCTGCAGCTATATTATGGTTGTAGCACGAATGGGTCCTTCGATATGATACGATTTAGATACAACTTAAGGACCTTCAAGAAAAGAGCCTACACTTTTTTAAAAGTTCGGCAACGTATCTGCTGTTCGCCTGGTGTTGCAGTTGTTCATCGGTGGCGGTAGTCACTTACTATCAGGTGAGCCGCATGCTCGTTTGCCTGCTCTTATATATAAAAAAAACACTGTCTCAGATAAGAGAGAAGGCCTATGTCCAACTGTACGACCTGTAGAGACTGTACTGTATAAACTTTACTTTACTTGACAACGCAAGCGTATATGAGAATTTATCTCTAAGTATACAAGATATATACTTAGATATATATATATATATATATAGAAAGAAGGAAAATGACTTGCTAAAAGCTATTTGAAAAGGGTGTTCATTTATATGGGGAGTGATTTGCTAAAGTGTAGAAAATATAAGCCAACAATTTATCTCAATGTATTGCAATATTTCAAGTACCTAGTACTTGGTAAGTTATACGTGGTAGAGCCATATATTTTTTAATATAATAAGGGCAAGAGTTGACAAAAGTGCACGCAGTTCATCCAATGGTAAGTGGATATAATAAAATAAACGTGGTAGTGCCACGCTGCAGCTATATTATGGTTGCAGCACAAATGTTTCGGCTCGACCGGGATAGGATCACGCTCTTACAGAATACCAGCGTAAAATAGCAGCTTAATGCTGCTGTGTTTCGTATGGTGAGTGTTGAGAACCGGAGACCCTTTTTACTGGAAACAAGGTATTCCATCTTAGTGCTCAGGGGTGACAACGCATCTACATTTTGATTCTTAATCGAGGAGAAATGTAGACGTCTATGGGCTACAGGGTCACAGCGTCCACTTACCATCAGGTGGACTGTGTGCTCGTTTGTCACCCTAATTCTTTTAAAAAAAAATCTATTCTCAATTAAGAATCTAAATGCAGATGCGTAGTCACCAATGAGAAATGAAATGGAATGCCTCGTTTCCAGTGAAAAGCGTTTCCGGTTCTCTACCCTCACCATACAAAACACTGTAGTACTAAGCTGCTATCATGATAAAACCATAATATAGCTACAGCGTGGCTATATTATGGTTCACGTATAGCACGTAAATTATACCACGTATATTCGGCTACAACACTGAGATCTTAATCAAACACTGGTATGATAAGAAATATTAAATAATAATCACCACGAGCGTTGTGATTAACAGAACAAAGTGCAATAAAGAACAACGACTACTAACAACGCAACGTAACGTGCTTGGACTACAAAAACTGATAACGTAACTTGATGAAACATATTATGTCGTTTCATTTATCTATTTAAATATAATAAAATACAGCATTCAGATTATTTTTAAATTCAGAATCTAGTAATTATGCAAAATGATTTTTTTAAGGTTATGTGGTATATTATTAATCTATAGCATTTTGAAATGAAAGATTTTCTTAGAGTTTTGGCGGGAACTTGACCGGCGGCGGATTGCTGCTCCTGTATTATTGTTTAATTATTGGTTTGAAGTGGATTTTAATATGTAAATGTGGTGCGATTTTGTGTGTTAAATGTCTGCGCATGTGAACTATTAGTGGGAACGGTAAAACAAGTGCTTCGATGGTGATGTAAATCTCAAGATAAGGTATGTGTCTGCTTAGGCGCCTTGAGATACTATGGCCAACTGTCTGCTGGCTATAGCATGGCATGCATGGCTGACGCATTAACATATTGTGAAGCAGTGTACTATAAAGAATTATTGTCACTTGATACTGGGATAAATGAATACATGGTTTAAAGGACAAGCATCCAAGTCAAAAATCTTAATAAAAAAAGGATTTTCTTACTTCAATACTTAACATAAGTTTACACGGTTCCCATTGACAGGAATTGGAATATGATTCAGAAACAAAACCGGATTCAGCCTTAGAAAAAATATGGATAAACCGTAGGAATTATATCACAGAGTACTTTTTATTAGAATTATATAACCTTTGCTACCCATGAACTTCTCTAGTAAAGCATTGTTATATACTCATTGTTTAGGAACGTAAATAATTACGGATGCGTTCAAAAAATAAGTTATTTAATGCTGCGTTCTGATGAGCAATTGTTTATATTTCGCCAGCATTTAAAAATAAACTGATTATATCCATTAATTAAATTGACAATGTCCTACAATTTGGTGACAGTCTCATGTTGGTAACACTTTATGTTTTTTACTAGTCCAAAATGGCCATTTTTCTTTACGAGAAAGAATAAATTTCCATTTCAATTCAATAATTTTAAATTATAATAGTATGGGCAAGCATTCTACAGTATACACACATTATGTTGTTCTCATACATGTTTTTTTTTTGCGAACCGTCAAATTTTTTCGTTTACAACAAAAGGGATCGTCTATTAGCATTTATAAAACTGGAAATGGAAAAATTCTTTTTGTTCTCGAATCAATTGAACGGAGAACAATATCAGTAAAGTATTTTTACTGATAATGAATACAAGTATTTTTGTAATTTGTTTTTATGAATTTACTGGATTATGTATGCAACATTTTGGCTTGCCCTTATTTTCTTTTCTTTTTTATGAGTGATTTGTATGTTGATAAAAATGATTTTTAGCTTAATATAATAAATAATGTCCTCCAGACCGAATTTCTATCACGGCGGCCATTCTCAACGAAGACTAGCCATCTGCGCAGGACAGGATTATAGTGCCTGAGTGTATACGCAAGTACAGGTGCACTTTCTATTCCCGACTCTCATATTCCGATGGGACGGTAATCCGACTCAACCTAAAAAGAGATCAGGCGCAGAACTAACGGCTTTACGTGCTTTCCGAGGTATGGGGATGTAACACAGCTAACTTCCTGACCGGGCTGCTACTGAGAATTTCTTGTCAGAAAAACCTAATAACTGATTTTAACCCGACCCGGGATTCGAACCCGGCACCTAGAACCGGACATCCGTTTTACTGGAAACGAGGCATTCAATTGTAGTCCTCAGGGGTAACAATGCATCTGCATTTTGATTCTTAATCGAAGATAGGTATACATGTTTATGGACCACAGTATCCACTTACAATCAGGTGGACTTTATATTCGCTTATCACCCTTATTCTATAAAACAAACTCGCTCCGCTGACGACTCTTCACAGAGGTCGTATACTGGTATTCAGAGACATTTTCAAATTTAAGCTCAATCATAATGTAAGAATTCGTATAAATAGTTTTTTTTTCATGTACAAATCCGAAGTGATTGTCGAACTTACAACCTACCAGATGACAAGTAGTGTCTATTTTAGCCCATGGGTACCTGCAACAAACTTTAAACATACAAGACTACAAATGCGTTGTCACTTCTGTTGAATGAAATGGAATGCCTCACAGCGTGACCTCAAGTCCCACTGGGTGTTTTGCCGGTTCTTTCCAGGACTGAAATTTTTTTACAAATCAGTGGTAAAAATAAAAAAATAATTTTAATAATAATTTCTTATAATCTATATTAAAGATGTTAAAACTTAATTATTTGCGCAAAAAGGTTGTCTGGAAGAAACCTCTTCAGAGCGATAAGACCGGCTGTTGTACTTTCTATTTATATATTTCATTTTGGTTCGTTTTAATGTTTATTGGTGTACAATATGGTACTTGTTCTTTAATATACTGGTAATCTGTATTGAATAATAAAATATTCTATTCTATTCTATACCTATAATAATACTGGCTCTCTATACCCTTCAGACCGGATCACAGCTGAACAAGCACTGCTATTATATTACCTATATAGATTTATAAAAAAAAACTTTATCAATGACGTTAATAATGATTTCACTAGGTACCAATAACTAAGTGTTTTAATAGCACGCTAATATAGCAGTCATGTTAGGTGTGTAATATATTTTCCGTAGCATGATTAAAAGTAAAATAGTATCAGCAGGAAAAAAATAAAACTGCAATTGGCGAGCTCAACCAAACTTTCAGCCAAATAGGACCTCATTTGAATTTAGTTGCATAAAGTTTTATAGTATCGAGATGAGTTGTTTCGAGACAAGTATTTGGCAAGGAAATACTTTGTGGCTTAGAAATGTAAGTTAAATTTTATAAGTGAAAGATGTTTTATTTTATTTTACTTAAAATGTACATTGACACCGATGATAAAACTTGTATTCAATTTCAACTGTTTTTTTTATATAGAATAAGTGACAAACGAGCACGCAGTCTACCTGATGGTAAGTGAGTGCTGTGGCCCATAGCTCTCAACATTTATCCTCGATTAAGAATAAAAATGCAGATGCGTTGTCACCTCTAAAGACTAAGATGAAATGTCTCGTTTCCAGTAAAAAGAGTCTTGGCTCCAGTTCTCTACAATCACCATACGATACACAGCAGCATTAAGTGTGGTTTTTCCCCGGTCGAGCCGACCCATTCGTGCAACAACTAATATAGCTGCATGTATAAAAAAGTTAAATTAAGGTTTTATATATAATAATGTCCGCCAGAGCGAGTTTTGGTTTCTGCATTCAGTATGTTAGCAATAAATAAGATATTGTTGAGAACTGAGGTAATTCAAAGACAAATCGCTCGCCGTAAATTCCACAGTACGCGCGCAACCCGGGCTCGATCCCTGGCGGTACCGATGTAATTTTTAATTAGAATTTTAAGTTCTGAAATACCACGTGTTCGGCGGTGAAGGGAAACATCATCTTGAATTCTGCATCAATCAATTAATCAATATATTTTTATTGTACAATTATACACATTCAGACGAAAACTCAATGAAATAAATTATATCAAAGGTACAAAAACGGTCTTATCGCTCTGGAAGCGATTTCTTCCAGACAACCTTTTTGCACAGAGAAATGTTGTTTGCTGCATGTCAACTGCATGTCTGAGGAATAAACATTTCGACAGCACATGAAGGTCACCAATACGCAAAAGCACTAATCAACTAATTAATCCACAACCTTCTCTCAGAAATCAGAGAAGGCATGTGTCCAACTGTGGGATCTTTAACGGCTTTACAGATATTAAATAAGTCAATAAATGCAATAAAATATTTTACGTGGTTGAGCCACGCTAGAGCTATATTATGGTGGTAGCACGAAAGTGAGAGTGTGGTCCTTGCCCGGTCGAGCCGACCGCAGAATACCAGCGTAAAAAAACAGCTCAACGCTGCTGTGTTTCGTGTAGTGAGTGTAGAGAACCGGTGATCACTTTTACTTTAAACGAGGCATTCTACCTTACTCCTCAGGGGTGGCAACGCATCTGTATTTTGATTCTTAAAAGAGGATAGATGTAGATGTCTATGGGCCACAGCGTCCGCTTATCTTCAGGTAGGTGGACTGTGTGCTCCTTTGTTACCCTCATTCTATAAAAAAAATCATGTGTGCAGTTCACACGCGGTGGAAGAACTACTTCATTCTATGGGTAAAGTAATTTTTTCGAATAAAACTTGACTGACTTTCAATGTTGTACGTAAAATGTTGTACGTAGACGCTAGACGGCCTAAACACGACTAATTTAATATAATTCGGTATGTTATGAAATCGTGGATTGTTATAAATAGATTAGGATTAAGATTTTATTCAGTATGGTTAATTTTATTTATTTTATAAATTTTAAATTTTTTGTCTGTTTATTTTAACAGTTAACTATCTTTTAAACACCGCACAAAGAGGATACCGAGATAATAGGAAACACTGTATATTGTATTCTATCTCATTCTCTCGCAGGCTAAATTCTATAGATGTACAGATATGTTTGTCTCTTTTAAGAGTCGCTTTATTGTTTCATCGAATTTCAAATCACAACAATTCTAAAGAAGTTTTCACTTCAAAAACCTTTCTCCTGAGATATAATTCATATTTATATATTACTGGCACGCGTTGTCCTTTTAAAATTGTAAAAAAATAGTTTATATAATTGAATTTGTAAAACATCATAAAAGGAAGTAGCGGACCCTTTACTAAATTCTTTATGAATAAAGTAAATCGTAAAAATACAAATATAGCGGAAAAATTATTGTTTGTAACTTTGTTAGGAAAGTATTGCGAAAAAATTCCCTTTCGTAGGAATTTTTTCCTTCGGAGCGTCAGAATTGTTGTACTATTTTTAACTCAATTACGAAAAAAAATTTCTGGATCGCGGATCGTTACTGAACTCAATTAAGATCGTATCAGAAGGGGAATTACAAGAATTGAAGGAAACATTTGTATAATAGCGGTAAGTAGTAAAATATTGGATATGAAATCAAAAAATTATGATTTCTAATAATATTTGCGAATACAACACATGAAATAAAACTAATTATACGGACTTCATTGATTTTAATTTTAATTCAGCGTGTTATGTCGGTGTAAGAATATCCACGACCCCATATCGTCTCGGGGATATTGTAAGAGGCCAGAGGCCACAGAGAAACAAATCAGGAAATGGGCAGCAAATTTCCAGAACGGAAGCGGGAAAAGCAATAACAGGTGGTGCGTTCGTTTGTTTGTACGCCTATAACAACTAAAAATAAAAAATAAACTATGGTTGCTAATCCGCCTGCCAAGCGTGGCAACTATGGCCAATATTCCCCTATGAAGGAAGCCTAGGTTCAACAATAACCTTTTGAGAGACTATAACGGTAAGAATAAATGTCAGAAATTATTTTTAATTTCTGACATTTCGGGAGCTTTATTAATCTGTGGTGTTTAACGTTCTGACGTCATAGTCTACCCAGGCTAGCAAGAATCCATTAACCATAAATTACTATCTAAACGCTGGCCTTTTACCGCCTTTATTATCGCTTATTTTAATTAAGTATAATTATATTATACACATTTTTTTTTCATTTAGAGAAAATAGATAGAAAAACCATAAGCATTTTTTAAATGGACGTTGTTTTTTATGAGAAAGGCACTTAAATATTAGTATTTGGTCCAATCTTCGCAAAACGAGTTTACAATACCTTGCGGCCTTATTCATAAAAATGGATGTTCAATTTAAGAAATGCTGAAAGTTGTTCTCTCTCTTTTTATAAAATGACAAAAGAAAGAGACAGTTTTAAAGACAACTAATACTTAATTTAAATAAGCTATAATCAACGATTATAAGTAAGACTTTAAAAATATTAAGTAGTATGCTTGACTATGAATTTGAATTTAATAAGTAAAGGATACCGTTGATACCCAGTCATCTTCGTTATAGAGATTTGGATGTATTTTAATATTAATATCAATAGCCTCATAAATCATTCTTATTAGTGATCGGTGTTTTTATCATAAAATTGAGTCCCACAAAATTCATTTTTAATAGCAAGTAAAAGCCGACTTCAAATAATAAAAAAACAAATTAATTTCATAATGATTTCTTATGTTTACGAACAACACACATTTAAATGAAACTAGTTTTTTTCCGTTTTATTTATAGAATGGGGATGACAAACGAGCACACAGACCTCCTGATGGTAAGTGGATGCTATGGCCCATAGACATCACATTTATCTACGATCAGGAATCAAAATGCAGATGCGGTGTTACCCCTGAGGACTACGATGGAATGCCTCGTTTCCAGTAAAACGCGTCTCCGGTTCTCTACACTCACCATACAAAACGCAGCAGCATTAAGCTGCTATTGTACGCTGGTGTTCTGCGGTCGGCTCAACCGGGGAAGAACCACGCCCTCACTTTCGTGCTACAACCATAATATAGCTGCAGCGTGGCTCTACCACGTTAAATTATTGTATTGCATTTATTAACTTATTTAATATCCGTTGAAACTAGTTTCATTCAAATTACACATTCTGAAGATATTTTAAGTTTCATATTTTATATTAAAATTTAACATACAGTCGAATTGATAACCTCCTTCTTTTGAAATTGGATAAAAATAATATAGTGTTCGTTTTTTAGCTTATTCGATATAAAGCTATTTTAAAAGTTATTATGTTGTTACACATAGACGGAGGGACAGAACACAACAGTGACAGCGGAACTCTAAAAGCGGTATCTTTTGTTTAAAAAAAATCCTTTTCATTCGTTTGATTCAATTCAACTTCTTTATAATATTTTTTTAAAGTTCTTTTAATGATCGAAAGTAAGCGATTGGTAGTGGTACTGAGCGTTACGGATTCGATTTTCGCACAGGACAAGTATTTGTATGCCCTACTGTTTCGAGTCTAATTGTTAGTTCACATGCAGTTTAAGTATATAAAACGCCTCCACGATATAGACGCTAGCTCTAGTGTCATACATTGCTCTGCTGTCATACATTATTCGCGTAAGAACTAACAGCTCCAAATAATTCCTTTTTTATATAGTATAAGGGTGACAAACGATTACACAGTCCACCTGATGTTAAGTGGATGCTGTGGCTCATAGACATCTGCATCTATTCTAGATTAAGAATCAAAATGCAGATGCGTTGCGACCGCTGTAGACTAACATGGAATGCCACGTTTCCAGTAAAAAGAGTTTCCGATTCACTCAGCATGCTAAACATAACAGTACTAATCTTCTATTTTTTGCTGGTATTCTGTGAGAGTCTTACCCCAGTCGAGCTGATTCCTGCTACAACCATTATATAGCTGGAGTGTGGCTCTACTACGTATATTAGTTCTTTGAATTCGACTCTTACTTCTTATTAAAGTTTAATAATTGTTGATCGTTTGCATGATTACGCAAGCGAGCTGATTCCTGTAAAAAAACACACACACACACACACGCACTCAGAATTACACAATCGCACTGGTGTCAATGAGCTGATTGGTGACGATGATAACAATGTAAATCGTGATTTTTATTTATTAGACTATCTAAAGTAATCAAAATTTCATTTTATAATGGTTCACAAAAATTGGAATAGCAGTGTTGTAGCAACACGTATATAGTGTCTAAGAATTTATGTTACATGCAGTATGGCACGTTCCTCATATCTGAGGCGGCGTGTTATAGCTTAGATAATTTAATAAATCCACGAAATTGCAGCATATTGTCTTTAAATTGCTATAAGGGCTATACAAAACTTTTCATTTTTATTAATGAAATATTTTTTTCTATTAATTTAAAGAAAACATATAAGTATTCATATGAAACACCTTTTAAACATTTTTGGGTTGTCTGCGTTAACGTGAAGGCCAAATGCTTTAATCCAGTCAAGTATTCGTTTTAAATCTGCATTGATAGCATAGATAGTATTAGGGAGATCGCTAGGACAAGCTTTTGTATATACATATGTATTTGTAGATCATCTGCATAAAGGTGGTAGAAGAAGTTAAATTATTAGATATTGAGTTTATAAAAACTGCAAAAAGTAAAGGAGATAAAACGTATCCCTGTGGCACACCAAAACATACGTTACACCAAAACAATAATGTATCGTCAATATGTATACGGTGCTGGCGACCAGACAGGTAACTCCGAAACCAACTAATCGCTGTTGGAGATACGTTAAGAGAGCGTACCATACCAAGTAAGACAATATGGTCAACGGTATTAAAAGCATTACCGAAATCTAATAAACAAAGAACACTCACTTCACCGTGTTCCTTCCTAAACGGATGTCTTGGGTGATGTTTACCAATGCTGCGGTAGTACTGTGTCCAGGTCGAAAGCCTGATTGTAAAGGATTAAGAAGAGAGTTTGCATAAAGAAAACTGTTGAACTGGGTGTAAATAAGGCATTCAATGACTTTATTTTGTTATGTTGTATAATTAGTTTTTTTGTATTATTATATATTTAAAAAAAAAACATTTTAGAAAATGTTTGGACGCGATCTACTCATTTTCGCTGGTTAATATTAACTTAGTGTTCAATTATGTTATTATAAGCCGATTGAGACATGTTAACAAAAATAAGCTTGGTAATGGACATACTGTGCATTTTTTGGGACTCAGTTTAAGTGCATTTTCTATTATTGCCTCATGAATTACAGGCTCTGTGGAGTATAGTAGCTGGTAAAATTCTTGCAAAGCTTGAGTTTGATTTTAATATTAGGTCCTTACATATGAAATTAGCGTTTTCTCGTACTGACCAATTTGATCTGAAATATCTCCTCTTTGGTTAAGAATTCCAAATTCAAATTTATAAATTCATTTAGCTGGTACATTTGAGTTTAGAAAACAGTCATTAATTTGTTTTTTTCCTCATTATTTTTTTCTTTGGCGTCGCTTATTACCGCACAATGGAAAACATGAAATATCGGTATATATACGAGTACGAGTTCTACCGTGGCACCAGTGCTGCAGAAACAGTTCGAAGGATTAATGATGTGTACGGCGCTGGTGTCGCAAAAGAAGAAGAAGTTTTTGGTTTCAACGTTTTCGTTCTGGAAATTTCGACCTTCAGAACCAACCCCGTGGACGGCCGGAGACCTAAGTGGAAAATGAAGAATTAAAGGCTATTGTGGAAGCGGATCCATCACATAGCACTTCAGAGATAGCTGCAGGCTTCGGGGTAAGTGATAAAACTATATTAATCCACTTGAAGCAAATCGGGAAAGTAAAAAACTTGAACGATAGGTACCTCATGATTTGAGTGAATCGGACTTGCAAACATGCGTCGACTGCTGTGTTACTTTGCTCAACCGACACAATAATGAAGGGATTTTAAATCGAATCGTTACTTGTGATGAAAAATGGATACTGTACAATAATCGGAAGCGCTCGTCGCAATGGCTGAACCCTGGAGAACCAGCCAAATCCTGCCCTAAACGAAAATTGACTCAGAAAAAGTTACTTGTGAGTGTTTGGTGGACTAGCGCTGGAGTCGTTCACTACAGCTTTCTAAAATCTGGCCAAACGATTACGGCAGATATCTATTGTCAGCAACTGCAAACCATGAAGGAAGAACTAGCTGGTAAACAACCGAGATTGGTCAATCGCTCTAGGCCACTGCTGCTTCACGACAACGCAAGACCACACACTGCACAACAAACAACCACTAAGTTAGATGAGCTACAATTGGAATGTTTGCGACATCTACCGTACTCCCGGATTTTGCTCCAACAGATTACTATTATTTCCGGAATTTGCACGACTTCTTACAAGAAAAAAAATTCAACCCCGATGCGGTAGTCCAAATCGCCTTCAATGTCTTTATTGATTCTCGCCCCCACGGTTTTTTTAGTAAAGGGAAACGTCAATTTCATATGTAAGGACCTAATATTTGAAAAATGTTATTAAATCACTTTTAAATTAAAACGTTTTATGTTTTGTGTGGATATATTAAGATTTCATAGGATATTATGATATGAAAACAACTATAATAAACTAATCTAACTATTTCTACGAAAAAGGTACTTCTTATCTTTTTACCACATATGCTACATCGTGAAGTATTCGAGTATTTATTTGTTCACAAAGTGCACAATAAGTTTTAATATAAAATTAAAAATCACTTGAAAAACTTTTACAGGCGTTCCAGTAAAATACATTGGACAATTACAGTTACAATTACAGACTTTGTAAAAGCTTAAAAAAATTCCATAGTTGCATGCTTGGCAAATGGGGTAGCCAACATTTTTTTGAAATATTTTACGAACCTTTCATGATGATATATATATATATTATATATAGTGGATTTTCTTACGCAGACATAATACAGCGAAAAAAGTTTTACTCCAAAAAGTTAACAATTGTTTTGTTACGGATTACAGACTAATTCTCATACAAAATATATCTAATACAAAAATACTGTAGGCCTGCATAATTTGATTTTATTTTGTGTGATTTCAGGAACCCAGCGGTATAAACTTAGATACCTCTACTGGCAGCTTTATTACAAACAAGACAAAAATGTAGCACATGAAATAAAAAGTAAATAAAATATAAATATAAATGCGCCTTTTACAGGTGGCTAAATGAACATTGTTTTTATAATGTGAATGACTACTTAAATTTGACATGATGTGACACAATATTAATTATATATTTTTTATTGAATTTTAATCTTAATTATATTTAAATTTGTATGTATTTGTATTAGTATTTGCTAATTTGTAAACGTTGACATGCCGATAAATATTTTAATTGAATTTTGTATTATAATATAGTAAACTGAATTATAAAAAATGTATTTGCATGCTATTATAGATGGCTGAAAAAGCTGAACTACAATTTATAATAACCACCTAAATGTACCCCTTTTCAAAGCAAATAAATCTTCATTTCATTTCATTTCATTTCATTTCATAGCTACATTTAAAATTGTTACAAAAATATTTTTTGTACCGAGAAAAATCAATAAAGCCTTCATTATATCTATCCATTGCAGCCTATCAAAAGTCATAAAAACTTCTTTATTACAGAAATTCTACTGCATTCATTTTACTCTCAGAGTGTTTCGTTAGTTTTCGATATATTTTATTAATATTATTAACTTATAGTATGAGCTATATATACTATATATATATGCATCGACAACGCCTAAATTATAATGGGATGGAAAGACAGATGCTGGCAAATTATTCCACTCCTTTTCTGTACGCATTATGAACGAAGAAGCAATTTTACTTAGAAAATTTCTATATACTCACTACGCTGGTTGGCCGGGCTAATAACCATACAGCCGATACTTTTGCATATTTGTAGAAGTGATGATGATAAACGAGCACACAGTCTACTTGATGGTAAGTTGATGCTGTGGCCCATAGACATCTACATTTATCCTCGATTAAGAATCTACCAAACCAAACCACTGAGGACTAAGATGGAATGTCTCGTTAGTAGTAACAAGGGTCTCCGGTTCTCTACACTCAGCACGTGAAATACGTTCTAATTTTCTTTGTGCATTAAGCTGCCAACATTAATCCTTGATTAAGAATCAAAATGCAAATGAGTTGTCACTACTGAAGGTTAACAACGAATGTCTCGTTACCAGTAAACAGGGTCTCCGGTTCTCGTCACTCATCATACAAAACACAGCATCATTAAGCTGCTATTGCACGCTAGTATTGTGTTCGACCGTGGTTCTTCACCAGTCGAGCTGATCCATTCGTGCCCCAACTTGGCTCCACCATTGTAATGCTTACCATGTCCAGTTTGTGAAGTGTCAATTTAACATTGTAAACGAACTTTCTGCTTGTCGCCAGGGCCTCATCATCAGATCATGGTCAGTCGTCAGTAAGGTGTACCTCGTGCAGACGTATAGCTCAATCATTATGAGTAAAACTTGGAAAACGACTTTGACAAAATCAATTAACTTAATACCAATGTAATCCCGTGCAACTAATTAGCACCTTGATCGGCTTCTACGCTACTGCAAATAAGCTTACAACTGCCGTTCTAATTTTCTTTGTGCTTTTTAACAGATTAAATCTTCATTAACGTTGCATTTGCAACATATTTTAGGATATTATTTCTTTATAATAAGTGACGCAATATTTAGATTTAGATTAGTTTAACAGAAAGCCTGTTCAGGCATTCCCATGCATGAGAGGGTTGTGAAGAAAGATCATGGTGCGATTCAAGTGCGTGTTCAATTTCCTTGAAATATTTTACTTTTCCTTACAATGTTTTCTATGAATATTCTCATGAACGATTAAAGTAGAAAGGAATTTGGTTTATTTGTAATTGTAACAATAAGAAAATATTGTAAATGACGGCCAGAGCTGAAATCTCTATCACAGTTTTTTTTTAGAAAATCAGGGTGACAAACGAGCACACAGTTCATCAGATGGTAAGTAGATGCTGTGACCCATACACATCTACATTTATCCTCAGTCAAGAATCTAAATTCAGATGAATGTCGCCGCTGAGGACTTAGATGTCACGCTTAAACGTTGTTATCAATGAATGGAATTATATTAATTTACCCAGCAGAACCATTAAATTAATTAATTAAGCCGTAGATAATTAAATGTTGTCAAGAAATGGCATTCAATTAATTGACCCTGCAGAAGCTTTGAATTGACTTATCCGTAGATAAATTA
Organism: Parnassius orleans; assembly: GCA_029286625.1. Classification (NCBI taxonomy): domain Eukaryota; kingdom Metazoa; phylum Arthropoda; class Insecta; order Lepidoptera; family Papilionidae; genus Parnassius; species Parnassius orleans. Next base: position 66,571 of record JAGSMP010000529.1, read on the forward strand.
ATTGAACATATTATGTGATACATAAAAAAAATATATACTCGTATATATTTTACTAAGCCAGCGCTTATCTATAATCCTACCTGATGGTAAGTGGTGATGTAGCCTAAGATGCTGAAGTGCACTGACTTAACAAAAGCCTATTCACTCTTGCCTTGAAGACACCCACACTGTAATCGGATGGAAAGACAGATGCTGGCAACTTATCCCACTCCTTTGCTGTACGCATGATGAACGACGTGGCGAACCGTTTGGTTCGAATGCGTGGTAAGTCAACAACAAAACAGTGGAGACTGGCCGAACGTCTGGTTGTCCAATGGTGGAAGGGAGAGGGAGGAAACAAATTATGCAATTCCTGCGCACACTCTCCAAAATGCATCCTGTAGAAAACCGAAAGGATGGAATGAGGATTACTACGAGAAAAAAAAACGCAAAACGACATAATAAGACTTGAGCATAAAAACTATAAACAATGGACACAAAAGGGGAAAGGATAAGAAAATAAATATGTTATTAAATAAATGGCAGAAGATTATAAAGTAAAAATAAAGAAAAACGCTAGGTGAGGGCAGTTGAAACAGGTGATGAGGCAGCAGCATGTTGCTAATAACAACTCAAAATTATAAAAGAAATCTGTTGCCAACCCGCCTACCAAGCGTGGCAACTATGGCAAATTTCGCTCTATGAAGCAATTTTGGGAGGCCTTTGTTTTGACTGTGTTGACTTTTATATGCTGTAATGGTTGGTAATGGAGTGAAATGTTAATAAATTCTCTAACGTCGCCATCACTCGGTGAAATTTTTATTCATTTTATATTCAAGCTTAAATATATCAACACTGAAGCTTTCATTGGAAAATCATATTTCTGCCTCCGCAATAGATTGCATCATTTCTATGGACTTCAAGATGAATAGTTTGTATGCAGTAACGAATGGATGTAATTTACTTTGCTGAAAAATATTTACTTCCGAAACTAATTTCTATCTTTTTAAAATGTTTTTAAGATATACTTTCCGGTATACTGAGACAAGCGCAATGTGACTTAGAAATAAAATACCTTATTTAATTCGGTACATACACCCATTTCTATCCCGTAAGTCTTAACTCTTAATCTTATAATAACGTTACCTCCACACTAGGCTTTTCTCTTGTATCATGGAAGTAGTTTCCATACATAAATTGCACGAGGACAAACATCCAGACCCGGAACAAACATTTGTAAGCTATACAAATACTTGTTCCGTGCGGTATTAGAGTCCGCGGCCATTATTGCTGCAACTCATTGCCAAGTCACTGCGCCACATTGTTGTCGTATAAATAGTTAATTATTCGTAAATCTGAAAGAAATATAACAAACCACACGGTGGTTACGGCATAAGAGAATCCATGATTGATTCTTTTCAGATGTCAAATTTTTTTTTTGGAAAATATTAATGTAAGCATTCTAACATTCGTTTGCTACTATTTTCTTAAAAAATAATTGGACTAGTACAAAAATAACTTGTAATAAAAATTAAAAGTTGAGTTCAAAGAACTAAAAAAAAAATAATTTCGCATTCTGAAGTCGGTGCTAAGATATAGTGTTAGAATTATAGCCCCGACTTTTTTACCCTTTTGAATGGACTAAGAATAAGACAATCTCAAAGTGACCTAAATAGTTCCATTACAAAAAAGAATCATATAAATCGGTTCATAATTGACATCGCGAAACAAACCTACAAAAATCATACAGTCATATTGTTAATTTCCCCCTTTTTTTGAAGTCGGCTAACAAAAATTACAAGCTTGTACAACTGTAACTGTCGAACAAATTGATTGCATCGCTTCTTCAGGCTGTGAGGCGGAGAGCAGTGATGCAACGGGAAATAGATGCTATTTGTCTACGTGAAAGGTCTGAATCAGATGTATAAAATTTTTACCTCGGAGTTGGTTCAGTCGAGCGAAAAAGAGAGATAGATCAAACAGACAGCAACGTTAAATTTAAAAGGAAATTTGTAATATTTGATCGAAATTCAGAGGGAGATCAAAAAATTGTACATAAGAGTGTTTAGTAAAGTAAAGGATAAAAATCATGTATTAATTTCTTTTTCTAACACGAATGATACACATTGAAAAAAAGAAAGAGAGAATTCCATCCCTAAGGGTGGGAAAATATACTATGACCAAATTTTTAAGTAATTATTTAGACGACATTCTAATTAGCACTTTGAGCTTAAGATATTACGTAGTCCTCTCAAAAGGGACAAAAGATTATACTTTTAATGAAAAGGTAAAGCCTACTTCAAAGAACTAAAAAGAATTTTTAACTAAAAGTAATATCTACGTAACAGATTCAGAAATCGATGCTACTCGTAAGACATCATTAAAGATTTTAAAATAGACTTGCTAAGAGCCGCGGAATGAAATGAAATGACGTGTCTTACCTAGTTTGAAGAGCACCTCCCGCCCTCAATTGCGTGCACTATTAATTAAATCAGTGCATGCAATTGAGAGACACAAAAACAATCTTATTTAGAAACAAACTTATTCCGTAATTTACTGAAATATCTTCCATTAAACCCATAAAGGAAAATATACTAAAAAATGGAAATTTTATTAAAAATATTATAGTTTTATCACCTTGGAGGTGATTAAGTAATCACAAGATCAAAGTAACAACTAGAATGTCATCTAAATATTTATATTGAAAATTGAATCTCTTATTTTACCACCCCTAGGAATGGAATTTTCTCTTTGAATAAAACTATTTTTACGGATTTTATCGCGTTTAATTTTACTAATTTTGATTCCCGACGTTTCGGGTGCTTTACAGCACCCATGGTCACGGGGGGGACTGAGGTTTTTGACGTCCTAATGTCATAGTTAGCCAGCTACCTTAAGTTTTTGAATATTAATTTTGGTCCGATCTACGCAGAATGAGCTTACAGTATCTTGAAGTCTTGCAGTGGTATGCTGGGTTTGGATTTAATTTGTTAATTATAGGATCCCAAGCAGATGGCAGCACCATTCATCTTCTCTATTGAAATTAGGATGTTTTTAATTTCAATAGCCTCGCGTATCATCCTTGGTAGGAATCGGTGTTCTTTGCGAGGATTTGTGGTCTATCAAATCTGATGTAATGGCGGGACGATCTTGAACATGTTCACAGACTGCAGACTTCCCAGAGCGTCGGTGCCTCACGTCAGCTATATGTTCTTTCACGCGGGTTTTAATGGATCTTTTGTTTGTCCTATGTAAGAGAGACCACATTCACAATCAAGCTTGTACACTCCTGCATCTTGTAGAGGATATACACTTGACGGATGGTAAAATTGACTAATCTTCTTCGGCGGCTTGAAGTATGTTTTAATAGAAGCTCGCTTCAAAATATAATAACCTTGTCTGTGACTCCTCTGACATAGGGTAGTACAGCAGGCACACGCTCGACTGTGGCCGGCTTCACTCGGTCACTGTGACGAGGCGCGCAGGACCCGGCTTGTTGTCTTGCAATACTTGCTCGATGTGCTGAAGCTCGGCCAGATGTTTTCTGTCACAGATCCCTCGTGCTCTCTGAAACAAAGATTTTCCCACGGTAGCTAACTGTGATGGATGATGGTGCGATTCACCATTTAAATACCGGTTGGTATGGGTCTTTTTCCTATACACAGTGTGACCAATAGTTTTATCAGAATTTCGGATGACTAAAACATCTAGGAAAGCTATAGAATTGTTTGCCTCTAACTCCATTGTGAATTGTATTTTAAATTTATGGAATTAAGGTGGTTTAAAAATGCAGTTACTTTGTAAGATGGTAAAATTGTGAGTGTCGTCTACGTACCGCTTGTAGAATCTTGGATATACAGGAGCAGTAAGAAAGGCTTTCTACTCCAAGTCCTCCATGAATATGTCGGCGACTATGGGAGATACAGGTGAACCCATTGCTACGCCATCTACTTGCTTATAGAACTCCTCCTTCCACAATAGATAGCCAGATGTAAGGCACTGCTTTAACAGTAATGCATATTCTGTAGGCATGTTGTATTCTTCTAGCTTCCTGGTTACAATTGAGATGCAGTCTTCAATGGGTAAGCATGTAAATAGTGACTGAACATCAAAACTGACCATAGTTTCATTGTCAGCGAGATGTGGGTCTTTTATCTCACTAACAAATGGTACGAATCCTTAGTGTGTGCTCTGGTTTGTCCTCTCAGCGGTGACAGAACTTTTGCCAAGTGTTGAGCCAATTTATAAGTTGGTGAGTCGATTTGGCTCACTATAGGACGTAGTGGAGCGTTTGGTTTGTGTATTTTGGTAACCATACAACCTCGGTGGTTTGGTACATGGTGGTATTATCGAATTTACGTCGAGATCTAATTTTCGGAGTAATTCTTTAACAGATCGCTTGTTGTTTTAAGCACATTGGTTGTAGGGTCTGTTTTGACCTTTTGTACGTACTTTCGTCCGATAAAGTTGTTGTATTTAGAATTATAATCTGACGTATCCATTACTACCATAATAGCATTTCCTTTATCTGCACGGAGAATCGTGAGTTCTGGTCTGTTGCGTAAGTTGTACAACGCTTTAATCTCGTCTTTGGTAGATTTAGTTTCGGCACTGAACTTCGACGTAACAAGGACAGAAATGTCTTGACGTATGGCCTCTAAATCTTCCTTTCCCATTGTTTTTAAACAGACAATCCTCAACGTTACAGATAATTTCCTCATACGGGATTTTTCGCGGTGTTATTGCGAAATTCAGGCCCTTCGATAATACTTTTATTGTAGGTTCGTCCAGTGTTTGTTTTGACAGATTATAGACCGTGCGTTGTTTATTGTTTGTGTCTGTGGTCAACGGTTGTTTTGTTTCGTTTCTACGTTGCCATGGATGTTTGGCATTTGATTTGATAGTTAATTTTTGATATTTTTCTATTTGTTTATTTTTGCATTCATTATATTTCGATGTTTCGCGTTTGTTTAAAGTTTCAATGCAATTATTAAAATCAAATGTCGTTAAAACTGTCTTTAACTCACTGGACAAATTGTCTATGGTATTATTTATGATTGTAGATCGAACCGTTTATGCTGAATCACCGTTCGTAACAACTTTTTACTTGCCTGATTTAGGATCTTAGCGCTTCCTCGAATGTCCTTTTTGGTTGATATTTTGACACACGTAGGAATGAGATTATGGTCTCTGCATCTCTTCAAGAAATTTAAAGATGTTATATATCTTGCACGCTTAGTTTTAAGATCTTCTAATCGGCGAATTTTATTTGCTATTACCAGTCCGTACTGGTTTACATAATGGTTTCTTATATTTACGCGAACACTACATTGAATAAAACTATTTTACGGATTTTATCGCGTTTAATTTTACTAATTTTGATTCCCGACGTTTCGGTGCTTTACAGCACCATGGTCACGGGGACTGAGGTGTTTGACGTCCTAATGTCATAGTTAGCCCGGCTACCTTCAGTTTTTGAATATTAATTTTGGTCCGATCTACGCAGAATGAGTACTGTATTGGAACAGACTCTAGTTGAAACTTGGGACTAACTATAAACTAGTTTTAAGTGATTTTGACGCTTTGAGGGCTTAGCAGTACGTTTGTATAAGTTTTTTATTTATTTTTATTTTTTGTGTCTGTCAAATCATCATGGATTGTTTTATGCAAAACATAACAAATGCACGATTAAATAATTAAGCGTTTTTGCAATTACTTTAAAGAATATACACTCTACAAAAACAGAGAGCGAGTGAATAGTTCTTTATAGTAGCCTGGTGAGGCTACAGCTTCAACAGTGACATGACGTAGCAATACATAATAATAATTTTGTTTATTAAAATATTAATTTACTACACGCCCGGTATGATATGGTGTAGTGGGGATATACCACTGACCTCTATATATTGTATATATAGACGTCAGTGGGATGTAACCTATTTACATAGATTGTAATGGAAGAATAAAGGAAAAACATAATAATTTACCTCAATAATATGAATCAAAATTACAGCCTATATGATACTTCCCACAGCTGAGCACAGGACTCCTGTAATTTCTGCAATTGTTATGGATCCGTTACTAGTAAAGAACCGTGGTAGTTTAGCGCTCGTCGTATGTGAGCAGCCGGGGTTTGACTCCCGCCGGCACCAAAAACATTATTACTTTCAGTTTTAAGTACTGATTGACCACGTGCTCGAAAACGTCGTGAGGAAAACTGCACGTCTGAGAAATTAAAAAAGTATTCGAAGACATGTGAAGACCACCAACACGCATTGGCTTCCTTTCCCTTTTAAACCCCTTCAGGAATGATAGAAGGACTGTGCCCAGGAATGGGACGTACATAGACTGTAACTTTCTATAATCAACTTTAATAATATATTGCATATTTCAATTTGGACATTTTTAAATTAATATCTGCCGCCAGTCCCTAAGTTTAACCATTGTTTTAACAACCTTTAAAATATGTCATATAAAAAATGGTATATCAGTATTTGTGCCTAATGATCATATATTTTGTCATTAGTTAGTGAAAACTTAACTGGCATTTGTAATAATTTAATTTTAAAATTAATTATGTAATAATTAATGGAATCAGACGTTACTATGCGGAAATCCATTGTATTGAAGTTGTTAGAACTTAATTTGCTCATTTCCGCGTAGTGAAATAAAATTATGTATCCTGCCCAGTTTAAAGAGCACTTTCCACCCTCCCTCAATTGCGTGCACAATCCCCGTCACCACCAATTCCAGCACCAGTGCTTAAGTACCTTAAAGTAAATCAAAGCTAAAATAAATTAGGGTCACCTACTACGGCTTCCATCGCATACCCTTAATTTAGTCTAAATGAGATCTATTACTTCTACGGTTTCGATGTAATTACGCGTTTTATAGCTTTACACTAGCTTAATTAAACGACTGAAAAAGAAAGTAATATTTCCTAGAAATGTAATATTTCCAGGGACAATATTTCCATTGTACTCGCTAAAACTAAATAAACTAAATAAAACTAAATAACTAAACTAAATCCTGGAAGCACAAGACCCAGATCAATGTTTGCTCAATTCAACACCATTCAATCCAGATATTTGTTCATGGCCGCAGCTATAAACTTTAATAAATCGAAACCTACTCATGGTAAACTCAACAGCTCTCATCTTGGATACGAAGGATCGAAAACACCTATATTCATTACTGATCATCTATCACCGACAAACAAAGCCCTGCACGCTGCCGCCAGGTCCGCTGCAAAAGAAAAGGGATATAAATACGTTTGGATAAAAAATGGCCGTATTTACATGAGAAAAAGCGACAAGGCGAACTACATAATTATAAAGGATATGGACACTATTCACACACTTAAATAAATACTTATTTGTCTTTGGTATTGATAGTATTGAAAGTCCTGGCAAAGAGTTATAAAATTCTCAGCTTTTAATATATATTACTAAAACATACGTGGTCTGCGAACCAAAACTCATTTATTTCATTATAACTTGTTAGCTAGTAATTATGATATTATTATTTTAACAGAGACTTGGCTTAGTAAAAATATCTTAATTCTAAAATATTCGACAACAGATACGTAGTATACAGGAGAGATAGAGAGAATTTTACATTTAATTCGCATAAAGACGGGGGAGGAGTCTTAATTGCCATTAATAAAAACATTCACTCCAAAAGGCTTCATCATAAGGCCTCATTTACCTCCCCGAACCAGATTGTGTTTTGTGCCGTGCATCTCCCACCACCAATTCACTACTCGTTACTCAATCATTTTATCGATAATTTAAACAAAGTAAAAGAGAAACTTAACACACAAATTTGTCTCATCGAAGACTTTAATTTGAGCAACTTAAACTGGAGTAGTGTATACAACTCAGAAAATTTACATAATTCTCCCTTATATCAAAGCTTTATTGACTTTCCTATGGTAAACAGCCTTAAACAATGCAATTTTATTAATAATTCTATGGGTAGAACACTTGATTTAGTCTTAATAGACACAATTTCATGCACTGTTTCTCGAGCAACAGACATACTATGCACCGAGGACCCGTTACATCCACCACTCATAGTTGAATTAACTTTTGTTAGTTGTCCAACTCTGCCATACTATCTTGATACACGTAGGCTAAATTTTCATCCAGTTGACTATGACAAAGTTAACAAATATCTAGCCAAGATCGATTGGGATGAATATTTCACAGGTGTCGATGACATCGATCAGATAGTAGACATTTTTTATAATAATATCAGAGAAATAATAAAAAAGAATGTACCCGTTACTACAGTAAAGAATAAAAGATACCAGCTTGAATACTTTAAGTTAACATCACTGGACAAGCGAAGAGGTATAACTGACCTAATGTTCTTCTATAAAATTATTAGAAACTACGTATGCTGCCCAGAACTCCTCTCAAAATTTTGCTTTAGAGTGCCGCGGAGAATACCTCATGCTCCTATCAAGCCTCTAGTATGCCCATTCCGTAGGACTCCACTAGGATCGAATTCTCCGATCTCTAGAATGAGCCATATTTACAACAAATACTGTGACGATCACCAAATCCTTGGCGTACGTTTAGTTTTTATTTAATGTTTCATTGTGTAAGCGATGATTACCTATAAGTGATTGTGCATTATGTCCTAGATACTAAGCTTTAGCAATTAAGATTTTTACTGGTGTAACAATCGTTGGTAATCTAATAAAATAAAATAAAATAAAACATTTTTTTTTTACTAAAACTGAAGTGACAAAAGAACTTACAGACCACCTGATGGTAAGTGGTTACCGCAGTCTATCTCTACAAAGAAAGCTAAAGCATGTCGATGTCACTTTTTATTTTATTTAAAAGCTTAATGTAACACCTTAAAGTTCAGGGTGCATAGGACTGACTTAATGCCATGTGGCATTCCCTGCCAGTCATCCCTGTGTACAAAAGACAATTGTTGGCAGGTGTGCAATTTATTGTATAAATAAAGTGTACATATATTAAAATAATATATTTCCATAAATAAATACAATATTACATAAAATGAGCATGTATTTGCAGGTATATGGATGTGGAGGAGGCTAGAGAGGTGTGTCATTATCGTGCCAAATGGAAGTCCGTAGTCTCTACCTACCTCCCCGACACTCCTCTACCTCTTTGTGACAGGCGTGAGTGTTTATGTATTATGTATATGTACACACGCACACACACACACGCACACACACAAACAAACACACACACGCGCGCGCGCGCGATGAAAAAAGTAATAAAATCTTCTGAGAACTAAGATATAATACCTCATAGCCTGTTATCTTATTGACTCTATACACCTCGGACCGGATATATTGGTGAGCGGGTGGTAACTAGCCAGACGGGATCCTAGGAGGAAAAGGAGGCCAACCATCCAGTACATTGTAAAAATAATTGGATTAAAGATTTTTTTCGATTGGAAAGTCATCATATATTATTAGCAATAAAACTGTTTTAACAGTGTCAGTTTCCAGCTGGGATAGATTTCGGCGTGTTTTAATACGAATCATTAATGTTATCCATACCGAAATTCGGTCAAGGCGGCCAGTCTCAACGGAGACTAGCCATTTGCGTAGGACAGCAAGCATCCATATTCCTATTCTCATAGTCCGGTGGGACGGTAATCCGACACGACCGAAGGGAGATCAGGCGCAGGAACAACGGTTTAACATACTTTCCGAGGCACAGGGGTGTAACACCGCCATATGAGCTGGCTGCTACTGAGAATATCTTGACAGAAAAATCCAATAACTAATTTTGCTAAACTAAAACTAAACCAACGAGGCAGTCGGTTCATATATTACATAACATACCATGAAAGACTAAATCATATTTTTACGTTTGTTCACTTAGTTAAAACCTCTGCGTGTAAAGTGACAGTTATTAACGAAGCTCGGGGCTGGCATTTTATACAGTGTATCTAAGGATTTATCTAATGTGCGGTCTGTTAGCCTCCTCTCCACTGACGACGCGTGACGTGACCTACTGGATAATTTATTAAGTCCCGTTGCAGATCATTTACTATGTATAACAGCTTTAACGTATTTCTACAATTCTTCTTATAAATGTGTTTTTTCAAAATGGGCAATTTTTGAAAAGGATCAAAGAAACTTCTTTCTAGGAAAAAAAGTTAAAAGTTTCTGTCTAGGAATCCGTTGAAAGGCGCTAATGTAAACAATGATAATTTTGTATGCCAGCTAATTATATAATTATAATTAATTAATATATAATTATATTACTTTATACGCATCAAATCGTTAAGAATAAATATTAAATTCTATTTTTATAATATTATCAATCTCATTTCAAAATTGTGTGACGTAATTTTGCCGGTTTCTTGAACAATGAGGGTAAGGATTATGAAATTAAACCATTATATAGGTGGGCACGGCCAGTAATACCATGCTTTCGAAGAATACAAACGTAAAATAGCAGCATAATATTGCTGTCAAAATCAAAGTAAATATATTATTTTGTTCAAAATTTGCTTAAATTGGCTTATTAAATAATATTTTTACGTTTGTTTATTTAGTTAAAACCTCTGCATGTAAGTTACTGATTGTTATTAATAACTAGCCTTAGCACTTTTTGCTTCAAGCTCATTTTCTCACGCAGGAAGATAATTATGCCTACGCACTCTTATCTTTAAATGAATCATCTTTTAATAATATCCTTTCTTAATAAGAATGCTTTATACGAAGGATTAAAATTTTCTGCAGTGGAAATCAGTAATATTACACTGAATCTTGTTAAAATAGTTTTATATCTATTACAAAATTCACCGCTAGTTTTATGAAACTTATACTTTGGACGTTACTTTGTGTTTTGTGTAATGAGTGATGAGTACTAGAGAACCTTCAACTTTCTGTATTTTAATTCTTAAATCAAGGATATAATATGTATGTATGTAATGTGTATGTTAGCAAAGTATGATAATGTTTCCTAAAAATAGTCTGCCCTTTTAATAGAACGTTTAATTAAAGTTAATTAAAATATATGATTTTTTCTCTGAAAGAAAGATAATCTTTGAATTAACTTAGAGTCATGCATTAAATAGCAATAGGCTATGTAATACGAATAAAGAATTCAATGTTTATAGTTTGTTTTAATTTAGAAGCATGTGTTACATATGAAAAGAGCATATGGCACACGATAAGCTAAAAAGAGATAGCTAACTGTTAGAAAGAAATGGTATTATATACTAGACAGAGATAGCTTTAAATATTAGAATTTTAGTTTTGGGGGACCTAAAAAAATATTTCTAATATTTTTTTAGGATAAGGGTGACAAACGAGCATACAGTCCAACTGATGGTAAGTGGTTGCTGTGGCCCATAGACATCTACATCTATCATCGATTACGAAACAAAATGCAGACGCGTTGTCACCCGTGAGGACTAAGACGGAATGCCTCATTTCCAGTAAAAAGGGTCTCCGGTTCTCTACACTAACCAGACGAAACACAGCAGCGTTACGCTGCTATTATACGCTGGTATTCTGTGACAGCGTGGTCCTTCCCCGGTCGAGCTGACCCATTCGTACTACAACTGTACCACTAATATAGCTGCAGCATGGCTCTACCTCGTGGCAAACAACAACTTGTTCAACTTGTATGGGTAATTAGCATCGTCTAATTATAGTGTCAAAATATATTATTTTTAATTGTTTAAAGTAATAACCGTTTTTATGAAAGTTATAAAAATTTATGTAGCAAACAATTCAAAAAGGTTTTTTTAAAATAATAAGACAAGAAATATGTAAAATAACATTTAATTATATTGATATAATGTCGAATTAACAGTAAATACATGTAAGAAAAAACTATTGGTAAATCAATTGTGCATACCTAAGCGCATTAAAAAATTACGTATAACATGATTATACCTAAATTTTTAAAGTAGTTTAAATACACACAAGTTTTCACTAATAACCATATTACTATATTTCAAATTTCCCGATAATTTTATATCAAATTTCAATTTTAAAAAAAGTTTGGAAAATCCAAAAGTGCACGACTCATAAAGCTCACATGATAGTGAAAGAAAATGTAAATTGTAGTTCTATTCGTCAAAAAGTTCCAGGAGCAGTCACCGAAGTACACCTTCAAGTCACTCCGTCAAGTCCGGAGGTAAGTTCCATCATAACCAACAAAGCAAGCCCAAAATCGGCACACCTATTACTACTTGTCGAGGAGTTCCAGTAGCAGTCATCGAAGTACACATGCAGATCACTCTTTCAAGTCCGAAGGTAAGGTCTCATCATAACTAACAAAACGAGGCCAAACTCGGCACACCTAGTTCTACTCTTCGAGGAGTTCCTAGCATTCATCGAAGTACACTTTCAGGTTACTCTATCAAGTCCGGAGGCAAAGGCGGATTAAATGTCGACTGCGCCCTATGCTAGCCTAGCACCTCATTGGCACCCCTCTAGGGGTCATATTATATCTATTATAAATTAAATATACTCATTTTTCAAATAAATAAACTATATTATAATTTGAATAAAACTACTTTTACGGATTATATCGCGTTTAATTAACTTTTTTATTAATTCCCATTCTGCGTAGATCGGACCAAAATTAGTAATTAAAAAGCTGAAGGTACTCCAGATTAACTCTGACATCGGGACGTCAATCACCTCAGTCCCCGTGACTATGGGTGCTGTAAAAGCACCGAAACGTCGGAATTAATAAAAAGTTAATTGAACGCGATATAATCCGTAAAAGTAGTTTTATTCAATGTGCAGTGTTCGCGTAAATATAAGAAATCATTATACAGGGTATTTTTGAAACGCTCCCGTAAACGAAGACAGATGATAGTACTAAGGGTACCTATGATGATGGGTCACAAAAAAATTCGATCCCGAGGAAAAAAAAATCATCTTTTCACAACGTTTTATTAACTTTATTCACGCTCCATCATGTTACTACAGTTAATTGAAACGATAATTCACTAAAAAAATCATTAAAATACTAAAACATAAAACCAGCAGTGGAATTACTGAATTACAATCAGCTGATTAGTTCGTACCGATCTAGTTAGAGTTCGGCGCCCGCGAGGATATTGACCTTATTGTCAGCTGATTTTCGTTTTTAAGTTTCACTGCTGGTTTTAGGTTTCAGTATTTCCATGATTTGTTTAAGTGAAATATCGTTTCAATTAACTGTAGTAACATAATGGAGCGTGAATAAAGTTAATAAAACGTTGTGAAAAGATGATTTTTTTCTCGACGAATTTTGTGGACCCATCATCATAGGTATCCTTAGTACTATCATCTGTCTTCGTTTTCGGGAGCGTTTCAAAAATACCCTGTATATTATAATTTATAATATAGTTTAATAAATGCAAAATAATTAGGATACGAGTACCATTAACAGGGGGGCATTAATGAAAAATGTGATGAGAGAGTAAGAGCGATTTAGGAGTAATCAAATACGACGATTTTTTTTCGTTTAAAAACTTCCGCGCGCATTTTTTTTACCTTGCGCCCCTAGGCACGTGCCTCGTTTGCCTTAAGGATAATCCGCCACTGTTTGGAGGTAACATCTCATAATAACTAACAAAACGAGCCCAAACTCAGCACACCTATTACTATTACTACTCTTCGAGGAGTTCCAGTAGTATTCACCGAAGTACACCTTCAAGTTGGGGTAAGGTCTCGTCATAACTAACATAACGAGCACAATCTCGGCACACCTAGTTCTACTCGTCGAGAAGTTCCAGTAGCAGATATCGAAGTACACCTTCAGGTTTCCATAAAGTCCAAGACGTATAAGTATATTTATATATAAATCCTGCGTACTTTTAGCGAAAAAAAATATTGTAATAAAAATCTGTGATTATAAAAATAATAATAATATATTACCTTGGTCAAGTATGTATCAAATTTGGTTTTTGGAATATTTTGTATTTCTAAAGCGATCGATATTTTTCAGCACGAACCGCTGTAAACAAACGACCACTCACGACGGCGACTGAGCTCTGAGTAAAAAAGTACTCTGTGGCCGTGAGAGAGGCAAAGTGTATTTAGTAAAATAAATTAATACAAGGCTGCTCAAAACACTGAAAATTTCGCTATTAATTAATTATAACTAAACAAAACAAAATTAAACTGCCATTTACATTCCATGGCTTCCCACATGATAGGTGAAGAGTTTAAAAAATAGATTGAGTTGAACTATTGATATTTTCAAAAGTTATCGTCTTTACGCCTCCATGCAAGAACATACCTACGCGCTTTGCGCTTAAGGCATGTAATTAAATTCAATTTCTAATGTTTAAAATTGTCGTATTGTTGATAATTGATGTTTATAAAGTTTTGAGTTGGCATTTAAGATTTATGATTCTAAGAAATGACTTGTAAAATTGTGATATTTTGTTTAATGTTTTATTATTCCTTTATGTGATATTAATGTTTTAATTATTATTGTAATGTATCTTTATTGCACTTTATGTAAAACATAATTGTGTGATGATATTGTTATGGGCAATGAAGATATGGGGTGATAAATGGAAATGTGATAATGAAAGTTAGTGACTAGCTTAGGCCGAAATCGCGTTCGGCGCACGGTTCTCCTTATGTATACCATTGCTTGCGGGGTACGATAGGAGGCCGCTACGTTTTCAATTCGTTTGGGACCGGCGACAGTTTCAGGATTATAATCAAGAAAGAAAATAAGTAAAATTAGGGAAAGTAGAAAGTTCAGTATCACATTTCCAAAGGGAATTTATTGAAGAAATTGCTGTTTTATTTTCAAGATCCTTCAGTGTTCACCCTTATAGTAGGGTAAAGAAGTATACAGTCCACATAGGCACATACGACAGGCGTCAAGACCGGGACCGTTTCCATAGGGGGCCCGTTATCTTAGTCGTCAACCCTTTCTTTTAATAAACGGTTTGTGATCGGAATCGAACGTCTTCATCCTAGGGTCACGCTCACCTCGTTAGCCCGAACCCAGCGTGGTGTGGTATTGGTCTGTGAATAGAAGGTCAATAATTGGTTGATCCCTGATCGGGGGCGCAAGACCCGTGAAGCAAGGCCCGTTTTAATGTAGGTGTCTAATGGTCCCAACATCATCTTACAATCGAGTGGACATTATAAATCCACTGCTAAATATAAGCTACCCCCATAGATTGCCTCTAAGGGGGATGATATCTATAGTTGTTACGCTTGGCAGGCAGGTTGAAAACCGCAGTTTCTTGTAATTTGAACTCTAAAAAGGAAGATGGTGCTAGCACATCTCCTTTTTCAGTTTCCCTCGGTTGCCTTAAATTTAACACTTACAGGAAATATAATGTGTGATATAATATGTAAAAGTTTGTAAAAGATATTTATATGTTTCTACGAAATATCGGGAATACATCAGGAGGTTAATTGCTAATTATAATAAAAGTATGACAGTGGATATTCAACTTGCTCTCTTGCTTACGCTATTAATCTTTTTTCAGCAATAAAACATACTGAATGTATAGTACAGTACGCACTTATACATTCAGTATAGAGCAAATACAGTTCGACCATACCGTAATATGTCCCCGTCACAATCACACAGTAGTGTAACGTGAGGGACGTAATTTCATGATAACACCAAAGTATGCAAACTAACAGCAACACTGCCCATTTCAATGTAACACAGGGCAAACTTTTAGCAACACCATCTTCCTTGCCTGCACTAAAATACCCAAGCAGCATACAAGCATTATGAACATCAATACACCAGCCCACATTGTACTTAGAGTTCTTTTAAAAGCGTATAAGAGTGTTGAAAAGGGGTTATATCCTCATAAGAGTCGTTTATGAGTTATTATACAGCTCAAGCTGTATAAAGTCTGTATTATGGGATCTAAGTAAACTTAGGGTTCTTAATCAGAATATGAAATTTCTAGTATATAACTTTAAGTATTTTGTAACACTTCAATCTGATTTTATCATTAAAGTTGTATAGCTGTTTTTTTGTATGATGTCCCTTGCTTATACAACTCTTAGTGTTATTATAGTATCACTAAAATCTTATTTCAGGACAATGGTGTATGCAAACTCTCTTCTAAAACTTATTCTTATGGTGTCATTGTACACTTTTGTAAATACAGTAGTTTTATGACTTCTGTCTATGAGAGTGATATAAAACTAAAAAAATAAATAACAGCCATAGTACAACTTAAATCTGTATAAGTGACAGAATATCGCTATTTTGCATGCGCTGCGTGTTTATATTGTGCTAGTTAACAAAATTAATTTGTTATCAATATGTGGGAAAAAGAAAAAGATTTGGTGCAGTAAAAAGAGCATGTTAAATCTAAATTAAATTTATCCAACACTGTTCCTAAGACAAGATTTTTCATTTTTTATACGTATATCTAAAGAGAGTTATATGTTATGTTGAAAAAACTGCTATACAGCGTAAATAATAAAAATATCCTATTATAGAACTGATTAAAACCAATGACTGCATTATATGATCCATAACATACATACTACAGCTACTAAGACTATAAGACTCTCGAAATAGCGTTTAGGCTGTTTAGCGAATTGACGCCATTTTAAGACCCATAAAAATAAAATTGAAAATATAAATTTGAGAATATTAGACATTAGTCTTAGCCTTTACCATTATTTCAGTTTGACTAATGATCACTGTGCCCCAATGTGCCATCATATCCATTAACTTAATATATTTTTTTATTCTAACCTATACAACCGATATTTAGTTACCGTATTTAGTATTTTGTCCTTGAATTATTTTGTTATTTTGCTGGCGCGGCAATTTTTCGTTAGAAAACATATACAAGTTTACCGTAAATCTAATTTTGCACGTCCAAGTCACCAATTATCATCGTCAAAACTGAACTCGAATTCGAATATAATATTAATATGTTAAATATATGTACATTAAATGTCGCCATCATTCAATTTCTTTTTGTTTTATATTCATTTGTAATTCCATTCAAAAACCAATTTAGAACGTTTGTCTTTATAAGTTACTTACAAGGCAATATCTGTAGTGTAATAGTTTCCTTGCACACCACATAACAGCTGTAATTCAGCAGTTACACAGCCTCTTTTATGCTTGTACAGCTACTGTACAGCGCTACTAACTCATAAAGCTGCATAATTTGTGTCAATTTTTTACTTATAAGAACTGTATAAGCGCTTATACAGCTTTTATACAGCCAGAAAATACAGCCTCTAGTATAAAAACGAACTTCAATACAGCTCGTATACAGCTTGCATGCTGCTTGGGTAATTACTACAATAGACAGAACCACGATACTATCTTAGCAATCATATAATGACTTAGGCGGAATATCTAGCGCACAACGCCTACAGTGGTCTTTATACTGCACAAACAAGTGGAGGGGGGGTTTCTCGATATACCCTCAACTCCACCTCACCACCATCGATATGACGCTGCGCTAGAGTGACACAACATCTCGCTTACTCTCGATCCAACAGGTATTTTATAGACGCACCAACATGCTTAAAATAATAGGTGACCCATGATATTGCCGTTCTGCAGTACTAGCCATTTCAAATCAAAATAATTTTTGTTTGGCTAAGAATTCTAATTTCAAATTAATTTTATTTTAAAAACACTCTTTTTTCAAAATAAGTCATTTGTTTATTGATTAGCGTTATGTTTTCATCGCATTAGATTTATTTTTCGTCATCATGGATACGTTAAAAATTGGAGTAATTATGGAATATGAGTACCGTTGTGGTAGCAACGCGGTACAAGCGGCACGCAACATCAACGACGTTTACGGAGCAAATACTACAAACGATCGCACCACCTGTTATTGGTTTGCCCCTTCCGTTCTCGCAATTTCGACCTGAAAATTTGAACCGCGTGGTCGTCCGAAAACTTTTGTCGACAATAACGAATTAAAGATGATTGTGGAAGCTCAATCTACGGCTGAATTAGCAGCAGCTTTCGAGGTTAGCATAAAAACAAAAAAGCTTGACAAATGGGTGCCCCACGAACTCAATAATCACGCGAAGTACGGGTCGAAACGTACCTTGCACTACTCAACAGGTACACAAAAAAAGGAATTGTGTACCGCATTGTTACCTCCGACGAGAAATGGATACTGTTTGACAATTACAAGTGCTCAGCGAGTTGGTTGGATTTTGGTTCAGCACCTAAACAATGCCCTAAACGAAAACTTACCCCTAGACAAGTGATGATCACTGTTTGGTAGTCTAGCGCTGCTGTGATTCATCACAGCTTCTTAGCAAACGGGATGTGCAGTACTGCAGATGTGTACTGTGAAAAACTAAACACAATGATGGAGAAGCTCGCACGTTTCCAACCAGCTTTTGTCACGACACTGTGACCTCATACCGAACAACAGACGTTCTCCAAGTTACAAGAGCTGGGTTCCGAAGCTCTCCGTCATCCGTCATACTCACCAGACCTTGCGCCTAAAGACTTCTACTTTTTCCAGAATTTGGATAACTTTTTGGCGGGAAAAAAATACAATAACCGAGAGGCAGCACAAAATTCCTTTGTAGAATTTCTCCAGCTGATTTCTTCAAGCAGGGCATCAATAAACTGCCACTGCGTTGGCAAAGACGAATCGATTGCATTGATCATCGGTTAAACCTGCAGGTCATGCTTGGAACTTCCTCTTATTTTCGAGCGCAACGCTCGATTTTTTTTAAATTTTTTTTTTATTTTTTGAAAATCTATGAAACAGCTCGACCGATTGACTTGAAAATCTAATCAGCTCGAAGTGTCAATGAACAATTTTGAACACCGTGTCGCCATTTCGATGGGTTGATTAAAATATATCGTACAGCGAAATTTACATTTACATACATACATACACACGACCACACACACGACCACACACGACCACACACACACACACACACACACACACACACACACACGCACACACACACACACAGCCGGACATCCAGCCGGGAATAGTCGGAACGGCTACCTAGGACCTATAAACGTGGAGATCTGATGAAAACTCCCATTCTCAAAATCGGACCGAAATCTATAACTTCCTACTTTTAAAAATTATTAATTTTCAAAGCGGGAAGTTAAAAAATTACGTTAACTTATTTCATAAAAAACGGCAATTTCATAGTTAAAGGCCTAATATGTAATTTAGACCAAGTTATAAACATTTACATATTTTATTTCTTATCGTCGCATAAAGGTCTGGGCGGTTTACAAAGAAAGAAAACGCCTTTATTCCAGTTAAAGCATACAACACAAAATATAAAAAGTATAAATAGGAAAAGGACAAATGAAACGAAGTATTAAACAAATAATCCATATGAGAAAATAATAAAAAAAAAGTGCTGCAGCATGAAACTGCAGCTCATACCCCGAGGCAACTAAAACGGCTGTATGCATGCTCGCTCTTAACATGTCCGAAAATTAAAAAAAAATACAAGTGCACTTACAGTGGAATTAGCACTTTATTTACAATAGTATGTGAATGTAATATCTATGGTATCTTAGTAACCAGCTTAGGATGACATTTGCCACATAGATTGACCACATCCATGTTCAATATGGGAGATACATTTTGCTACGAAAGTTTACCAAACAATCCCTTTTGTTGCAGTTGTAATCCTTTTTATACATAATATTCTAATAACATACAATATTAGGATAAAAAAAAAACTAAAACCACAAACTTAAATTATCATATAGTCCTACTCACCGCGATATATTACCGAGAACGCTTCTACGTTTCCGGATATACTTAGCCTTTGAGCGAGAAAAGAACCCACTCTCTTATCACCAGCAGCGACGATCTATCGACAAATACAATATAAAAATTCCTATTTTTTAGTGATCTATATATTTCAACCAACTTCATAAAAAATAATATATTATTTAATTAATTTGTTTTCCTAGTTTGGCAACTACCAAAGAATTCTGCCAGAGTCAAGTATGTTTAATTTATGTTATTAATATATATATTAAAATGTTTGTCTGTCCGGGCTTATCTAATGGCTGAACCGATTCTAACTACACTTCACGAACATATAGAGAGCAATGATTGGGGTGATCTAGGCTATATTTTATCCGAAAAAGTTGGATATTTAAAAAAAATATTATAAACTAAATGGTCTTTGATTATCTTAAATAAAAAAACGCCTCATCAGTAGATCCTACCTAGGCTAAGTAGTATTATTACATAATTATTATGGATGCTAGTTGTTCTGAAGTAAACATTTATTATTTAAAGTGCCGTAAAATTAAAACAGATGAGATAAGTTAATTAAATTATACGGAGTAAAGGTAAACTCTATATTACGTCAACACAGAATGAGCAATTTAATTAGATCTAAGCATACAGAAATTGTTGCAACTGCAACAGTAACGCATTTGAGCAATTACATTCAACAGAGCAGGCGCTCTAGCTTTGTTAGAATATAACAGACTCGGTTTATACAGCTGATATAACAAAGGTAATGTTGTAAAATTGTGTGCAGCAACGTACGCTTGGTCGGCTGCAAATAGGCGTTTCTGCCATTATTTAGTTTAAAAGTATTCTTTGTTACATTATAACAAGCTTTATACTTAGTAGAACCACGCTGCAGCTATAGTATGGATGTAGCACGAATGGGTCGATTCAACCGGACAAGGTGTACACTCTCACAGAATATTTAAATAAAACTAGTTTTACGGATTTTATCGCGTATATTAACTTATTTCATATTCCCGATGTTTCGAGTACTTTACAGCACCCATGGTCATGGGGGACTGAGTATTTGACGTCCCAATGTTTTAGTTAACCACGGTTACCTCCAGATTTAAAATTATTAATTTTTGTTCCGATCTACGCAGTATGAACTTACAGTATCTTGAAGTCTTGCAGTTGTATGCTTGGGTTGGGATTTAATTTTATTAATTATAGGATCCCAAGCAGATGGTAGCACCAGTCATCTTCTCTATTGAAATTAGGATGTTTTTGATTTCAATAGCCTCGCGAATCATCCTTGAAAGGACATAGCTGATGTGAAGAATCGACGCTCGGGAAGTCTGCAGTCTGTGAACATGTACAGGATCGCCCCGTCACTACATTAGATTTGATAGACTACAAATCCTCGCTAAAGAACACCGATTCCTTCCAGGATGATTCGCGAGGCTATTGAAATCAAAACATCCTAATTTCAATAGAGAAGATGGTTGGTGCTACCATCTGCTTGAGATCCTATAATTAATAAAATTAAATCCCAACCAAGCATACAACTGCAAACTTCAAGATACTGTAAGTTCATACCGTAGATCGGAACAAAAATTATAATTTTAAATCTGGAGGTAACCGTGGTTAACTATGACATTTGGACGTCAAATACCTCAGTCCAACCGTGACCATGGGTGCTGTAAAGTACTCGAAACGTCGGAAATATAAAATAAGTTAATATACGCGATAAAATGCGTAAAACTAGTTTTATTTAAATGTGTAGTGTTCGCGTAAATATAAGAAATCATTATCTAACAGAATACTAGCGTAAAATAGCAGCTCAATTCTGCTGTGTTTTTTGTGGTAAGTGTAGAGAACCGGAGACCCTTTTTACTGGTCATTAGGTATTCCATCAGCATTTTGAATTGTAACGGAAGATAAATGTAGAGGTGTATGGGCGACAGCATACATTTACCATCAGTTGGATTGTGTGCTCATTGATCACCCTTATTCTATAAAAAAAATTTTTGCTCACAACTCTGAGGATATTATTATGATAACATACATTTCACAAGAACAAACATCTAGACCCAAAAAAAAATATTTATAGGCCTTAAAAATTGTTCCGTGTGTGATTCGAAGCGACAGCCCACGGCGCCGCAACTAAATTGCTAAGCAACTGCGTCACGGAACACGTTCGAGTTTATTACTGCTTCTTTTTGCCAGTCCTTCTTATTTAAGCTTAAAATTATGTGATGGGGTTTCTGCTATTAGTCTATCTACATAACTTCGTTCATGAATGATTATGATACGTCTACGTGAAAAAGTTTGGCATGTCGAGAAAAAGTTGGTGGCGATGAAAAAGTTTGTGTTAATGACAAATCTTCTTATAGAAGATGATGCTCAGAGTGACACTGAATATGAGGTGGGGAATCCATTGCGTTTTAAAGATAGTCCTTTACTTTGGCGTCTTCATTCTCTGAGCAAATGAGTCGTCATCTTCCGTACCTTTGGAGTTATCGTCCACCCCGCCAAATCCCATGATTACTCCACAACTGACTACACTGAGAGGCTAAAGAATTACCACTGGACGACCACCAAAGGAAAAACAAATGTCAGGATATCAGCCTCTAATACATTACGTATGCCCAGGGATCCGACGTGAATGAATAGATGCTCATAATATACCTCATTATTATGCCTTTGTATATTCATGAACGACGAAATGTTGAAGAGATAAAGATGGGTAATATTTCATAAAAAAGTTGCAGAATTCCTTTTACAAGAAGATTGGTCTTTGCTGTAGAACGTTGTATAGGTATTGCATAATTTGTCTATCCAAAAGAAAACGAATATCAAAGTCAATCAAGTAATAATCACAGGAACGAGAAACTAGTGTTTATATAATAGAATAACTATTAGACGTAGTGCCTCAGACACAACGTCTAATAGTTATTCTATTATATTTTATTAGAAGTCAGGCCATTTAAATAATGAAATATTTATTTTATAGTAGATTTTATATTTATAGGAGTAACCTTAACCGACGAGTGTGTATGCGTAGATAATATATGGATGTAAAGGAGCGAGAGAGATCTGTTAGGATCGTGCCAAATGGAAGTCCGTAGTCTCTGCTTACCCCTCTGGGTGACAGGCGTGTGTGTTTATGTTTGTATGTATGTATTTTTACCAAATTAAACGCAAAATCAAGATATTTCAATGATATGTCAATAATTTTTTGTTAATATACAATATGCTCATTTTTATATTTTTCTTTTATTTATATGTCAAAAAAACGTTTAAAGTAGTGCAATACTTAAAACAAGGATATATTATGGGGTATTAAAAATATAAATACATAATGACGCTTACGTTGAAACGACGTATGGTTATCTTTCTAGGGTTAATATTATAATAACCCTTTCTATATAATCTATGTTTAATAAAGTTTTTATACTGAGTGGAAGTAAGATTTTCTATTTTTCCAGGGATTTGGTTTTAAAAGCGTAAACTTCGACCCAAGAATGAGTTATTGACTACAATTCTAAATAATAGTAAGCAGTGAAGCCATTGATGGTAAATAATACTTGAATTGAATCAAAATTGAAGACACCCATATTGTAATCGGGCAGAAAGACGGACGCCGGAAAACTATTCCGATCACTTGTTGTACGCATTACGAAAGACAAAGACGGTTTGGTCAGAAATATGTGGAACATCGACAACAAATGGTGGACACCCGCCAACCATCTGGTTTCCTGATATTGGAATGGGGAGAGGGGAATGAAATCATGTAATTCCTGCGCACATTTGCAAACTTTAAATTAATCAATATGGAAATCTGTCATTATAAGTTGTTATGAGCACGAAACTCTAAAGTGTAAGAGCTAATTATAGACCCCATTTCACAAGGCTTTGTTCGCCGATCAAGGGAGTTTGATGAAGGTGAAGTTTGACATCGAGGTGTAATGAAATTTCAAGCGCAATTACGTTGATTCCTGTGATGGGGTAGGTGAATGTGTAAAATCGATTTAAGTTAGCACTATCGATAAATTAAGAGCATATATTCTTTTGAATTGAGTTTATTTTAGATTTATGTTCAGCAGTGGACTTGTGAGCAACACAAAATAATTTTGTTTTACCATCATCGTGGATGCTGTCGCACATAGATACCCACATCCACATCATTGAAAGTTCGTTTCAAAGGCTCATCAGCGGTGAGCCTCTGAAACGAACTTTCAACTTCTATAAGAACTGCTACATCTATAATCTCTTTTAAGAAAGTGGTCACAAACTGACTTTTATCTTGACACTTTTCAAGCTTAATACGGTATTAACATTTTGTTATAACATGTTTTATGTATACTTCCAAGAATTTAAAATTTTAATATATATAAGTATTTATATATAAATAATTATTATGTATTCATTAATTAGTTTTATATGTAAGTATATATTATTGTGTTGATCCTTAACTCTTTCTCTTACAAATCATATTGCACCTCCAAAGTAGTATTCTCTACTTACTTATAGTTTAACTGATAAAGAATGCCTTACGGCGTTAAGTCCGCCTTTCTACATTTTTATGCAATCAAGTTTAAGTAAATGAATCTATCATTAATTAAGAATAAAAATTCAGAATGCGTTGTGACCCCTGAGAATAAAGATAGAATGCTTCATTTCCAGTAAAAAGAATCTCCAGTTCTACTTATGAGCTGCTATTTTACGCTGATATTCTGTGAGAGCGTGGTCCTTCCGGATCTAGCCGACCATATTCATACTTCAGCCTCCACTACTGCAGTGACACTCCAACAGCGTGAAATAAAGATTATGGTTTGAAAACAACTATTAAAGTTTGTATTAGATAGATGTAGATGTCTAAGTGCCACAGGACCCACTTTCCATGGACTCTCTCGTTTCTCACCGTTATTCAATAAAAAAAGTTTTAAATTTAATTATAGGCGACAGTAACATAAAGATAAGGTTACGGACTGCAAAATAAAAAGGTCACGGATTCGAACCCGTAATTAATAGTTCACAGTACCCAAACTGACGGAACGCTCAAAACAATGAATGCAGACAACCGTCATTGTTAACAATGTTTCTTATATACATTAGTTTATCATTTTATAGTTCATGTGACAAAGGAGACGGAAGGAGACTGAAGGGTAAATTAGAATAGTCTCATAGGACGCCCTTGCTGAAGTACTCAAATCGTTAGTTGTGAGTTTCCTTTGTTCACTTTGAAGGATTATTCATTCATACAAACTCACATGAACTAGAAATAGATTTATTTTATTAAGACATTATTTTATAACAAAATCGTGTGATTTTATTATTTTATTATCATAATAAATGATGCAAATTTAAAAGTAAAGTACAGCCTACACAACAAGTAACAAAACCCTGTGGTTCACGTTAAGTGCGTTATAAGAATTAGTATTCAAACGTATAGTAAATCTTTACTTCAGAAAACTCGACCTTGGCCAATGACCAAAATCAGAATCGCTTTATAACGCGATTCTGATTTTGGTCAAACAAAGCATCGCTATTTAATTCCTATAATTAATTCCTATTTTTTTCTTTGAATATATTTTTCGATTAATTTCTATTATACTCTCTCCATGTCCGAGAAGTTCTTTACAACTTGTAATATGTCGTATTTTATACCAGTACATCACAGTTATACAAGCCCCTAAAAAAATTTTGGAACGGCAGAACGTATGCACAACACTATATCCACCCGTTCGTCAAATGCAATGTCATTACGTTTTTTTGTGCCAGCCGTCACGGTGTGTTTTTATAAATTTTGTTATAAAAATCAAATATGTTTAGTGTAATATTAAATGTTTTGTATCGAAAACCTACCACAACTGTATTTATTACATGCCTGCGTGGTAATATTGGGTTATACTTTGGGAAAAGAAGATATTCAAAATGGAGCAAACCGATTAAAGGTAAACAAGAATCATCTTGTTTCGGAGGTACCTGTAAAAATCTAAAAAATCACTTATTAATAAAATCAGATTCACTGATATCGAAACACTTAATAACAAATATGATTAATTATCAATGAAAAGCCACTATGAAGCTTTAATAACATAACCTCGTCACTCGTATAATATGAAATAATTAATAGGTATTTCCAACCAATAAATGTAGGTTGAGATATATTTAGAGATACGTTGAGAAATTGAAGTGATTTATTTAATATGTTCTTCTTACTTTCGTATTCAATTCATATTTTGAGAATTTAGTTGGGCAGTCACTATTCATCATAGTCAATGGGAAAAATTGTTCCCACCTTAGACATGCAGGTGATTTTGGACAGTAGGTATTGGGAAAATAGGAAAAGGAAAATACTCAGGCGGATACACTATCACCATCTTGTTGGACAATATATAATGCAATACTGAGATACAAAAACAATCTCTATGGGCTTAAAACTGCGGGGAAAATAACTAACATGAGTTATATGGATATGCTACAAACATTAGAACTATTACTTCGAATATATATGGGTTCATGTATATATAATAAAAAAAGAAAGAAAAATACTCAGGCTGAAATGCCATCAACATCTTGGGACAGGATTTTCTGGTAGATATTAGGCAGTGCAGAGATGCAGGAGCAAATTACTGAGGACTTAAAACTGTTGGAAAGAATATCTAGCATAAGTTATATAAAATGCTGTATACAGACCATTTACAGAGCTATCACTTAGAGTATATACATGGTATTAATTACTCAGACCATTAGAGCTATCACTTATGAGGATAGACATGGTTAACTATTCATAACTTAGAGCTATCACTTAAGAGGACAGACAGGTTTTGAATTGACATATAAAGCGCTACTATTAGAGGAAAGACATTAAGATGGGCTAGGCCTCGGAAGACAACACTGCAGGCTTTAAACCATTAGAGCTATCACTTAGAGGACAGACATGGTTAATTATTCAGACCTAAGAGCTATCACTTAGAGGGTAGACAGGTTTTGAATTGACATATAAAGCGATACCACTTGAAGAAAGACATTAAGATGGGCTAGGACTCAGAAGAATTCACTGCAGGCTTTAAACCCTTCGAGCTGTCACCTAGAGAATAGACATGGTTAACTATTCAGACCTTAGAGCTATCACTTAGAGGTTAGACAGGTTTTGAATTGACATACAAAGCGCTATCACTAGAAAGTAAAGCATTGTGCTGTACTGTGATTTAGAATAAAAATAAATAATGGTATAATTTTTATTACAAAGGGGACTAATATTATGAGTACAACATAATGAAAAACTTGTTACAAAATTACAGATGTAAAAATATCAGTCTCATGGGGGTTCGTGAATAGAAGTCTAAAAATTGTCAACAAAAGAGAACCCCCACATGATCGCTGGGCATCAAGATAGCAAATTATATTCCAACATACCAAATATTTAAAAGGGGCAGAAGGTCCCAAAATTATATACCCTGAGATTACAACTATACTTTTCATTATTTTATCAGAAAATTCTGATTTGGGAAAGAAATAAGTGCTATTAATAAACTTAACTTATGGTTTTATTAAGGTTATTGAAAATTTTGAGGATCCTTAAAAATTGGCAGAACTAGTAAGAAATAATAACTGAATTCTGGGACGAAACTGCCCTGTTGATCAATGTGAGAGTCAGTTTACTAGTCCTTAAGATGGTAATTACATATATACATGTTAAAATTTAAAGACAGTATATTATTACATATTATTATGTAGACACTTTTAAAAAGTTACATAATATGACATCCCCCTTCTGTGTGGAACGGTGAGAGGCCTATGTTCCGCAGTGGACTTTTATAGGCTGCAACGGATGGATGGATAATATGACATGAAAATATGAAAAGACGTGATATGTATAACCGTTTTAACTTGATATTGAATGTCAAGAAGTTACAGGTTTAAATAGTCTTAAAAGATTATGCATTTTAATCTAACTGTTTAGAAAAATCTGAAAGATTTGAATATAAGCCATTAGTTTAATTATATCCTCTTGGGATTTACTTGGCTCTATACGGAGCTTATAAAGCAAATTTTGGCATGTCTGCAAAACAAAAATAATATTGTCCACCAGCAGATGGAATTACAATAATTTTCTTAAATTATTAAAAGAATAATAAAAAGATAACAAATAGTTTGTAAATTTTTCATGACCTTAATTTTATTATAAATTTTAAAAAATTAACAAAATATAATTAAAAAACTCAGTAACAGAAAGTAACACCGAATTATTATTATTGATGTAATAAAACTATTTAAAAATAAAGTAATTGAAGTCAAAAAATTAGCCTATGGAGCAATTTTCTTCTGTTAGGCACGTTCTAGCCATACCATGATTAATGAATTAAATTTAAACAAAGGTACATTCTAGTATCCGAGCTGTATTATGTAGCTTAGTATATCCTAAGTTACAAGAAAGAAAGCAGTGTTTAGCATCATTAGGTTTTAAATATAATTATGAGGTGCAAAATGCATCAATGGCTTACAGCGGTACATAAAATATCTATTTGGGGAAATATAAAACTTACAAAATTCACTACTTAAAACAATTGTACATTGAACAATCAAAAAGAAATTTCAAAATGATTATAGTAAACAATTTTACTTTCATAAGGTATTTAGTTATGTATGACAAGTTAAAATATAAGTTATATGTTAAAGACATAGTAAAAATGGTAATCTTAAAAAAATTGTTTTGTTCAGTTATTTTATGTGGGGTTTCATACCTACCAGGTTATTATCACCTTCATATAGTAAAATAACTATGTTAAACATAAAATAGAGTTATGGCTGACAGATGCATAAAATACCAAAAGATGTTAGCAACAAAATTAATTTGCTGTAGTAAAAGGAAATTATGGAAAAATACTTATACACATACTAATTGTGATATGAATAATTTCTCTGTATTTGTACATAAGCCATTTAGGTTGCTATGAGTAATATAAGGTTAATAATGTTGTGTTCTTTAACTATTATGTTCATAATAATGTATATGGAAGGTAATATATATTGAGTTGCAAATTTCTGATCTTAGATGGTAGTGAATAATATTGCAAATAATAAAATTATTAAAAGCATAAAGTTGTTTTGAAATAAAAACTGACACTTCTCAACTGGATGAAAAGAAGCCATTGGAACTGAGACAATTTTTTGGGTCTTAGTTTTCATTGTGAGGAAATTACGTATATTATTATTGGATATGATCGGATATGATTTATATTATTATTGGATATGAAAGTAGTATATGCTTATAATTTTGAAAATTGTAGAACACAATACAAATCCTTTAAAACAAAACAATAATATAGATATTATGAATAATACTTACTACAAATAAATAATTTTACTCATAGTTGATAAAACCACTACTTTATACCTTAACAAGATAGAGAGGTTCTCTTTCATTAATTATTGCGGATTCAATTCTATCAATTAAATGAATAATATTGGAAATTATATATCGATCTGAAATTGAGCCAAGTAAACAAAGAATAGTAATAGGAAGTCTTTCAAGTGTATTTAACAAGATCATAAAACGGTGTCTAACTAAAAATTGATCAATTAGCACCGAGAAATAATAATACTATTATACATAACAATCGTTTTCTGCAGGTATGACCCAGAAACCATGGCAGTTATATTAGATTGGGGGTGATTCTTCTATGCATTTCCACTAGTTGCTATGCTGTTAATATCCTGTCAAAAATTTATTTTATAGAAGCATAGGTTTTTTGTTTGTCCACATGGGCGCTAAATATGAATCAAGTGCAAAGGCATGTTAAATTAAAGATTAGAATTATGTATTCAATTTGAATAAAATAACAAATTATTAACACCACTTTACAGAGAATCATACACTACTATTTCACATGTTATTATCACCTCATAGGCATCTCAAACATATCATAGGTACTATTAGTGAAGCATTTTGCAAAAGTATGGCACTCCAAAATTCATACTTAAATATTATAGTGAACTCTCCGTTGTCAAATACTATAAATTATAAAATTATTATTTCTCTATAGTACCAATTTTGCAAAAAGTGTAATGTAATTCCTTACCGGGCTTTTGTGATCTTTACTTAGACTTTTGTTATAAATATAGACTTAATAATAAGTTAGTTTTAGATAATGTAACATCAAAATATTGCAATAAAGATTTGAGATTACAAAGATTTACAAAAACTAGTAACAAGCTCAGCTGTGATGAGTCACAGGTCATAAAATTTATTAAATATTGTCCTTCATAAATATTACATTTATTCCAAGTGGAGTTCAGAGGTATAGTTAAGGCATAACGTAGAATTTCACTTCAACAGCGATTGCATGGGAAAAATAAATGAGAGAAGCTTAAGGCTCTCCTGTGAATATTTAATAGAAAGCATAACACAAGATATTGATAAATTTAATATATTAACTCACAAAAACCCATTTAGAAAAGCATTTCTCAAGTTATAAGATGTTAAATTAAAATTTACTTAAATTAAACTACCTAACCCAGGGAGGATTGGGCTGGGAGTACCGTCTCGGACAAGGAGCTTCGTATAATTATGTTGAACTTCGCCTAAGGTAAGTTCGTCTAACCATTTGATAATTACATCTTACTAATATTATAAATGTGAAAGTTTGTGAGGATGTATGGATGTTTGTTACTCTTTCACGCAAAAACTACTCAATGGATTTTAATGAAACTTTACATCAAAATAACACATAAGCTGTAACTCATAAAAATATTGTGTAAATTGGCCAAAATATAACAATAAATGATAAGAAACTCTGAATAAAATCTGTTATCTGCGAGCTATTTTGGCGTGAACACGCATCACGCAAAAACCTGTGAAACCTTTTTGGATGGGACTTTCACTGGCAGATAGCTAATGTTGTAAGGAGTAACTTAGGCTACTTTTACTTTAGGGTTCCGCGCAAAAGAATTCCACGCGGTCGAAGTCGCGGGGAACAGCTAGTAAATAAATAAATCAATAAATAATTAAGCGTTCTTATTTTCTACTCCCTTTACCAACAAACAACCTATATTTAGTATGACCTAATCATTGTAATATTATTTACTTAGGATCATTCATTGGTTTGTTGGAAATATTTTCCGTTGTCTTATGAGAACTCAAATCACTGTACCATTTGTATCATGTACTGCTTTTTTTGGTAGAAGGTTTATTAAAAAATTAACCACAAAACTGAACAGAAAATCAAAGAACAACAAAAACGAATAAAATAAATAGATCATTTTTATTTCCTCGGAAAGTATTTTAATGTATGGTAGTGAAAATTGGGTCTGGCAGATGAAGCATGAGAGTAGAATAAATGCTGTAGAAATGCGGTCATTAAGGAGTATGCTAGGGCTGAATCTGAATGACAGGGTGAGAAATGCTGTGATAAGAGAAAAGTGTGGTTTGCAAGATGACGTTGTGACCAGGATTAAGAAAGGAATGCTTCGGTGGTTTGGTCATGTAGAAAGAATGAACGAGGAAAAAGTGAAAAAGCAAATTTATGTTGCAGAAGTGAACGGAAGAGTTGGGAAGGGACGCCATAGACGAAGGTTTATCGACCAAATTGGCGATATATTGAAAGTGGGCCAGATTAGGAGTACCCTTAACCGACGAGCGTGTATGCGTAGATATATGGATGTAAAGGAGGCGAGAGAAGTGTGTCAGGATCGTGCCAAATGGAAGTCCGTAGTCTTTGCCTACCCCTCTGGGTGACAGGCGTGAGTGTTTATATATTTATATATATAAATAGATCATTTTTATTTCCTTGGAAAGTACGACTTTTATATCCAATTTATGCTATCATACAAAAATGTTTAATGCGCACCGGCGGTCCATAGAAGGAGGGGCAATCTCCTTTAAATAAATTTTTATATGCAAATTGTATAATACGATTTTATTACCCCTGCAGTAAGAGTAGTGTCATAGACCCTGCTTTAACGATGCGCGACCGGAGAGAGATCAGGTGCAGGACCAACGGCTTTACGTGCTTTCCGAGGGACGGGGGTGAAACAACGCTAACTTCCAGAACCTGGGCTGCTACTGAGAATTTCTTAACAGAAAAATTGGTAATGCTTTCTTATATTTACGCGAAGACTACACATTAAATGAAACTAATTTTTACGGATTTTATCGCGTTTAATTTTAACTTTTTTAATTCCCGACGTTTCGGGTGCTTTACAGCACCCATGGTCACGGGGGACTCCCGTGACCATGGGTGCTGTAAAAATTAGTATCATTTAAGAAAAATAGGTAACTAATTTTTGTTCGCCCAACCCGAGATTCGAACCCGGGACCTCATGATCAGGAGTCGCGTTAACGACCGCTAGATCAACGAGGTATAATCTCATATACATTAATGGTAAACACCTTAGCTGTGGTAGCTCAGTGGAAAGGCTCAGGGCTTCAGGGCTCGCTGTAAAGTCCACAGTACGCTAGCAAACTGGATTCTGCCCTGCAAGCACTAATTGAATTGTTAACTATTTGTATTGCTGATTTACCACGTTTCCCGTGATAAAGGAATGAATCGTGAGGAAACATGCGTTAAATGAAACTAATTTTACGCGTTCAATTTAAACTTTTTAATTCTCGACGTTTCGGGTGGTTTGCAGCTCGTCGTGGGGGGACGGTGTGTGACGTTCCAATGTCATAATTAGAAACTACGGGAATTAAAAAGTTAAAATTAAACACGCTACAATCCGAAAAAATAGTTTCATTTAATGTGTAGTATTCGGATAAATATATTAAATCATTATTTGAAACGTGCATGTCTAAAGAATAAAATATTTACGAGGATATGTGAAGTCCACCGAGCACTGGATTTTTTTATAGAAAAGGGTACGCGCACACAGTCCACCTGATTGTAAGTGGAAGCTGTGGCCCATAGACATTTACATTTATCCTCAATTAAGAATCAAAATGGAGATGCGTTGTCACCCGTGAGGACTAACATGGAATGCCTCCTTCCAGTAAAAAAGGTGTCCGGTTCTCTACACTCACCATACGAAACAGAACAGTCGCGCAGCGCGGGGGACTAATTTGATGGCGCCGTGGCGCAGTGACTTAGCAATGAATTAAAGTTCAACTCCCGCACGAAACAAGAATTTGCATGGCCTACGAATAATTGCTCCAGTTTTGGATGATTGTCCTTGTGAAATTTATGTTTGTAAATTACCCCCACGATACAGGAGAAAATACAAGTGGAGGTGACCGCTTAAAATAATTGCTCCATAATTTGCTCAGAAATGAGAGGAGGCCTGTATCCAGTAAAGTAAATTAAAGTTATACCCTATATACATCCCATTGCTGGGCACAGGCCTCCTCCCGCATCTGAGAGGGTTTTAGGGCACGGAAAAGTCCACCGCGCTGCCCCAACACGTGTTGGCGGACTTCACATATCTTCGAATATTTTTTTTTTATTTCTCAGACACGCAGGTTTCCTCACGGTGTATTCTTTCACCGCTGAACAAGTGGTAAATTAGCACTTAAAATTGCAATTAACAATTTCATTGTTGCCGGTGGGGATCGAACCCGGGTTGTTCGCGTACTGTGAAATTTACAGCGAGTTGGACATATATGGGTAATAACTTTGCTCTTATATTATTTGATGAATTAAATGACAAAATATGAACTGAAATGTGAAACCGTCTAGAGGCGGTGTAAGAATACCCTCTACCCTATATCGTCCTGTGGGTGTCGTAAGAGGCGACATAGACAAATTGAAACAGGGGATAGGCAGCAGCATATTCCTGATAACAACTCAAAATAATAAAAAACTGCGGTTACCACCACCCCCCCCCCCTGCCAAGCATGGCAACTCTGGCAAAATCCCCCCTATGAGGCAATCTATGGGGAAGGCCTATGTTCAGCAGTGGACTTTTATGGGCTGTAATGGATGGATGGATGACATGATGACCGACAAACTTAATAAAATTGATAATACGGATTTCACCATGTTTAATTTTATCTATTTGATTCCCGGCGTTCCGCTATGGTCACGGGGAGGACTGAGGTATTTGACGTTCTGATATATAATTCATTCGTTTTCATAGCCTAGATGATTAATTAGTTGCATAATATTATAATATTATTATTATAACGATTATTTTTTAATTATTAATTTAATTTATTATTAAGAGGAAATTATACCAAATTTATTTTATATGAATAAATCCATGGATCCAGTTTGTGCCATAGACTAAAATGAATATAGACTTAGCTTACTAATTTAGTCCAGTGATTGCTCGCGAGTCTAATTATGTGGCTCCGACAGAATATCAGCGCTACGGTAACTTTGTTACTGTAAGTAAAGTTAAGGCCACCGACTCAGCATAATGCTACAGTAACAAAGTGGCCTTTTTGTTGCCGCAATCCATATTTTTGTAAAGTAGGTATTTTTATTGTTCGTAAAACTAATTATTTTGAAAAGAAAGTTGCAGCAATGATTAATTATGTTCTTTCTTTGTTTCTTTCATTCTAATTCCGCTTCATTTGTTTTATTCGACGTGTAGTAAATATAAGAAATAATTATGGCGAGAAATGTTGAATATGAGCACTATTATACGAGACATCAAATTAAAGGATCCCTTATTAATTCCTTTAGCACGAGCGCAGTAAGCTGCCTTTGTATTTTTCCCTCACAAAGAGCCCTCTTTTGTTTTATGTCTCATGTAACAAAGGTATGGGTCGGTTACTGCGGCGCTAAATGTCGGGCTCTAATAAGCTTCATGGGCGGTCTCGGAGGAATATCGCCACAAGTACTTACGTCGACAGTTGTTAGCTATATTTTTATTTCATGCCGGTATATATTTACGAGGTAGAGCCATGTTATTTATGGCTGCATCATGAAGGGTTGGCTCGACCGAAGTAGGTGGACGTACTCACAGGATACCAGCGTAAAATAGCAGCTTCATGCTGCTGTGTTTCGTATGGCGAGTGTAAAGAACCGTAGACCCTTTTTACTGGTAATAAGGCATTCCATCTTAGTTTGCAACTACGACAACGCATCTATTTTGATTCTGAATCGAAGATAGATGACGACGTCTATGGACCACAGTATCCACTTACCATCTGGACTGTGTGCTCACTTGTCACCCTTATTTTATAAAAAAAGTTTATTTTTCATTAGCCCCTAGTAGCAAGGGACATGGAGCCCTCCCACTGTAACAATTATTATCCTTAATCTTTACACTTGGCAGGCGTATTGGCGACCGCAGTACCGTGAGCATCCTTTTTCTTTTTTATAAAATACGTTATCTCTCAATACGGCAAAGTCATATTTAGCAAAGAAATATTTAATAAAATGTAGTAAATAGCCTTAAATAATTTATTTTCTATTTTCCCAATGATATTAAAATATCATTACTACATTTTTTTAATACCTGAATTGTGACCGCGGCCTTTCTAATATTATGTGGAAGCTTATTCGAGTCGTTCTAGTGCCGAAAGGTCGTGGAGGTTCAGAACCTAGCGACTACTGACCTGTAGCGATATTGTGCACACCAGACAAGGTATTCGAATCGGCCATTCACCACCGCATGTATATGCAGGTAAAACTCTGTTGTCCGTCGTGCAACATGGTTTCCGCTCTGGGCCTGCAGTCTCGCGACGCCATTGCTAACTACCGATCGCTAAATAATAACGTAAAAAAATGTTTGCCTTAACGATGCTTACGATAAATGCAAGTCTCTACAGCCGAGATATCGAACAAAATTGTTACATATCTTTACTTTATGATGTCGTTATGCTAACATAAAAAAAAATTAATGTTAAAATATCCTTGAATCACAGGGAAAATTTGGTAGACATAATTTTATAAAAATAATTGCTTTTCTTTGTACAGAAACAGTAGAAACCTTATCTTATAAAAATATTGTTCATAGTAACTTACAAGCAGCTTTTACTGCTTCTAAGAATTATTGAACTAACTTGTTAAATATCAAAGGACATAAAAGTTTGCCTCCTTGCAACACTATGATCACAGATTACTGTATATATACTAGAGATAGATGCGCAACTCAAATTTAATTTTTGTTATTGCGTTGTGTTTTGGTTAACAGATGGCGCTAAATTAAAAGTGCTTTAAGCTCTCCCTTTATTTGCACTTAATAAATTTTATTTTATATACAACCATTAATTACATTGCAGCACTTGTGCACAAGTGCTGCAATGTAATTAATAGTTGTTTATGTTTCTTGTGCTAATTCTTAGTTCCTATTACAAAAAAATAAAAAAACAGTTTATTTTTAAAATGTTTATTGTTTAAAAATTCTTTGCTTAGTTATTGATTAACATTAGATGTGTTAAATTTAACAATATTTGCACAATATAAATTGATTTCTTAATACAATGTCAATATTGGTTAGTAAATATCTTATATTACAATGAAATTAGTATAATTTTTATTCAATATAGATTATTACATAATACTTATTAGTAATTTTTATTACCATTGAAGAACCAGTTTTTAAACATATTTCACTTTACAATAATTTTGTTTGTACACTTTTTAAATAAATTTTAATAGAACCAGCATGGTGGCGATC
This sequence comes from Parnassius orleans, assembly GCA_029286625.1. Classification (NCBI taxonomy): domain Eukaryota; kingdom Metazoa; phylum Arthropoda; class Insecta; order Lepidoptera; family Papilionidae; genus Parnassius; species Parnassius orleans. The sequence continues at coordinate 102,802 of JAGSMP010000529.1, forward strand.
ACCTCATTCCCAGGGGTTAATTTCATTGCTGTATTCTTTGATATTATAATAACACTTTTTGTACATTTTTCCTTAAAACATTTAGACTTGTTTATTGACAAATTTTGTACATTTTCTGGGATTTTGTTGTAAAAGCTTATACATTGCCCCATAAATGAATTACTAATTCTGTGGAGTCTAGTAAGTGGTATTACAAGCTTATGTTTATTCCTAGTGTTTAAAGTATGAACATCTTTATTCTTATCAAAGCTATTTATGTTTAATGTACATACATCACATTTTCAATTGCGATGTCAAAGTTAATATGTTTATTTATTTAATTTTTCTATATGGACTCTTTACAATTTGAGTTATCGCCCATACAGCTCTCTTTCAAAACAAATATGACTTCAATGTCAGTCATGACCTAATAGTAATACCAAGAAAAACAGTGGTATCCACAAGACTAAGCTCCTCCCATTTAAGAGCAAATAATTATTTAAATAATTTTAATAATTGGTTCATCTTTAATTTAATATAAAAAATACATTTGGACCAACATTATTAATCTTTAAAATATGTACTTGATAACGTTATCATATTTTTGTTACATAACTATTTTTTTAAATATGCGTGTAATAACTATGCTTTTAAAATACAAATAATTTACAAAATGACTTTATGCCCACTATATCATTGTTTACAGGTGTGATCTTCATATTTTTTTACAAAATGAGCATTTTATATATTATAACGTACTTATACATAATACAGCCTTACAAACCATTAGCAAAATTATTATCAATCTAAAAATGTGGAAAAGAGACCACATAAAGCAACAAAAAGAACACCAAGAAACAAATGTTTAATAAAACTTTGATATCTTTTATACACACCCACATATTCCTGAATATGGAGTTAGTACAGTATAATATAAATGTCGTGGAAGATGATACAATTTTGAAGACAAATTGTTAGCATTTTCAATATGTAAGCCTTAAAAGATATAAATTCTTAATGAAATTGTTCACTTTGTCCTCAAGACGGACATTAAAAATATCCTTAAATAAATACTAATTAAACCAGATATAAACCCAATTATATTTAAGCAAATGAAAGAACAAAGCTTGAGCATGGCAGTGTGCTCGTGCTTCTTAATGTTTGATGAGATGCTAGTGTTCCCCTCACTACATTACAATGCAACTGTCGTAGATTTGAAGACTGGGGATCTTAAGCAAATAATTATTTAAATAATTGTTTATAGTGGTTCATCTTTAATTTAATATAAAAAAATACATTTTTGACCAACATTATTAATCTTTAAAATATGTACTTGATAACGTTATCATATTTTTGTTACATAACTATTTTTTTTAAATATGCGTGTAATAACTATGCTTTTTAAAATACAAATAATTTACAAAAATGACTTTGTTATGCCCACTATATCATTGTTTACAGGTGTGATCTTCATATTTTTTTTACAAAATGAGCATTTTATATATTATAACGTACTTATACATAATACAGCCTTACAAACCATTAGCAAAATTATTATCAATCTAAAAATTGTGGAAAAGAGACCACATAAAGCAACAAAAAGAACACCAAGAAACAAATGTTTAATAAAACTTTGATATCTTTGACTATGCACACCCACATATTCCTGAATATGGAGTTAGTACAGTATAATATAAATGTCGTGGAAGATGATACAATTTTGAAGACAAATTGTTAGCATTTTCAATATGTAAGCCTTAAAAGATATAAATTCTTAAGGAAATTGTTCACTTTGTCCTCAAGACGGACATTAAAAATATCCTTAAATAAATACTAATTAAACCAGATATAAACCCAATTATATTTAAGCAAATGAAAGAACAAAGCTTGAGCATGGCAGTGTGCTCGTGCTTCTTAATGTTTGATGAGATGCTAGTGTTCCCCTCACTACATTACAATGCAACTGTCGTAGATTTGAAGACTGGGGATGTTAAGAGTGAAAATATGACCATGAAGATGTTTTGGTTTAATGATAAAGGAGATAAAGCTCATAATAAGCTATCAATTTGTTATAGATTTTGCAAAATGCTACTCTGGCAGTAATTAAAAAAAAAAGATTTATAACAAACATGATTAAATGCTGTCTATGATCAATTTACAATTAACACCAAAGTAAGCAATAATTAAATTAATAAGACAAAGTTTTTGAAATTTAAAATAAGAAACAATTCACTTTATTTGATCCTACGCATATTGAAAGGGGAAATTTAATTTCAACACAATTAAGATTTACACAGCATAACATAGTAGACTGCTAAATGGAAGTATTTATAATTACTCCTAGATATTGATGCGGGAGAAAATGAACTACTGGATGATAGATATGTAAGCTGACAGAAACCTATGTGCTATCTGATAAAATACCTTAAATGAAGAGTAAAGCAGAAATTTTAACCAAAGTGTATCAGGTGGTCTTAGATTTTGTGCAAGTAAGTTTTTACAACTGAAACATATTAATGATTAATGTTAAATTAATATTTGTCTTTACAACTTTGTTTTTATTTTATTTTCAAAACATTATTAATGCCCCAAGAGTGCACAGATACTGCATATATTACTGACTGACTGAAGTTAGTCACTTCTGTTTGATTTCGTTTAATTCATATTATGGAAGATTTTATAAAAGTGTCTAAAACATAATTCGGAACATATATGCTGTAAAACAAAGTTTTACCTATTACAATGAATTTAAAGTTAAAAAGAGGTGGAAGTAAACAGTTTCCATCAATAAAAATTGGACAATATCTAATGTTAATACGACAAAATATTTGTTTCAATATCTTTATGATAACAACATATTATGTTAGTTGATGCATTAATTTAACTAAGACTCTGTTGAATTCTTTCTTCTTAGTGAAAAACCACGGAGCAGAAAACACGAATACTACTTGCCAACAATTTAAAATGTATACAAAACACTGTTGTTCAACAATTTAAATTTAAATTATTCCTTGGTGGCAAATTGTTAGCAAGATGCTAATAATATATTATAAAATCTGGATTATTCTGGTAAAAATGCTCTCCACCCCAAAGGAACACGTAGAAAAAGATGAGGTTTTACTGCTCACATTTTGGCAGATAGCAAATTCGCAGAAGCTAAAAATAAAATATTTTATTTCAAAAGTTATAAAAGGCGAAAATTAATGCAGGTATGTAAATAATGTAATAATTGTAATGATGACCTTTGTAAAACAACCCCACCTCAAGCAAATACATAAACTTTGTAATGTTTCAAGAAAAACGCTTTTGCGACTTTCACAAAAATTTTCATTATGTGTTGAAGATATAACAAAATAATTAAAACATTTAACTAATGATTCCCCCAATATGGGATATTTCAAATCATTAAATTGTTAATAAATATCAAATTTGAATTTTTAACATGACATAAACATAAAAAACTAAGGACCCTTATCATTAATTTGTTGATCAAAATAATTATACATAGTTCAGACCCTCAAAGATGGCCTAAGAGCTGGTGCAATAAATAATATAAATAAAATATTAAAAGGCAGACTTATTAAAATCAATAATGATAAAATAAAACTTCAGACATTAAAATATTTTAAACTCTTAGAAATAAAATAAATAATGTTGCTTGGAGTGCTTTAACCTAGAATACTAATGTTAGTTCAATTCGACTAACACTGCACCCAAATCTTGCTGTCTCTTTCTAATAATGCGCATGCGACTTGATCATTCGTGTCAACTCAGTCGCCGGTCGGACGGGAGTAACGGTGTCGAGCCGGTAAGTACAGCCATTTTGGAAATAATTCGTTTTGTTAGTCGATATGACTAATGATTAGTATTTATGTAACTTTTGCGATAAATGTCTTTGTATTATTATCGTGAATTATTCGTTTGTTTATCGTATTTTGTTTCATTTAGATTAAAATGACTTCTTCGACCCAGTAACACGTAATTATACGGACGAAGAGTTGGCGAGATATTTGAATGATGAGGACAGTGATGGTGATGTGGAATCTGCTGGAAGTGAGACAGAGGACCAGTTAGAGATTGAGCAGCTGGAACAAACTGATGAAGAAGATAGGCCAACTGAGGTAATATCATCCAATGTATCTAACAGATTCATCTATAATATCCGAGGAGACTTCGACAACAGGAGAGTACAGCCCAGGAGGTAACAATTCTTCTCTTCGTTCAAATATCATCCCTTTTCTCAGAGTTTTACGCGGGAGAAATAGGTATGTTTGGTCTACCGTAAGCCCCAGTCAATAGAACTTCAAGCTCTAATATTGTACATATATCCCGAGGTCCAACCAGTCACTGCAGATGTATAAAAGATCCGTTGGCATGTTTTGAATTGTTTATAACTGATGAGATCTTAGATGAAATTGTAAAATGGACTAACGCAGTGATAATAATAAAACAACAAAATTATGCTACCCTTCAAGCACTCAGCAACCCACAGACAAGTGTGAAATTAGAGCACTAATTGGGATCTTCATACTTTCCGCTGTTCTCAAAGACAACCACTTGTCTACTGACGAACTTTTCGACTCATCATTATCTGGCACAAGATATGTATCTACAATGAGCAAAGATAGATATGAATTTCTATACGTTGCCTTAGATTTGATGATAAAAATTTAAGATTATCTTCTCAAAATAGGGACAGATTTATACCGTTTAGAAAAGTATGGGAGTTATTTATAGAAAAGTGCAGAACTAATTACCACTGGCATGTACATAACTATCGACGAACAATTGTTAGCCTTCAGAGGCCGTGCATTCAGGATGTATATCCCAATAAACCCGCAAAGTATGGATTGAAAATAGTTATGATGTGTGATAATGGGTTAAAATATATGATCAACGCCATACCATATATAGGAAAAGCCACTGATACCGGGGACTGCCTCTGGGCGAGTACTTTGTAAAGAGCTTACCGACCCTTCATGGTTCAAACCGAAACATCACAACTGACAATTGGTTTACGTCCATTCCTCTAGCTAAGTCACCACTTTGCGAGCCGTATAAATTAACTATAGTGGGACCTTGCGTTCTAATAAAAAGAAATACCCTATGAGATGGTTAACACCAGAACTAGACCTATAGGGACATCAATGTTTTGCTATGATGGTCCTTTGACCCTGCTATCATACAAACCAAAACCAAACAAGATCGTTTATTTGTTATCATCCTGTTCAGAAGAAGGAACTGTCAACCAAGAAACCAACAAGCCACATATGGTTGAATTTTATAACCAAACGAAAGGCGGAGTCGACACGTTTGACCAAATGTCTGCAAACATGTCCTGTAGCCGCAAGACGAATCGATGGCCTATGTGCATCTTTTATGGGATGTTGAACATGACTTTATAAACAGCTACGTTATTTATTGTGAAAATAAACTAAATGCCAATGAAAAACCTTTAAATCGAAAACAATTCATGAAAAATTGCATACAGCCCTTATTAATCCTTACATGGAGAGACGTCTAACTAAGCCGACATTGCATAAAAATTAGAGCTAACATTCAAGACTTGGTTCCAGATAGTTCAGGAGAAAGTAGCACTAGTTCTAATGAAGCTTCTGGATTGAAAAAAAAAAGATTTGTAGCTATTGTCCGTATAAAAACATCGCATGACCAAATCTATGTGCTCAAAGTGCACCAAAAATATATGCAGCGAACATAAAGTTGAAATATGTGTCAACTGCAATAAAACTAATAATATTTTTATGTATTCATAAAACATTATTCTATAATATTTAAGTTTATTTAGAGAGGTTAAAGGTTTTATTATTTTTTTTTAAAGTTAATGAGACTGATGTTTGGATGATTACTTAATAAATACTTTAAACTAACTTTGCTTTTTATTTAAAATAAGATAAAATAAACCAATAATTAAAATAAGAAATAATATATATGTTATATTATATAACTATTATTAAGTAGGTTTACATAGGTGTTAGTCGAAACGACTAATAATAAGTATTTCCGTATAAAAAATATGATTAGTATTCTAGGGTTAAAAAATATGTACTAATTATAAAGTCATATCTTAGAGACGAATTATGTACCTTGATTAATTATTAGAAGGTATTTTAACGATTTGTATTATTGAAAGAAAATAATTTATAAAATTGTGCTGTGTATTTTGAAGTAACAAAAGTAATAAGTTTAAAAAATGTTTTAATAACGTAAAATCAAGGCCAAATTATTCTTTTGAAATACCAAAAATAGAAATGGTTATCCGTAAACAAACATTTTCCATAACATCAAAATGAAGGTATCATCAAACAGCTTATGTGATTAGTTATCTAATTTTATAAGTATCTCAATTAGTAACTTTAGATAATTAGAAGTACATCATAATGTGATGTAGAGATAAATAACATCTATTTAGTTCTATATCTATGAGTCAGATAGTATTTTTGAGCTTGAATTTTCACTTTGTCATTTTCATCAATTTTAACATGTCTACCCTGCAATATTTTATTGACATTCATGCACCAGCTGTGAATAATTAAGCTGATTATTTCATTAATTATAAAGGTTTTCAAGTTTTCTTTGTGTTTTTTACATGACAAAAATTCGAATTCCACACAAAGATCTATTAATAATTTAATTGTATCAAATATACCACTGTAGGGGCCGTTTTGTAAGGCATTCTTTATTATTTTAATTACTTTTTCAACATTCTAAAAAGTTTTGGGAGGGTCTCATAAGTGATCTTCGCGTGACATCTACTGAGAAAATGTAATCATCTACTTGTGGCGGGTTGTATCACACAATTCATTGTTACATATAATACATGATTTGTCTCTGTGATAATTTTATTTGAAACTTCTTGTGAATTGTTACCTGCAAGTTTTGAACTATAAAATCTATACTAATTCTATTTTCCTTTGGGGCAGAGGTAGCTTATTTTTTGCCAGTGAAATTATTTAAAACTTTATTAAAGTCTTCCTCACAATTTGCCCCCAAGGAATGTGTTGAACTCAAATTATTTACTAGTAATGTTTTATAAATACTTTGAAATTGTAGGCACGTAGGATTGTTGTTTCTAGCCCCATGGCTTCTTACCGAGGAGAAAAAGTTTTCCAAGGGATCTTGATTAAAATTACGCATCAAAATACTCTTTACGTTGTATTTGTCAAATAAATATTGCAACAAACCTTTTATAGTGTGAATGTTATGTATCCAATTTTTTATTGATGGAACTTGTTCATAACTTACAGATGATGTAGCGCTGCCTCTTTTTTTATCTCCGTTTTGAATCTCATTGACCTTAAAACTGGTAGAACTTTATTCCATAGCGCAAAGTGATCTGAATTTGGTTTTACACAATTTTTGTAAATCTTGTATGTTTTCTTATATGAACCTCCATTAAAAGAATCAAACAATTGATCAAACAGAAGAAGTATATCTGCCGTATCTTCACATTCTTGCAGTAACTTATTTTCTGCAAAGAAATAAAATATTATGAGCACTTTTGAAATAATAAGAAGCAATAAAATGTAAGATACAAGAGAACACAAGTAGATAAGTGATAAAGAGATATCTTAGAATAAAATAATTTCAACATTGAATATGGTTTACCAAAGTATATATACCTACTTACAAAATCGTAGAGCTCCTGATACTCGTTGGCTAAGACTTGAGCTGCATGTTTCACCTTCATTTTGGGAATTTTTTCAGAAATAACATGCATTTCTGTAAGCTTATTACACATTCTTAACTCATCTTCTCCTGCGTCAATTTCTAAGAGTAATTTTAAATGTTGCCATTTTGCCGTTTTTACTTGGTCATTCTGGGTACCTTAAGTCTTTTGATATTAAATTATTCCTCACTCCTTTTAATAAATGCGGCGGGTCAAATAACGGAAATATATCATGATTTTCAATTTGAAAAGCATTACCTTCATGTTCTTTACCCAGCCTCAAATATTCTGCTTTTGTCTCTCTTAATAATTCATTTACTACCTTTGTGTTAATTGTTGATTGATCACACACAGTTGCAACAACAATTAACCCTGCCTGAAATATTTCATGATACTTCTTATTAATTTTTAAGAACTATTGCATTTGTGGCGCTTTTGCAAAAACAAAGCAAACAGGTTGCTATACTGAACTTTTACGCCTTTAACATAAATACTAAAACATGATCAGCAATATTGTCATTCTGATCATTTTCACCAAAATCTTCAAAGCCGACTATTTGATCTAAAGCTTTATCATACTGAAGTGATGGTGAAAGCGACATCTCATCAAACATTAACAAGCATAAGCGTTCTTCCGTATTAAATTTTTGTTGCATCTTTTATTTGACGGAATACTATTGGGTTTAGACCTGGTTTCAAGGCTATTTTTTAAGAACATCCTGCAATGTCCGCTTTAAGGGCAAGTCAAATAATATTCTAAGAAAATTATAGCCTTTAGGACTTCTTTTATAAATTGACAAAGCTAATAATTTTCTTCAATATTAAAACGCTTTCCGGCCTTTTTATTATGCTGAGTTAATTGCATATTTAGCAATGTCTGAACAGGCTTTGATAAGTTTCAGAACCTTTTAAACAATTTTGTCTTCGACATTTTTTTTCTGCTATTACTTCACTTTTTGCTCTTTTTTTTGTTTTTAAAATCATCATTTTATTTAATATTTTATTTATAACATTTGTAAATTGTTTTCGTCTTTTAATCAATGTACCTGAAAAAATATATGACAATCAGGTATGCATATAGAGACCAGATGAAATAATGACAGCATAGACCAGATTGTATTGGAATCTCTTTTTAATGGATGATTTTCAATTGCAACTGCCTTATCATCATCATCATTACACCATCACAAGTCCACTGCTGAACATAGGCCTTCCTCAAGGAATGCCACAAAGCACAGTCCTGAGCCACCTGCATCCATCGACTTCCTGCATGTCTTACAGGTCGTCACTCCATCTAGTGGAGGACGCCTATACTTCATCCGCCGGTACGGGCCGCCACTTGAGAACCTTTTTACCCATCAGTTGTCGGTTCTTCGAGATATATGGCCGACCATTGCCACTAATAAAAGGTCTCCGGTTCTCTACACTCACTATGAAACACAGCAGTGTTATGTTGCTATTTTGCATTCTGTGAGAGCGTGGTCCTTCCCCGTCAGGCTGACCCATTCGTTACATCTACACTAATATAGCTACAGCATGGCTTTACCACGTAAAACAACATTTTAAAAACCAATTTTTAACATAGACATTATAATTAATAATATTTATTTCCGTTTAAACAATCCTGATTTATATTACATGGCTGAAATTAGGTACTTCTTATTTGGTACCCTGAAACCAAATAACAGTCTGACAGCTGACTTTATGCACTCCATACATTTAGTATATCTAATTACAGCCCAGTAATTACCACTAAAAGAATATAAAATCTTATAAATGTATTAAAAATTACTACATTACTATGTCTATAGTCATATTCATGCAACTAACAAAGCCTAAAGATGATAATAAGTAAAATAAGCCTAATTTTATCGGGACCATAACTTACCAAAAAATTAGGTAAGTGAGCGTTTTCCGTTGCGTCGGTGTTTGATTTTAAATTTAATACTGATAGATTTATAACGGTGTGGTAATATTAGAAATATACTTTCCTCTAATTACGAAACATTTTTTAGTTAATAATATTTATAGTTAAAACCACTAGAAACCTTATTTTTGAAGTAAAAATGCGAAATGGCTGGTATTAGGGGCATCCACCCTATTTAAGACCCGTATGCTATACAGTACCTTTTGGCTTTTGAGATGGCCATACTTGAATAAAAACTCAAAATAAATATCAAAAGTGCCTAAATACTTAATTGTTAATTTTTATTTTATATTTATTGTCTTCAAGGCAAAGTGAATAGGCTTTTGTTAAGTCAGTGCGCTTCACCATCTTAGGCTACATCACCAGTTACCATCAGGTGGGATTGTAGTTAAACGCTGGCTTTGAATAATATTTAAAAATGTTAACGTAAGGCGCGTCAGCTCGAGCGGGCGCGTGACAACCTCACGGAATTAGCTCCGCATGCGGGGCCGCGCAAATGAGTATATTTTCATGCCTAAAGCGCGGAGTGAGACAGGCCTGGTTATAAAACAGAACATGGTTATAATAATTACGAATTTATAATATACTACCAGAGATTTTTCCAAACCGATACAACTTAGGGACCTTCAAGAAAAAGCCTACTCTTTTATAAGGCCGGCAACATATGCAATTCCCAGTGTTGCGGTTCTTCATGAGCGGCAGTTGTCACTTATCATCAGGTGAGCCGCATGGTCGTTTGTCCCCCAAAAAATTAAATACCTCTTATATGATTATGATGTGAACTTGTGGCAGACTTGTAAAAGAAAGTACAGCCGGTGATGTGGATTCAACTTGAAATGTTGCAGCATTTAAACCTGTAATAGTAGTGAAAGTATATGACTATAATATAATATTAATATGTTAAATATACATACATTAAATGTCGCCAACATTCAATTTCTTTTTGTTTTATATTCATTTGTAATCCCATTCAAAAACCAATTTAGAATGTTTGTCTTTATAAGTTACTTATAAGACAATATCTGTAGTGTAATAGTTTCCTTGGACATCATATAACAATATACAGCAGTAACCTCTTTTATACTTGTACAGCTACTGTACAGCGCTACTAACATAAAGCTGCATAATTTGTGCCAATTTTTACTTATAAGAACTGTATAAGCGCTTATACAGCTTTTATACAACCAGAAAATACAGCCTCTAGTATAAAACGAACTTTACAGCTTGTATACAGCTTGCATGCTGCTTGGGTAACACATAAAACTTTTTATCAGGCTTGCTTTTATCCACTGCTACACACCATATATTATAATAATAATAATGTATTTTTTATTGATGTTTATGTATATTTATAATTTTCATATACAATTATATATTTATACAGCCCAACCAGATGAGAAAACTATATAGATACCCCTTAAATAATAATAATAATAATGTCCTTCAGATCAAATTTTATAGAGCCCAAGTGTATTAATGATGCTATATTTTATATGGTGAGTGTAGAGGACCAAATGCCCTCTTTACTGGATGCAAGCATTCCATCTTAGTCCTCAGGAGACATGGCATCTGCATTTTGATTCTTAATCGAGGATAGATGTAATGTCTATGGGCCACAGTATTCACTTACTATCAGGTGGGCTGTGTGCTCTCTTGTCACTCTAGTTCTATAAAAAAGGATACGGATTAGCGACTTGTTTATACTATTTACTTTAGTGATGCTAAATAAACACATACTCTTATGATATTTTATGTAGAATATCAACTATCCTTAATTCATATAAATAATTGTATATTATTGTTTAGTTTTAATAAGTATTACGTAATAATTTATATTAAAGAAAAATATTCTTTTCTATTCTTTTCTAAGGATATACCAACTAACATGCATAATATTATAAAAGATATGCCCCCCATACACTGGGGCAGAGTTGATGAGGGTAGAACCCATACCTTACAATTGATAATACTGGTCCCTATCACATTTGTTAATTATCAAGGTTGTATCAAATATGATGCTGGATTTTTTTAAATAAAATTGAAGACTTAGTCCAGAATTCAGACTACTATGGTAAATGCTAGAAAGAATCTCTTTCCTGATGGATTATATTTATATTAAAACCATCTTGTTTGCGCCAGTATATACACAGACCAAAAATAGGTTACAGATATGTTTTTTTAGAATAAGGGTGACAAACGAGCACACAGTCCACCAGATGGTAAGTGGTTGCTGTGGCCTATAGACATCTACATCTATCTTCGTTTGCGAATTTAAATGCAGATGCGTTGTCACCCGTGAGGACTAAGATGGAATGCCTCTTTTCCAATAAAGGGTCTCCAGTTCTCTACACTCACCATACGAAACACAGCGGCATTAAGCTGCTATTTTACGCTGGTATTCTGTGAGGCGTGGTCCTTCCCGTCGAGCCGACCCATTCATGCTACACAATTATACAATTAATATAGCTGCAGCATGGCTCTACCATGTAATGAAATATGTGGGCTGATGAGGAAGATAAAATATAAAGAATATAATATTTAATATAAATTATCATGCAATAAACTTAGTACCTACTATCCAGTGTCCTATTAACCCTTTTATTTATTTATATTACTACTGGTATTGTATTTTATTTTTGAAAAAAATATTTGTCTTCAAGGTAATGAAAGTGAATAAGCTTTTGTTATGCTAAGACAGTGTGCTTTAATATCAGGGCTTCATAACTGGGTGGGGTTGTAGTCAAGCTATACACTGACACAAATAATAAGTAAAAATAATAAGTAAAAACTAAAACTTTGCTTGACCATCTTTGCTAGTATTCCAATCATGAAAGTCAGTTTCTTTAGTCTGCACTGCTAAAACAATTGCTAATAAGCATGACAATGAGAAAGCTTCTAATAAGGACTTACCAAGGTTAAGACTGGGGTACGCTGTTTTTGAAAGTCTTTTAGTTCTAGGAAAAACGAAACGATCCTCAAAGTGCCGATTGCAGATGCGGTAATTATTATAAATTTCCTGATCAGCTTTATCGTTTAACTGTTTTCCAACTATCCTTTTCCATTGATGAAACCTTTCGAGGTAAGGGTATTCGGGTTTTGGAAAATAGTGTAAAACATCTGAAATTATAGAATATAATGAGAGGAAACTGAAACAGGAGATGGGCAACAACCCGCTTGCCAGGCGTGGCAGCTATGGCAAATACTACCATGAGGCAATCTGTGGAGATCAACCCATTCCTTGAACCTTCAATTTCCTAGATTGTGGCTGTTTTCAAGTGAATAAAAACTGGAAATTATGCGAATATTAAAAAAAGTACTCACCAATTGAAATAAAACTACTTTTACGTTCACGGGGACTCCCCGGGAGTCCCCGTGACCATGGGTGCTGCAAAGCACCGAAATATCAGAATTAAACGCGATATAATCCGTAAAAGTAGTTTTATTCAATGTAGTGTTCGCGTAAATATAGAAATCATTAAGTACTTACCAAATTGGTCTAATTAAAACACATTACTTTCGCCATTTTAAACAAAAACAAAACAGGGCTGCAGAAAAATTAATTATTATGAAAGAAAATACATGAAACGCACGAGAAATCAGAATAATGTTCAATAAATATTAATAACAATTTAAGCGTAACTACCAGTGACCGCTACTAACTGCGTAGTGCGCATGGATTATTGCGTATGCATAGACTTAATGTATAAGCGTGCCCTCTAGTGAGATTAAAATTAAGTCTAGCCTAGTGTCCCGGAATATAGATGGAAGCACAAAAAATATATCATTTTGTTCTAAAAATAATGTTCTAAGTTGCATGCCCATGACTATGATGTTAATGTCAAAATTATTAAAAATCATAATTGTCAAAATCAATTAATATTTCAACTTCTTGCTTGTTGCTTGTGAAAATAAGAAATTTGTAGTTCATTTATCATGTTCATGATATTTTCAAAGGTGGGGGACAGTGACGCAGGTGCAGGCCCGGTTTCGAGCTGCACGTAAGTACAACCTACAACACCTATTTTCGAATATATCGTTGTATATTGAATGCTTTGTTGAAAGACTATGTAATGTTTACATTTTGAATATACTTCTATGTATTTTTCAGACGTAAACGCACACCACGCGTAACAAGAGGGCAGATTGAGCCACTTCTGTCGAAGTCAGGAGCTCGTCCATTTTTGTTTATAAGAAAATTTACCAGCCTGCAGGGCAAGAAGAATTCTAAAATGGTCTGGAAGGAAGTAGCCGAAGAGTTCAACCAGCTCCCACTTTCAAGATGCCTGAGCAGTGGATAACAGTTAAGTTTCTATTAAAGAATTTTCTAGATTTTCTACTAATAGCTTAAACATAAATCAGTCAGCACATCGTGCAGCATTAGTGTAACTAATATTTACTCGAATATATAATTATTTATTTTGTAGGTCTGAAGAGACTAAAAGCCGGGCCTTACTTAAGCGACAAAGTTAAGGAAAGAAAGGATACAGACCAGCAACCGAGGCATTACCACTGAACAACAGGTGCAAGAAGTAACAATGCTGTCTCCAGCACCAAAAATAAGTAAGTTTGAGCTTTGTTGTTCATTTAATTCCTACTTACATTATATATTTCTGTGCTCTGCTTTTTTATCCATTATTTCCGAGATAGAAAGTATCCTGTGTTAATCCAGGATATGGTCTATCTATGTGCCAAAGGACAATGGCAAAAATGGACCCACATATTTTAAAATTAACGAAGCATCGTACCTATGCAAGTTTATATTAATTATAATTATAAGTTTATATAAAAAATATTGGGGCTCTAGAATACGGGAGTCACAAGAAATAAATTATTTAATTTATTAAAAAATAGGTCATCTTGCATTAACAGAACGCTATTTGCCAGTTAAGGTACTTTGTTTGTCAGACATTTTTTTGACATGACAGCCCTTATAATTTTTTTATTGTTATTGCTTTCATCATTGTAACTTGTTTGTATTCAAAGTAAAAGTAGGTACCTTTTCTTCAATAATCGAAATTGTCTCACAGCTGGTCAACTTTTCTCATCTCTCTTCTAGCAAGCAATAATTAAGTAAAGACAACATAAAAATAAGAGTTTGATTATCAACAAAATACCACTGACTATGGAATAAACCTTAGTACTTCCATGTCACCTATATATAAAAGGACATATTAATATTATAGGTACTTATATGTACTTTTTAATACAAATAATATTCAGATACAATTGAGCAATAACATCTACCCATAATGGGTGTTTTGTGAATAATAATTTTAGGTTATTTGCTATTTTTAAGTATATCTTTTATCTCCCACTTTTTTAGACTAACTTAACATTTGCTTTTTTGTTAGTTTTGTCACGATCTACAACTATTAATAAGTTTCCATGATGAACGCTACTCCTATCAGTAGGTACTAAAATACATGCATTCTCGCCATCCTCCATAATCATAATCTTTATTGCAATCAAATGGTAACAATAGATGTGATGTTTTAAAAAATAGTCCGTATTTGAACCCGGTTTGGGCGTAGCAATTATAAAATATTAAATTACATTATTAAATATTATTACTAATTTACATTATTAGATTTCATTATTAAGTTACATTATTAGATTACATTATTACGTTACATTTTTAAATTTTGTATACAATATTAGATAAATTATTGAACATCCTATAAATTCAATTCAACTAATAATCACATTGTCAAGTAAAAGAAAGAACAATGATAATAACAATTATAATTATAATAATTAAAAAAGAAAATTAAATATAATAAAATTATATGAAAATTGAATTAAATAATAATTGAAAAAAAGGCAAGCCGAAATTGTCCACACAAATTAAATAATATTTGTATCAAAATATTCATTTAAATTATAGAAATATTTTTCAATTATATATAATCTCAATTTGATAAAATTATATAGTATCCGTTAGACTTTTATTAACTCTGACACTGGACAAAAAATTCATCAATCGAATAAAATGAATGTTCAATTAGAAAGTGGAACAATTTATCTTTGAAAATCTGTATATCGTTACACTCTTTGATGTTATTCGGAATCTTATTGTATATCTTTGGAGCCATAGCAAACACACTTTTCCCATATAAGGTAGTTTTATATTTTCTACCAAGGTTATTATATAATCTGGTTCTATTGCAAAATCTCGAAATCTATAGTTTAAATAGTGATGGATATTGCCTGATAAATAAAGCCATTTCAAATATGTATAGTGATGGTACGGTAAGTAATTTTATAATAATCTTTACAGCTATCAATTCTTTTTAAACCACACATAGCACGTATACACATTTTTTGACATTTAAATACTTTATCCCAGTTAGTGGCGTTTACCCAAAATATTATTCCATATCTAAGCCTGGACGCAACATAACCATGATAAGCCACAAGTAATGTGGGGAGACTGACTTTTTTTGCTAGCATATATAGATTATAAGACTGTGTCACTTTTTTGCATACAAATTCTATATGGCTTTGCCATTTCAGATTTTCATCAATGTGAACGCCAAGAAACTTTATAGTTGTATTTATTTGGACTTCTTTGTCATTATATTGAATTTGTGTATTAAAACTATGTTTAGTTTTTTGTTTGAATTGCATTATCTTAGTTTTATCTATATTCATTATAAAATTATTGTTTTGTAACCACTCAATTATTGACTTTAAGCTACTATTTATGGCGTTTCCATTATTATAAATAACTGTACAGTCATCTGCAAATAATATCATCCGATTGTTAGTAGATTTAGGTAGATCATTTATATAAATATTAAAAAGTAGTGGCCCCAGAACACTTCCTTGTGGGACACCAAATTTAACTCTTCTAGGACTGGATCTATAATGTATTTCATTTTTATGTTTGGAACAAATTTTGCTTATTTTCGTGGTTTGAGTTCTTTCACTGAGGTACGAATTTAATAAATCAAGAGTATTGCGCCTTACACCGTATATCTCAAGTTTATTTAAAAGTTTTGCATGATCCACAAAGTCAAAGGCCTTTGACATATCCATGAACAAGGCATAAGAAGGTTGTCTAGCATCCACTCTTGGGTATATCATACTTAAAAATTCATAGATAGCTAGGTTTATTGACATATTCTTTCGGAATCCTTTTTGATCAGTGGTAAAGATGTTGTTCCGTTCGAAATAATTATATAATTTATTATATATAGCCTTTTCAATTATTTCAGAGAATGTAGGAGTTAGGGCTGTTGGTCTATAATTCTTCATATCGCATTTAGCTCCTTTTTTATGGAGTGGTTTAATTATTGTAGTCTTTAATATTGATGGAAAAATACCCTGTTCAAAACATAAGTTAATAATGTGGATAAGTATGGGCGCAATACTAGAACAAACATATTTTAACACTGATACACAAATGTCATCAAACCCAGTGCTTTTAGTGTTTTTTAAATTATTTATGATAGAAGAGATGTCATAGGGATCAGTGGGACTTAAGGAAAAGGAATATGATGAGTTACACGTACATGTTTGCTTTTTGGGGGGATTATTTATATTTTGAGCTTTAACTAAATCTGCATAGTAATTATTGAACGATTCCGCTATTTGCTGAGGATCTGTAATTTTATGATCATCTATCTCCTTTCATATGAATCTCCTCTACCGTTATAGCATGATTAAGTAAGAACAAAAATTTGCAAACCAGCATGCTAAAGAATTTTAAAGCAAGCATTTCTGAATCTATCTATATTTTTCTTATTTTTATTTGGGCAACAAAATAAGAGATGCATTAATTTTACTTTGAAATAAAAATAATAAATAAATTGAGATGTTTAATGTTTTGTTTCAATTCACAGATTATTACTATAGATAATTAAGTAAACAACGTAATAGTATTTGTGAGTCATCTTTGTATGCACTCTGCATCAGCTTGACCAGTACCAGTCATTTTTCCTGTGATAAAAACATAAAATTTTAAGATTATTCTAATATTATAAAGATAAAATAGTCTAATCTAATATGTTCCAAACAACATTATTACCTTTTTTTTTAACCAACTTAATACATTTAGTGACATTTTAACGAGATAACAATGTACTTTATAAACGTTTAAGTATAACATAATTTATAAAATAAAATATATACTAGAACGATGAACCTAAAACTAAAAACCTTAAAAAAAGATATTACCTGTATCTTCTAGGCCATCATCATTGAAGCTATAAACGATTATGTCTTTGAATGTGGTTGCTGTGGCCCATAGACATCCTTATCTATCTTCTTTTGCGAAATTCAGATGCGTTGTCAGCCGTGTGGACTAATATGGAATGCCTCTTTTCCAGTAAAATGGGTGTCCGGTTCTCTATACTCACCATACGAAACACAGCAGCATTAAGCTGCTATTTTACGCTGGTATTCTGTGAGAGCGTGGTCCTTCCCCGGTCGAGCCGACCCATTCGTGCTACAACTATACTATTAATATAGCTGCAGCATGGCTCTACCACGTATAAGAAACATAGTGAAATCATCTTCCTTATCGACTTCGATTCTTCTCGTTGTAGTGTCTTTATAGCCTCATCAAGATTGTTAAGTTATCTATTTATAGCTTTATGTTGTTTATCCATAATTCCCTCCAACCATTTCAGATAGTTGTATTTGGATTCCACCACAAATGTCTGATTGATTCACAACCTTTTAAGATGGGCTTGGTCTTGTTTGATAATAATAATAATAATAATATTTATTTGCATAAAACATGGTACATTTTTAGATCTTATAACATAGTGTGAACATGCATGTTTCACCGATTTATCGGTATGCAAATATTACGTCGACATGCAATTGAATAATTAAAAATAGAAAATAATATAATTAAAATAACATTTCATAACAAAATGTAATATAACGGTATAATGTCAATAAATTTAGGGTGTAAAATAGAGAAAAAAATAAAAAATATACAGGCATGGTCATGTCATAATGCATAATGTCAAACTAGTATAATGTCAACCTTACAAATTCTAATTCATTTGTCAATTTAAAATTTCAAACATCAACAAAAATTCGCTTGAGGTGACCGTCACGGCAGAATTTGATAAATTCATTTATGTCATAAAAACAGTTTTCAATCAGAATCCCGAAAATATTTTTTTTTAAAAAGATTAAATGTCAAGTTTTGAATGTGGTTCGGAATTAAATTAAATAGTCAAACGCACATGCTATAACTATTTCTAGCAAAACAAGTTGTGGCTGTCTGGGGCACAGATAATTTCCACGGATACCTTCTTGTACCACCACGATCATTATGATGTTTTGTGAAGAGGTGAGCATTTTTTTGGTCAATATTAAAATTTCATATATATATATATATATATATATATATATATATATATATATATATATATATATATATATATATATATAGGGAAGGTAATGTAAGTATTTTTAAGTTTTTAAAGATAGGTCTACATGATTCCATTTGACCGACACCGCATGTAGATCGTATACATCTCTTCTGTAGTATAAATACACGAGAATAGTGTGTTGAATTTCCCCACAGAATCAGTCCATACCTCAGTATAGAACCAACGTATCCATGGTATGCCATTAGAGCTGTCTTAAGGTTAGCTAATTTTGACAGACGATACAGAGCAAACACAAACCTGTTAATCCTTTAGCATACAGTTTCAACGTGATTCTGTCATGTGAGTTCGGAATCAATCACAATATCGAGAAAGGTCGCTGATGCGGTCATGGCAATGGGATCGTTACCATGGTGTACGGATAGTTGTTGGGGTTTACCATTTTTGTTTTAAAAATGTATGTACTTTGTTTTACTTGTATTAATTTTCAAATCATTATATTTTAGCCAATTTGTTATATTTCTTATTTCATTATTTATTTCATCATTATAGTCAGTGTTAGGTTTTATATGTATAATTATAGAAATATCGTCAGCATAGAGTGTAACAGGATATTGCGTACAATTTGGAAGGTCATTAATGTAAAGAATGAAGAGTAATGGTCCCAATATACTGCCCTGTGGGACGCCTGAGTTATTCGCCCTAATCTCCGAACTGTACGCCACACCCCGACACCCATCATCCAGCCTCAGCACGTTCACAAACTGAGTCCTTTCATTGAGATAGCTCTAGATAGCTATAGATAGATCCAATCATAGGCCGGTCCTCGCACACCATAATGCTCAAGCTTATTCAGGAGAGTCTTATGATTGACAAAGTCAAAGGACTTACTCATATCGAAAAAAATGGTGGATACGGGAACCCTGTTGGCCATATGGATCGATATGTTCATAATAAGGGAGTAACAGGCCAGTGCTGTTGACCTTTTCTTGCGAAACCCAAATTGTTACTCCCTAATTATGCAGTGTTTTGTGAAAAAAGAAAAATAATCTGTCCTGCATGATCTTTTCGAATATCTTTGACAAAACTGGGATAAGTGCAATGGGTCTGTAGTTGTTTAAATTATGCCTCTCTCCGCATTCAAATAGTGGCTTGACAATGGACATCTTAAGAGTGCTCGGAAATTTACCCTCTTCAAAGCAACGATTCACAAAATGTGCCAGCAAAGGTGCCAACTCACTTGCGCAAGCCCTAACTATTTTCGTACATATTTCATCATGACCTGTGGAATTTGTGTTGTTCAGAGTGTTTATAATTTTGATTATTTCATTTTCGTCGGTAGGTTTTAAAAATATAGATGCGGAAGTACTTTCGATGAACTTCAGTTTACTTAAGTTACATCGATAGTTATCAGGTACATTTGTCGAGTCTAAAAAGTAATTATTAAATGGTTTATTTATTTATTTTATTCTTTATTTCACCAAATATTTGTACAAAAGGTGAGCTTAATGCTATATTGCATTCTCATTCTCAAGGGTTCCATCTCATAGTAGGTTACTAGGGTCCTTTGATCTCTCAGAAGTTCTAGTTTTGCCAACGGGTTAAAGTACAATGTTTGTTTTTCATTCAGATGAGTTATGTTGCTTGTTCCATTCACCGAAGACACCAATGTTGTAAAAAATAATAGAGCCATAACGATGGAGTGTAAACTGGAATGACCAATTGACCTATTGTTTCTTGTTTTATTTTCTTGCAACTTTTTGCTGCTATCGCTGTCACCGCTTGCTTTTAAAATTGGTAAAATGCTCAGCTTTACAATAGGCCGTTTTAAGTAACCCTTTTCCGTTTTCAGAGTTACTACTCGAACGTGGCCGTCGCTGCCGGGATGTAACTCGACCACTCTTGCCATGGGCCGCTTTCCAGCCAGCAGGTTGTCATCATGGATTGTTACTAGATCCCCAATTTCAATGTTCATTTATGGTCGAAACCATTTGTTTCTTACAGTTAGTTCTAACAAGTACTTTGATCTCCACTTCTTCCATATTTGTTGGAATATTTCAGTTGTTTGATGCCATCTGGTTCTAGCGTCTTCGGTAGTTTGAATGGTAGTTAATCCTGCTCGTCTAATAAGGAAGTTCGCCGGCGATAAATATTCTAGGTCTTCAATAGTCTCCGTGAGTGCGCACAGGGGCCGGTAGTTTAAGCACGCTTCCAGCTGTGCTAAGATAGTAGAGTATTCTTCAAATGTAAGCCGCTGTTCGCCCACGTCTCGCCTTAGGTAGAATTTGACGCTCTGAACAGCTCTTTCCCAGAGCCCTCCAGCGCTCGGCTACGAAGAGGCATTAAAATGCCACTCAATGTTCATGTTAGCCAGCACACTCAAGAAATTGTTATCAAATATCTGTCGCAGCTGTTCGTACTCCTCCTGCAAAGCACGGTTGGTGCCAACAAAGTTCGATCCACAGTCACTATATAGGTGACACGGGGCTCTGCGACGTGCTGACATTCTTCGCAGGGCAGCAAGGAAGGCGGTACTGGACAGGTCGGACACTGACTCCAAGTGCATCGCCTTTGTCACCATACAGATAAAAATTGCTATGTAGCCCTTCAATGATCTTGCGCTTCTTGTTTTGTTCGCCTTGACTTCTATAAAACCGGTGTAATCTACCCCCGTATGGAAGAATGGGGGCGCAAGCTCCGTCCGTACAGGTGGCAAATCACCCATCAATTTATGGGATAGTTCTGGCTTGTTCTTGCGATACGTCTCACAGTTTCTCAACTGTTTTTTCACTGCGTTTTGTCCCCCAACGATTCAATATTGTTGTCTGAGATTAGGAGACGTCAATTTGGGACCTCCATGAAAGGTAAGTTTATGGGCTTCATCGATTAGCAGCTCTGCTAGGCGACTATTTCGAGGAATGATTTTGGGATTATTGGGGTATATAGGCTGTAACTAACTATAATCTTGTTAACCGACCACCAACTATAAATGGATTTAAATTTAATAATTTACTTTTTGTTGTTAATGTGCCCGATTTACGTAAATGTTCAATATCCGCTTTAAATTCATTGTGTTGAGCATTTTTGCGGCAGCAAGTTCATGTAACGTGATATAGCTCGGCCTTTGCACGCGCGGCTTTGGTGCAAGTGTCCTCAATAAACAAGCGACAATTCGTATTATTTTGTTGAATGAACTATAGTTTTATAACAAATTATTAATCGTATGATCTTCTTGTTTCTGGGTGACATGTACGTGTTTTGATCTTAAATCTTGATTTGTTGTATATGTTTCTGTTTGTAACTGTTCTTTGTTGAATGTTGATAGCCAGGATGGCCCCTGCCACCACAGTTTATGTTCCTTCAGTTGTAATGCATATAACTCTCTACTCGCCGCGTCTGCGGGGTTTTCGCTTGATTTTACATTACGCCAAAACGCGCTTGGTATGGCGTCAGTTGTTTTTTGCACCCTGTTCGCAACAAAGGGTTTCCATCGGTATGGCTCACCTAGGAGCCAGCTGAGCATCGCCGTCGAGTCCATCCAGCCATAAATATCAATTCATGTTGACTAAAAGCTTCTGTTACTTTTTTCACTAGTTTTGATAGTAAATTAGCCCCACAAAGTTTTAGTCTAGGAACTGTCATCGGTTTTTTTAATGGAGCTAATTTGGTTTTTGCGGCTGCTAACATTCAACAAAGAACAGTTAACGCCTGTCCTTTGTTGAATGTTAGTAGTGGCAAAAACCAAATTAGCCTGCTTCCCCTCGATCCTCGCATAAATTACGCAAGCATACGCTTCCAGTCAAGCGTCACAGAAGCCATGCAACTGTATGACGTCATCTTTGTGACACAGGATCCACCTTGGGATCTCATATTGATTAATGATGTTGATTTCTTTCTTTATCTTAGCCCATTCTTTCTCTATTTCAGGTGAAACCTTATCGTCCTATTTTAAATCTTCTTCCCATAGTTTTTGAAAAAGCAGTTTCAGTTTAGTCGAAAGTGGCGCCAAAAATCCTAACGAGTTCAAGAGTCTCTAAATTTCAGACAGCGATCTTCTTTTTGTTAAGGGTAATATTTCTTTTGGTATTTTATGTTGAAATAAAAATGTATCGTCCTTCGAATCCCAGCATAATAATGGTTTAGAAATGTTTTCTTTTTGAAAATTATACACCTCTCTTTGTTCTGTTTCTGTTATGTTTCCTTGTTGCTTTATGTTTTCTAAAAGCTGTGGTTCGTTTGACGACCATTTTTGCAAATTGAAAACTCCTGACTTCATCAGTAGTTTTAAATCAGATATAAGATTCTTTCCTTCTTCTATGAACGAACGTTTTTACGTGGTAGAGCCATGCTGCAGCTATATTAGTAGTATAGTTGTAGTAGGAATGGGTCGGCTCGACCGGGGAAGGACCACGCTCTCACAGAATACCAGCGTAAAATAGCAGCTCAACACTGCTGCGTTTTGTATGGTGAGTGTAGAGAACCGGAGACCCTTTTTACTGGAAAAGAGGCATTCCATCTTAGTCCTCACGGGTAACAACGCATCTGCATTTTGATTCTTTATTGAAGATAGATGTAGATTTCTATGGGTCACAGCAACCACTTACCATCAGGTGGACTATGTGCTCGTTTGTCACCCTATCCTATAAAAAAAAAACTAAGTCCCATATAAAAGATCGTCCATAAAAAATGCTGATTCGACAATTTTTGCCGCTTCTGGAAAACTTGCTCGTTCCTCAGCTGCTATCCTTCTCAAGGTCCCGCTTGTGTCCCGTAAGTGACTGTTGTTAAGAAAAATGTTTGAATAGGCTCCACAGGTTCTTCTTTTCAAAAAAAAATTCTGACATTTGTAGTCATCCTCATTTATTAAGTCATCCTAAACATTTTTTCAATATTAGCCGTAAAAACGTATTGATATTGTCACTATTTAAAAAGGAGCATCTGAGGGTCAACTTGCAAATTCGGGCCAGTATGAATCAAGTCATTTAGACTATACTCCGATGATGTTTTGTGTGAGGCGTTGTAGCCCTACATTGCGTTGTTAATGAATCGGCTTTTTCTACACCGTAGTGCGGTAAATATTATTCCGGTGTCTCATTACTGTTTGCTGGCTTCATATGTTTTAAGGCCAAGTACTCACTCATGAACGCTCGATAATCGTTTGCCAATTTTTCTTCTTTATTAAATTTCTTCTCTAAATTTCTAAATTGAGCCAAGGTTGCTAATTTTGATGATCCCAATTTATTTTCAATGTCTTCTTTTAGCGGTAGTCTAACTTCATAACGGTCATCTTCTTTCCTGTTTGTTGTCGAATCGTAGAAGTCGATGCATTTTTGATCTTTAAGGTATAAATTAGATTGTTCACTTATTTCTTCGACTTCCCAAAACCTTTTGATCTTATCTAAGTTATGTAGTAAAATGTTGCATTTATATGTGTTCACACTTCCACATAAAAGCCGGCCTAGGTGGGTTTGCTGCACGATAGGCTGTGTTGAGTTCTCCCTTTTAATCATTCCACCAAGTAAAATGTTTGAATAAATATCTGCGCCAAACAATATATCTATTGGGCGATTTATATAAAACTCAGAGTCTGCCAGTGATATATTCTCGATGAATGTCCAGTAAGGTTTCATAAATGTTTTGTTAGGTAGTTTTCCGACTAAATTCTTCATAATAATGACGTCAGTTTGAAAGTCAAAATCATTATAAACCGTCTGACATTTTATGTTTATTACGCCCTTTCCGTTCCTTTCTCTTTCGCCAACTCCAAAAATAGACCCCTTGCAATGGTTTCTCTTGATTTTCAGTCGTTGAGCTGCACTTTCGGTGATAAGGGATATCTGAGACCCTTGGTCTACCAGCGCTCTCATTTTCATCGAGGTGCCGTTGGCGGCCTTGACATTCACTATAGCGGTAGCTAACAAGAGTTCAGATGACTTATTTTGTTTTATGTTTTGAGACACGTGCTAGTGCAGCGACGTGTTGCTGTCGTCATTGTTTGGTTGGGCTGCTGTGACACTAACCGCGGATGTTACTCGCTTAGCACAAGCATCATGCATTATGGTGTTGTGGTTTTGCGTACATTTTTGGCATGTTTTTGTGGATACGCATTCGTCGCCATGGTGGCTAAATAGGCAGTTAATGCATACTTTCAAATCGAATAAAACTATTTTTACGGATTTAATCGCGTTTAATTTACTATTTTAATTCCCGACGTTTTAGGTGCTTTACAGCACCTATGGTCACGGGGGGGCTGAGGTGTTTGACGTCCCAATGTCATAGTTAGCCCAATGTCATAGATCTACGCAGAATGGGCTTACAGTAACGTCGGTGCTTCAAGTCAGCTATATGTGCACCGACGTTCCGGGAAGTCTGCACTGTGTGAACATGTTCAAGATCGTCCCCGCCACTACATCAGATTTGATAGACCACAAATCCTCGTAAAAGAACACCGATTCCTACCAAGGATGATACGCGAGGCTATTGAGATTAAAAAACATCCTAATTTCAATAGAGAAGATGGATGGGTGCTGCCATCTGCTTGGAATCCTATAATTAACAAAATTAAATCCAAACCCAAGCATACTACTGCAAGAATTCAAGATACTGTAAGCTCATTCTGCGTAGATCAGACCAAAAATTAATATTCAAAAAACTGAAGGTAGCCGGGCTAACTATGACATTGGAACGTCAAACATCTCAGTCCCCCCGTGACCATGGGTGCTGTAAAGCACGCGAAACGTCGGGAATTAATATAGTAAATCAAACGTGATAAAATCCGTAAAAACAGTTTTATTCATGATTGTATTTTCATATTAGGCAAATCCAACAGATTATTTATGTGAGAGGAAAATATTAACTTCTTGTTGTTATAACGCTGATTGAGAATATCCCAACAAACGTTATAGTTATCTGAGCTGATCTGCAGATGTTAAATTAGGCGTTAAGCTTCCCCACGGATTTTACTTTTGAGGAACTGCATTTTTTGTGCCTTTGAGAGCGCCGTGTTATTATGCACAGTTTTTGTGATGTGATCTTTGCACGACACCCACTGGTTTTAACTTCTGTGGAAGGTGGGTATTTACATTTTAGGGGTTGTTTTCTGCCGATGCGTCTCCGACCAAATCTTCGAATTAATGGCCTTTTTTAGTTTGTTATATTCCTCTTCATGTTTGTTGAATAGGTCTTCCATTTCCCTATCTTCTAAACCGTTAAGTTCGCTCTCAATATCCCAATGGAGGGAATCCACTTTCGACCAACGCGCTTCTAATGTTATAAGAGTATCCTCCAACTCCCACTTCTCTGTCATTGTTTCGATGTGTATAGTATCTATAGTTCTTTGTAATTGACTAAAATTCGACGGAATTAAAGGCTTTCTCATAGTCCACATACGCAAGACATAGTGGCAAATTGTACTCCTCTGACTTCTGTACAATTTGCCGAGGGGTATGTATGTGGTCTATGGTGCTAAAGCCTTTTCCGAAACCGGCTAGATCGGGAGGCTGGAAGTCGTCGAGTCTGCATGCGAGACGATTCGGAATGACTCTCGAAAACAGCACGTAGACGCGGCTCAGAAGGGAAATCGGTCTGTAGTTCTTCAAGACAGCTTTGTCGCCTTTCTTGAAGAACAAGACCACCGCACATCTGCTCCACGCCTCCGGTGTAGTACCACCATGGAGGATGGAATTAAAGAGCTTCTGAAGGACTTCAAGTACCGGTTTTCCACCCGCTTTCAGAAGCTCCGCTGTAATTCCAATCACGCCTGGGGCCTTGCCGTTTTTAAGGTGCTGGAGAGCCATTCTAATCTCGCTCAGACTGACGTCGGGAATATCATTGGAATAGTGTCAGATAAGACTTGCTCTTGGATCGTTACTCAAACTTGCGTGTGGCTCCAACGATGAAGTGTACAGCTGCCTATAGAATCTTTCAATCTCACTCAAAATCTCAGGTGTCTTGAAATGACGCTGCCACACTCGATCTTCAGCTTCGACAGTTGGCTTTTTCTGGCAGACAGATCTCTAGCAAAGACTTTGGAGCCCTGATTCCACTCGATCGCTTCTTCAATACGAGCAGTATTAAAGTTGCGTAAGTCCCACTGCATGCATTTGGAGATCTGTCTGTTCAGTTGCCTATATGCTGTCAAATCTGTTGAAGACTGCAGCTTCAGTTCCCGTCTAACAGCCATGAGATTAAGAGTGTGATCGGAGAGTTTTTGTGTTCTTCTGCGGCGGGTCTTGCAGAATTTAGCTCCGACCGCATGGACAGTTTCCACGAGCTTATTATTTATATCGTCCACTTCATTGCAGTCTTCTAGGCACTGAAAACGGTTTTGTAACTCTAGCTGAAAGTTTTCGGGACTTTGGACTGGAGCACGAGGAGGACGGAGCGTTGACTTCATTAGACGAGACCTCTCCAACTTAACGTTTAAGTTCAGTGTGCCTCTAACCATTCGGTGATCGCTGCCGGTTTTCACCCTCGCGATCACTGAGACATCACTGAACAGTTGTCGTCTGGTCGTCATAATGAAGTCAATCTCATTTTTTGTCGAACCGTCGGGGCTCGACCAGGTCCACTTCCTGTGGGGCCGCTTCTGTAAGAAAGAGTTCATCATAAAGAGTTCCTCTTTCTCCATGAAGTCAGCCAGCTGCTGGCTCCTTGGTTCCGTTGCCCTATTCCAAATTTTCCTACCTTCAGCTCACCGTTCTCTCTTGTGCCTAGTTTTGCGTTGAAGTCTCCCATTAACACCGTATAGTGGGTTTTGGAGGAATGCATGGCTCTAGATATATCCCCATACATTTCCTCAGAACCAGAATCAGAATCAGAATATTTACCTCTACCTCCTCATCGGGATTTTTGCCAGTGCTTGACCACAATCCCACCTGGTGTTAAGCGGTGATGCAGCCTTAGATGGTAAATCGCACTGTCATCGCGTAACAAAAGCCTATTCACTCTTCCTTTGAAGATGCCCAGATTGTATTCGGACGGAAAGAAAGACGCCGGCAAATTATTCCACTCCTTTGCTGTACGCATTACAAAAGTCGAAGCAAACCGTTTACTTCTAATGCGTGGAATATCGACAACAAAGGTTGTCGATATTCCACGCATGACGCCGACCGCCTGGTTGTCCGATGGTGGAAAAGAGAGGGAGGAATTAAAGCGTGTAATTCCTGAGCACACTCACCGAAATGCATCCTATAGAATACCGAGAGACTGGCTACTCTGCGCCTGTGCTCGAGGCTGACAAGATTGGTTTCAACCAAATCAAGGTCACCAATGAGTCTCTTAGCACCTGTCTCTACTGAGTCCAATGCAGCCAGGTGGCATTTTGCAGCATCAGCCCATATGTGACAGCAGTACTCCATGCACGACTGGACTTGCGCTTTATATAAGTTAAGAAGCTGCCCCGGCGTGAAGTACCGCCGCACTCTTGCAAGGACACCAAGTTTCCTTGCGGCTGCTTTGGCTCTGCACTCAATTAACCGCCCATAGTTGAGGTTCGGAGAAAATTCAAACCCTAATAACTGAAGGCGGTCAGTGTACTCCAAGGATACATTCCGGAAAGAAGCAGCCAAGGTGAGCGGGCTCCTTTTAGCGGTGAAAATACACGCTTGTGTTTTGGAGGCGTTAAGTCTCACGAGATTAGCATCGCCCCATTCGGAGACTGCCTGTAGTGTAAGACTCACACGCTCAACCATAGCCTCTCTTTCTGACTGGAATTAATCCCGACTGGTCCGGGCACTTGGTTGGTATCTCTCCACAACTGTGCTGTCGTCTGCATACCCATAAATACCGGGAATGAGCAGATCATTTATATGCAGCAGGTAGAGAGTTGCGTAGAGAACGGACCCCTGAGGAACACCGGCGTTAATTGCCACAGTATCGAATGAGCAAAAATGTGGATGTGCCGAGGTTGGTGCGTAAACCTGTATGACCTTCAGCGAATACCGTTTGGTGATTCTGAGTATAAGGTACGCAACCTTCGTCGACACACTCTCAATCTTTACAACGTTTTTAACGAGAGACTGTTTTGAAACAGTTACAAAAATGTTACAAAAATGTTAATAAATTATTATGAGGGCACCAGACACTGTTGCGTAACGAAAATGCACTAAACGAATTGGCGGCGTAGCGCCAATTGCTGACAAAGGTGCTCGGTTTCACAATTACCACCACGTGAATAAATTTCTTGCAACTTAAAGCGTTAAGTTTGTAAGATAACAAGAGACTCGGGTAGTTGGATAATACAAACAAAACAACAAGTTCTGCTAAGTCGGTAATTGATTACGCGAAGCTGGTTTGGAAGGACTACTGTTGACTTACAGCGAAGCTTACAAGTGGTAAAAATACAATTGAAACAAGAGCAATCTAAAATAGATTAAAAAGAGCAATGTAAAATTGAAGAGTAAGTAACAATGATAATTATAGCTTTATTTATAGAAATTAGTGGAAGAATCTTTGATTATTACTACACAATATAATACCCTTTACTGTACACTATAAAAACAAATAACATAACAAGAAAAAAACATAAAGAAAAACAAAAGGCGGTCATATTGCTATACAGCAATTTATATACTACTATAGACAACCTAAAAAGGAAATAAAAATAAGTAAAAAGTTAATTAATGGGTAGAGTGCATTATAAATAATATTGTAATCTAAAATCTAGAATAAAATAATAAAATATACCGAAAGGACAATGTCCAGAATCGCCCTGTGCAATAAAAGCATCATACATACACGATAATTAATTGTCTATTTTAATATATTAGTTGCAAATACTTTTATAACACGGACTAGCTGCATGCCAAAATGAACATTAAAAAGTATTTTACTCGACTAATGACATTAATCGCCGCCATCTTCGCCTCAACATCATGATGTCGAAAAATGACTAGGATGCCCAATCGATTGTAATCGATTTTTGAATTTTAAATGAACTGTTGCATATTTTTTAATCTGAATCACGTTTTAAATTTATTTCGAATAAAGTTGCAAATAGAAGCAATAAAACATTAAATTACCATTTATATTCTTTATATTATTTCTAAAAGTATAATTAAAAAACCTACTAACTATACCTAATGAATGAGGTCATACTCGATTTTAAATAGGTAGTTAAAATGATGCTGAAGAAAATATTCATAAAGATAATTATTCAGGATTTTCTAATGATTGTTTAGAAAGATGTACTTTATTTCTTTTCTTCCTTACCGATTACTTACGAGTTTACGACAAATATTAAAAAAAAAACACTTATCGTTAATGCATTAATTATAAATATGTTTTATATTTACCAATGGTAAGAAAGCAGGAATGTTAACTAGATTCTATGCAGATTATACACACTTACGTACACTTTGGCTTTAGAACAAAACTGCATACCTAATTATCTAGATAGGTACTAAAAATAGCTAAATGTTTTAGGACATCGTTCTTCAGTTTGTTAAAATCACTTGAGCTATGAAAACCATAATATTCAGTCTGATTATAACCTCAAAATCTGATACTTTTTTAAATATATCTATTCTGCAGCTAGTCCGTAAAAATAAGATCATATAGGAATTCACTAATGATCGACAATAAAACACATAATTTTCCGATGCTCTTGGTTCCAGGGCGAACAATGTATGGGCGCAGAGCAATGTCCTTTGCTTAATTGACAGACTAGTGACCATAAAGCGACAGGTGAAAGGAGGGGGGAGAAATTAGAGAGAAAGATAATGTTTCTTAACTTGCTTTTTAAAGGTTTTTCTTGATTATTGTTAGATAGAAAATAACAACCGTGTAATTCCTGGAAATGTTGCTCTTTCCAGACTTAATAATTATGAGTTGTTTTGAAACATTTCCTGAGAACAATTAACCCATTAGGACCTGAATTATTTTAGGGGCATAGACTTTGATTATATTTTGATATGTTGTTATTAAAGACCCCTTAAGATATTTTTGACCATTAAAATTTGAAGTGATTTATCAGTTTTGAAAAAAACAATGGGTGCCCTACGGCAACGCTAGGCTCATTCGTAGGCTTTACGTCCTTCTATTAAGTATGTATTAACTTATCATTAGCTAACGAATTTTACCGTCTATTGATAAAATTATGTAGATTTCAAGTAATGGAGGAGTAAATAAATAAAACCGTGTATTTATTTAATTAAATAATGTAATATTGGTACCCCAAGTTTTGTAGTTTACATACGCACGTGAAAAATAAAGAATACTTTTGCGATTGATCTACCAAAAGTTGTAAACACTTTCTCCCAAAAAAAATCCAGGATTCCCGTAGGTGACTTTCCTCGAACTGAACTAAAATCTCCTTCAGGAAACATGGGCGGCTCCCGAACAAAATCTTCATCAATCCATATTGGTGACGTATTCTTCTTTTTTGATTTTTTTCGATGGCGGTTCGTCTGCTTCGGAATTATCTGAATAACATGAAGTACTCTCAAGTTGATTAGAGCAGGTTTGAATTTTGCGACCTTCTTCACCACTTCGACTACCGCTTCCGCGGCGTGAAGAAGAATGGCCTCATGTAGAACGCAAACCACCAAACGGCGTACGATATGGCCCGGCTACAGGTTGTATTTCTGTTACCGCCCCCATTATTTTCGCGACTAGAGGAGCGTGTCCGACGTGGTGACAATGATGTAGACGTGAACACCACTTCGCACCCCGCATTGAGTTGACGATTTGTGAGGTTATTTATTAGACCACCCCCTTCTTTGTCGCCCGAATCTTGATCAGAGTCGATTGCCGGTTCTGGAAGTTCAATATAAATATAGTAGGCCTAGTACCTCGTGTATTGAACAAATCAATACAAATAGTTACTTTTACACACGGAAAAATCAAAAAATAAACATTGCCACATCTATTTAGAAAAGACATCATATTGGCCTAGAGGTGCCATGCAAAACCCGTAACTTTTGACGAATGATAAACGAAATACGCAAACAAAACTGAATAAAATTTCATCACACTCTAGTCAAACAAATATATACGAATCAAACAAAATGCATTTCAAGTATATATTACACAAAATAGATAAATTATAACACACTTACTTGAAAGGTAAATCCATTTTTACCTATAATTTCACAACACTGATTTATTGACGGTCGTGCCGGTCTCAACAAGTGCATGAGTTGAAATAAAATATTAAAACTTTTAGCAATCTTACTCTAGCACCGCATCGGCAGCCAATAACCAGGCTTCACTGTTTGTAGCCCGCGTATGGCGCGAAAATATGAAGGGCTAGAATTGGGTGCCAAACGGCACCGTCAGGTTATAATGGGTTGAATTATTGTTAAAAAGGAACAAGGAATGCAAAAATAGTGAACTATTTTTAACTAATTAAGGTCATGTGTAACGTCAATGTCACAACTATGCCGGTTGTTGTTGGGAGCACTACGCTCGAAGTTGTTGACGAGTATGTTTACCTAGGACAAGCTGTCAGACTAGGTAAGTCCAACTTCAACCGAGATGTCAATCGACGGATCCAACTCGGCTGGGCAACTTTCGGGAGATCACGACACATCTCCTCGTTACGTATACCTCAAAAATTGAAAACAAGAGTATTATTTCTATCGATTTCTGGATCTCGTCAACAGCGCGAATTGTGAATCTAAACGATGAAGGGACCCAAACTCAAGGGATACAAAAAATGGGGAGAGGTCTATGTTCAGCAGTGGACTTGTGAGGGATTTAATGATGATGATGATGATGAAAACATTATATTAAAAAACAAAGCAAGCTTATTCAACCTTATACAAAACACCTTTGCATTTCCAACACAGATCTAAAAGTCATTAAGCTCACAATGCGGATTTATCGTGTCCGCTGCAGTACGCGGACTTCAAGCCAGACTTGCTTTTAACAACGTCCCTGTAGCCTTGGGCAGTGTATGCAGTTTCACGTAGACCTGCCGTTGCTTGCGCTTTGTTCTGGTTCTGCTTTGAGATTTATTTTGTTTGATTATTTTCGAATCTGTGAAAGGTAAACTGTATATCTCTAAAACAACTATAAGTGTATTTTCAGAAAAATAGGCTTATAAATCCATGGTATGTTTAAATATATTTACGTGGTAGAGCCACGATGTAGCAATAATATGGTTGTAGCACAAATGGAGCACAAATCAGCACAACCGGGCTAGGACCACGCTCTCACAGAATACCAGCGTAAAATAGCAGCTTAATGCTGCTGTTTCGTATGGTAAGTGTAAAGCGAGTGATAGGGACGTTTTTTTTTTACAGCTAGTGAGGCATTCCATTTTAGTCCTGAGGTTTGACAACGCCTGTTGAGTCTTAAGAGTCTTAGTTTTGAGAATAAATGTACCTAGATGTCTATGGGCCACAGCATTCACTAACCATCAGGTGGACTGTGTGCTCGTTTGTCACCCTTATTCTGTAAAAAAATATCTTAGTACATATGGCGGGTGTCTATGGACTGAAGTAGTCACTTACCATCAGGTGGAATGTTAGTTAGTTCTAAACTAAAAATAATAAAATAATTTACACATAATAGCTTCAGAAGTTGGTGCTAAGACTTGTATGAACACATGTATACAGAATACAGAAAAAATACACAAATTCATACTTCCAGACTACAGAATGTATGGAAGTATTAATTTTCTGAAAATTTTGTTTTATTTTTTTATATATATATATATATATATATATATATATGTAATTTAAATAACAACATAATATTTATTTACATAAACATAAACAATATTTTATTATATACAATAAAAAATTATAATAAAAATAACTAAACTAGTAACTTAATTATCATATAGTCCTACTCCCCGCTGTATCGTGCCAAGAACGCTGGCTGCATTTTCCCGCTGAATACATCTGCAGCCTTTGAATACTCAGCCTTGAGAGAGAAAAGAACCAGCCCTCTTATCAACAGCAGCAACGACTGTCGCGGATGGAGTTCCTTTTAGGAACTTCACCGCACGTGGACCCATGCCGATAGTCTCACAGAAAATGGCAAAATATGTAGTCATCTCTCAGAGACTCATATTTGCGCCACTTTCTCAGTTCTGCTGCCTCTGATAACGCCCCGGCTCTAAACGTGGTACCCCTAAGATGAAAGGCCCTCAAAGTATCTACGCAAGTAGCATCCCACACTAGGCTTTACCTCTCTCCCAGGACCAATGTCATAACGTCGAGTCTCTTGCCATCGTCTAGTAATATTCCACAAGGCTCTAAAACCGAGGGAACATTTATAGAGACAAGAGTTCTTCGATGACATCGTTCAAAGAACTGTACCGTGAAACCTACCAGCACTTTTCTTACATTAATTTAAATAATGCACTACTAATAAATAAAATCTTAATTTTAACATACCGAGAATAACAGCAGCCATACAAACGAAATTTTAGGTTTAATTATAGATGATGATATAAAAATTGCTCACCGATGTTTCTATCAAAATAAATAAATTCATGTATGTGTAGAAAGGTCATTAAAATATAAAGAACTGAAATGGAAAGCTTTATTCCGTCTTCTGATGAACGATGTTACTATGATGTATAGAGTCACATGAAAAGGCTTTTAGAATGGAGTAGAATCACTTTTTTTCAATAAAGTACTACTACCACAGGTTCGGATAAAACCTCTGTCCTGGGAAGAACCTGCAAGAAACGCAGCGGGACTTTTCTTTTAAATAAGGTTAATTTACAATATATTACTTAATACAAACTATAAATTGTACCGAGACTAATTTTGTAGTTGAGAATAATAATTAATTCGTTTGCACGAATTAATTATCCAATGTGTCAAGTATGAGCTAGAAACGGAAAACGATGAGTGCACCGTTCCACGCCAGAGCCAAGATTCCCTTAACGGCGGCCGCTCCGTCCGTTTTATACAAGCAAAACAAGTAGCTATACACACGGGTGCCACCGCAGGTGCAATGGTGCAAGTGTGCGGTGCACGTGTTGTTTATAAGAATTCTGTCCAGCTACACCGGCACCGCCGCACGCGCAATGGCACAGGCGCCATCACGGTCATGCTGACATACGTGCGTCCTCGCACGCGTTCCATCACAATCTTAGTTATCTGTAGACAGAAAAACATCGTTCGATTATCTTGACAAAACAGCGTCTGGTCTGGTCTTTATTGACCTTTCAGACTTGTGCGACAATCAGTTTTGGTCCGGCAGTAAGCCCTACAAAACTATAATCATCTTTATGCTAGATCGGAATTATTAGTTTGTAGCCACATCATTGGATCGGCAGCCCTGCAATCATTTCTTCTTTTTTTTTTAATAGAATCATTATTTTTTCTATTTTCCCTTTTTTTTTAAAGTACTGTTTATGCTAGTCCGGAATCACTTTTCCCTATAGCCATATCATTTGACCGGCACAAAGCCCTGCAATGATAGTAAGAACCATTTTTTTCTTTCTTTTTTTTTTTTCAATGCAGTATAGAACAATTACAGTCCGACCATACCGCAAACATGTCCCTGTCACAATCACACAGTAGTGTAACGTGAGGGACGTAGTGACATGATAACGCTAAAGTATACAAACCAAAAATACAATTTTTTAAATTTTTGTCTGTCTGTCTGTTTGTTCCGGCTAATCTCCAAAACGGCTGGACCGATTTTGCTGGACCGAATTTCACTGGCAGATAGCTGATGTTATAAAGAGTAACATAGGCTACTTTTATTTTAGAAAAAGAATTAGAGCTCCGCGCAAAAAAATTAAAACCCATTAAATCTATTGTAATACTGACTAGCTGTTCCACGCGGACAAAGTCGCGGGGAATAGCTAGTCAGTAATAAGACAACGTAACGCACTATACATTCAGTATAGAGTAATTACAGTTCGACCATAACGTAACACGTCCCCGCCACAATTACACACCAGTGTAACGTGAGGTACGTAATAGAAACACTACTTATCTCAGTGTAACACAGGACAGCCTCTCAGCAACACCATCCTCCTTGCCTACACCAGAAGAATTACTTAAATGAACAGAACCACAACACTGTCTTAGTTATCAACACTGTATTAATAATAATCTTAGTACTCGTAGCATGACTTCACTCGTAGAATGACTCAAGCGGAATCTCTCGCGTACGCCGCCTACAGTGAACTTTATACTGCACCAACAAGTGGGGGTTTCTCGATATTCCCTCAATTCCACCTCGCTACCATCGATATAACGTTCCGTTAGAGTGACGCAACCTCTCGCTCACTCGATTCAACTGGTATTTTGTAGATGCTCCGACATATATTTATTCAGAAGTGACAGTGCATCTGCGTTTTGATTCTTAATTGAGGAAAGGTGCAGATGTCTATGGGCTTAAGCAAACACTTACCATCACGTGGACTGTGTGCTCGTTTGTCACCCTTTTTCTATATTAAAAAAAATATTCTCAATACTACGTATTATTTAAAAAAAATTGGATGACAATATATATAGATGAAGATGGTGTCCATCACTGAAATTGGGGTCATGGGTGCATCTATTCTTAATTAAAAATCTAAATGGGCATGCGATCTCTGAGGAATGTGATTGCACCTTGTTAACAGTAAAAAGGTCTGAGGTTTTGTACGGACCGTACAGATAAACACGGATTAAAGCAATTTTAATTATCTTATGAGAACGTAGTTCTTCCTCGGTCAAGTCAACCCATCATCTTGGGACGTAACTGCAGCGCAGTTCTACCACGTTTGAGAGGAAAGAAAGAATATGAATTTATTTTGTAACGACAATATTTGACATAAAAAAGGCGTACAATATATTGTAATGTGCGTTGATTAAAATTTTATACACAATTACATCAAATACAGAAATGAATAGTAACGGTCGGCCATATAGCCTCGAAGAACCGACATTGATGGGGAAGAAAAGGTTCTCGAGTGGCAGCCTAGTAACGGTACACAGAAGTGTGAAGCGGCCTCCACTGATGGAGTGACGTCCTGGTAAGACATGCAGGAAGTCGATGGATGCAGATGCTCAGGACCGTGCTTTGCGGCATTCCTTGGGGGAGGCCTATGTTCAACAGTTGACTTGTGAAGGGCTGTAATGATGATGATGATGAAATGAATCTCAACTCAGCATTTACTGTTTGTAAACAACCTGTTCTGATCTTCCGTTACAAACGTCTGGTAATATAATGATCCGGATTTACGTCATAAATATTTTTACGTGGTACAATCACGCTGTATCTCTATTATGGTTGCAGCACGAATGGGTCGAATCGATCGGGGAAGGAGCACGCTCTCACAAAATGCCAGCGTAAAATAGCAGCTCAATGCTGCTGATTTATACGTTTCATAGTCGTGGTTCAAAAGTTTCCTCTCTGTGTATAATTTTCTTCTTACATCTATCCGTTCCTTTGTCGCACTGTCATAAGAATACTGTCAAATTAAAGGCGATGATTTTTATAAATAAATCGTGGCTGAATCTTTACTACATACTTAATTTTTAACAAAAAAGAAAGTCAGTCATCTTTACTCAAAATTCTGAAGTTGTTGGCCAAATCTGTTTAAGATGTGGGATTTTCAATCCTATTCATATTTGAAACGCATTGTAGGCAATGTATATTCTTGTAGTTAATAAACATTGTTTGGCAACATACATCTAGAGTGCAAGGAATATTTTTGTCATTCCTAAAGCTGCTATATATAATGTAGGTATTTTAGCCGACACCTCTGCACAAACTTGTTGCATACATTTATAAAAGTCTAAGTTAAAGTCACAGCCTATATGTCCCACTTGCTGAGCACAGACCCCTCCCCTTTCTGAGAAGGCTTTAGGCAAGGAATTGTCCGCCGCGCTGCCCCAATGCATGTTGGCGAACTTCACGTCTTCGATTTTTTTCTTATCAGACTGCAGGTTTTCTCACAATGTTTTCCTTCACCGTCAAGCACGTGGTAAATTAGCACTTAAAATTGCGATTAAAATTTTTATTGGTGCCGGCGGAGATCGAACCCGGTGCTCGCGTACTGTGAAATTTACAGCGAGCGCTAACCATCTGAGCTACCTACGGCATTACATATACTACTTGAAATACCCTACTAAATACAACTTTGAATGAGACTTTATGTTAGTAAACTTGATTCTATCTATATAAATTGAAGTGCCTGTCTGTAATATTGAAATAACTACCTCCGATTCAGAGCTCAGGGGGTTATTTGCATGACAGAAACAAG
Organism: Parnassius orleans; assembly: GCA_029286625.1. Lineage (NCBI taxonomy): Eukaryota > Metazoa > Arthropoda > Insecta > Lepidoptera > Papilionidae > Parnassius > Parnassius orleans. The sequence goes on from JAGSMP010000529.1 coordinate 140,913, forward strand.
CATTTTCAAAATGTTTATCTGTCCGGGCTAATCTTCAGAATGGCTGATCCAATTGTTATGAAACTTTACTAACAGATAAAGGGTAATGTCAGGAGGAATCTAGACTAAATTTAACCCAAAAACTTGAAGTCTTTAAAAAAAAAAACGAAAAATTGATAAAATATTGTTCTTTGATTACCTATATTAAATCTAAAGGATGCCACATTAATAGATCCTATCCGGGTAGTTACTAATATAATTCTTATTTAAATTCTAATTTGTTTTACGTTATTATATCAAACATGATATTACTTTTATAATGAAAACTATAAAGCCGTAGACATTTTGCTATGAATTAATTGCACTATAATACCAATATACCCGCAAGCGTTTATAGTTAATTGATTTAACGTCGGTTATTATTCATACTGATAACTATGCGCCATTTTGTAGCCTATAATCACAAGACCTGATATTAGAACACACAAATAAATTTATGATGACGTTTAATAATGCATAGTCATGGGAAATTAAGCGTAGGGCGTTGCTTAAATTATTATTCTGTTTTTAGTGCTTCACTTTTCACCACATCACGAACGGTGAAGAAACAAATCCAGAAGAACTTTTGTATTCGAGGAATAAAATATACTTTGAGGATACATATTATGTGAAGTACTTTCGTTGTCATTGTACAACAAGATAATGGATTTAGACAACTTTAAACAAAAAAGGCTCCAGATGCGTGTTCACCTCTGAGGACTGAGATGGAATGATTTCTTCAGACCGGCACACAGCAGTGCAAACACTACTCTTTAGTCCATAAATAGAACCTTCCCAGACGGACTAGGTAGGAAAGGAGTTCTACCATCCAGTAGTACTTATATCTTATTATTTTAGTTGCCGATATGTCCACGTAAAAAAATGTGATCCAACTACATTTTATATGAGAAATTAAGCAATTTTGTCATAATCAAAACTAGCTTTACAGAAACAGAAACAGAAACAGAAACTTTTTTATTCAATATAGATTATCAATAATACTTATTGAAAGTCACTCTTTGTCTAATTACCACTGGTTCGAAAAACCTCTGTCCTGGGAAGAACCAAGAAGAAACCCGGTGGGACTTTTTTTTAAATAACAGCTTACAATCATGTATATTACACAATTAACCACACAAAACAAATTAGAAACAGCCTGGCAGCGAACACCTCATTCTAGGGGTATTATCATCCATAAATTCCTTAACATTATAATAACCCTTTTATACAACTATGTTTAATAAAGTTTTTGAATTTTGAGCAGGTCAAATTTTGTATATTTTCGATTTTGTTGTAAAGCATACATCGCCAAGAATGAATTACTGACTCGGTGGAGTCGAGTAACTGGTACTACTAGCTTGTGTTTGTTCTAGTATTTAGAGAATGAACATCACTTATTTTTGCAGAATAACTACTTATTTTGTGTACGTACATTACATTTTCATAAATGTATTGAGAGGCCAATATATTAACTCTCAAATTTTTGTCTGAGCGACTTTTAGGTTTTAAATCATAGATTGCTCTTATAGCCCGCTTCTGTAAAACAAATATAATTTCAGTGTCACGTGTCCCCACAGCAAAATACCATACGACATTATGCTATGGAAATAGCTAAAGTAAACAAGTCTAGCTGTTTCCACACTGGTAAGATTTCTAATCTTTTACAGCATATGCTGCAGAACTAAGTCTGCTTGCTAACTTTGATATATGGGGCTCCATTGAAGCTTCTTGCGTCTAGTGTTATTCAAGAAAAATGGTGGTATCGACAAGACTCAGTTCTATTTAAAATTACATTAGTATTTAATTGTTCGACATTTGGAGTCATGAACTTCATACATTTCGTTTTAGTGCTATTTAAATGCAAGTTATTAATATTAAACCAATTTACTAATTTAGATATAGCATTATTTACTTCGTCATATTTTAATAATTGTCGTTTTAATTTGAAAATTAATGAAGTGTCATCAGCAATAATACTATATTATGGTTATCCCCTACTATGTAAGGCAAGTCATTATATACAAGAAACAGAAAGGGGCGAGAATTGAGTTTGAGGGCGCCCATTTGTACTATCGACCGGAAGAGCTCATACTATTATATTTACAAACTTAAATTCATAGAATCACACTTTTGTTACAATAAGGAATAGGCAGAGATTTCGGACTTCTATTTTTTATAATCTTGACACACCTCTCTTGCATATTTCACATCTTTATAACTATACATATAATCCCATCAGTTATAGGTAGTTTTCATTTAGCTCATCTTTAATATGTATATCGTAGACATGGTCAAACAGCTTCGTACGAGTGGGTCCCTTGTCAATTTTGCCACTCAATTCTACGGCATAAATTTGCTTTGTCAATCGTTCCCCATTCATTCTCCCTAAATGGATGGACACGCAGAAAGCATTCCTTTCTTAATTCCGGTCACATTTTCAAACGCACTTTTCTCTTACCAAACAATTTCATACCCTATCATTGAGAGTCATACAAAAACACTAAAAAACTAACTAAAATGGCTTTTAAAAAATAACAAAATCGACGTGCAGTGGCAGCTAAGAGAATTCACTACCCCATAACATCCCGTAGGTGACACGTAAGAGGTGACAAAAGGGAAAACAGGAGAGATATGTACCAGTGATTTTCTGATAACAACTCTAAGTAATAAAAAGCAGGTGATAGCTGCATATCAACCCACCTGCCAAGCGTAACAACGTTGGCAAATATCCACTCTATGAGGCAGTCTGAGAGGGAGGCCTATGTTCAGCAGTGGACTTATGGGCTGTTACATATGTACGTACAATGTACATAAATAAAATAATATTTAAGATGTCACTTTTATGGAAGGGGCATATTTAGTGACGTCTAAACCAGCGGCTTTAAATAAATTATCCAGCGCGCCGCATGGCGTCAGTTGAGAGGAACGTGCCAGACCGCACTTTGGATAAATTCTCACGAACAATATATGGGTTCCCTGTAGCAGTCTGCTTTAATGAGCGGGTGCTTGCTACGTAAAGCAGTTTATCAAATTAGGAAGTTATTACATAAAAATCGAACTAAGAAACAGAAAAATCTATTTAAAGGATTTTAAAACAATAAAATAATTTCTACATAATTTAATTGCATTTTTATAGAATAAGGGTGACAAACGAGCACACAGTCTACCTGATGGTAAGTGGATGCTGTGGCCCATAGACAACTATATTAATTTATCCTCGATTAAGAACCAAAATGCAGATGTGTTGTCACCACTGAGGACTAAGATGGAATGCCTCGTTTCCAGTAAAAAGGGTCTCCGGTCTGTACACTCACGTTATTTTGTGAGAGCGTGGTCCTTCCCAAGTTGAGCCGACTCATTCGTGCTACAACCATAATAAAGCTGTTTGGCTCTACCACGTAAACGTCTGCATCTGAAGTCGGTGCTAATCCAACGTTTATCGAAGAACAGAAGCTATAAAATCATTTTATGCTTTTTGGTTTTTTGAAAACGGCTAAGTTTGATTGGACTTAGCAATATCATAACCTCAAGGAACGAGAGTTTCGTCTAAAAATTACGATAAAAAGTCATACTATATTTTCCCACCCAATATTTTCTTCTTATACAAATGGGATTATCATTGAGGTGTAGCATATTAAATAAAAACATCTCATATTCAATAGAATATTTGGTAGAGATTTATATACATGGTAAACTCTATACGTGACTTAGTTTTGTGCTCATATATTCCATCCATCATTCATGTATTTAAATTTACGGAAAAGGCTGTGGTAACTCTGAATCATGATTGAACGCAGACTACTTTCAAAACACTGCTCCACTGCTATATTATTATAACATTTTAAAACTACGGCGAAACAAAAAAAAAAACACTAAATGTAGAGCTTACTTAAGTTCCTATCTGTATTTGTAAAATTGAGTAATCGAAACTAGTACTCTAAAAGAAGCAAGATATCCTTTTATGAATTGAATGAATTTTTTGAATGCTGTATAGTGGTAGCGTAAGGGATATGGGGTGTATCGTCTAATGGGTAGGTCGTACGAAACAAAGGAAGGAAAATGAAAAAAATTTCCTGATAGCAACTGAAATAAATAAAAAACTACGGTTGCCAAACCGTCTGTCAAGTGTGGCAGCTTTGGCGAGAATCCCTCTATAAGGCGTTCTAAGGGGGGCGGGGGGGCTATATACTGGACATTTGATAGGCCATTTTAATCGAGTGGAAACGAAAATTTAATCATAGTAATTTACCGATATCAACGTTGAGAATCAAATTCTTTTGAATTTCAGGTGCATTGAGTGCTATGTCCCGGACCGATACGACTTAGGGATCTGCAAGAAAAGATCCTACTCCTTTCTAAAAGGCCGGCAACGCACCAGCAAATCACTTGGTGTTGTAGTTGTTCATGGTCGGCGGTAGTCACCCGCCGCCGTCATTGTCTTAAGCTAGTGGTATTTCTCAATCCACTCAAAAGGGTCCACAAATTAAACCTTTAAAAAGTAAAAGCCGACTTCAAAGAACTTAAAAGTATATAATAATTTCTACATACCAGCTTCTGAAGTCGGGGATTTAATTGTTTTGTACTCTATGTCTTATCACCGGCTGCTGAAGCTGTTATGCGGAATTTATTTATTTATTTAAAATCTTTATTACACTTAAAATGTACAAATTGCGGACTTAATACCTTTAGGCATTCACTACTAGTCAACCACAAGCTAAGCAGAGAAACTTAAGCAGGTGCCATAATTTATGTTATTCTTTTTAGTTCATTGCAATTAACGTTTACTTTTTATGTAAGGTTCAATTTAAATAATTTGTTTTCGGTCTACGCAATATGGCAAGTTTGCTAATTTTTATTAAAAGCTTTTATTTAACTTCACTTGTATGTATGTCTTGGAATTTTACAATCAATATTTCACCCACTTCCACTAAAACTATCGAACTAAAATTTGGCACACACTTTTGGTTCTCGTGAGAATGCACTATTACTATGCCGCCATTTTTAATCCAATATGGGGGACGATGCAAAATAGTGATTTATCATTTTCACAGCAAATCGTATGATATGGATATCAAATGAAATTACTTGATAAGAAAATCAAAATAAGTAAAGTTACACTATTGTAAACCCAATATGGAGGACGTCACAAGATGGCGACTTATAATATCCATAGTAACCCCTATGATATGTGTATCAAATAAAAGGGCTTGGTGAGCGAAACACAATAACTAATTTAAGTGACGTCATTCTAAATCCCATATGCCGTAAGTCTAATATGACAATGCAATATTATTATGACATATATATGATCTGATGATGGAGCTGGAATGTGGCCATGGCTAAAAAAGGCGGAAAACAAAATGGCCGCCATACCAATTTTAAAGAGTTATAACTCGGCAAAGGTTGGGGACAGTTTGGTGGTGCTCGAACCAATGTTGTAGGGAACAACAAGAGTCAACTGCTGGCAATAAAAAAAATTCAAGATGGCGGATCTCAATTGGCGATCAAGAACTTAGTTGCTCCAATTCGCCTGTAATTTTGTCATGCCGTCGTTTTTGGAGTCCCCGCTTACGATTTTGGGGTCGAACTGTTCAGGTCAAATTTAAAACTCTATTTTAAAAGTAAGACTAAGTGACATCATTCTAAATCCAATATGGCGGGCTGACCAAGATGGCGGACTAGTTATTTTATATACACTCCCATATTATGGGTATTATATGAAAGGGCTTGCTGAGAAGAATACGAAAAATTAAACGACGTCACTCTAAATCCAATATGATGGACTCCCAAAGATAGGCGGCTATATTTTTTATTCATCCCCATGATATGGATATCAAATGAACATATTCAAATGATGATAACAAGATGAACTCTTTGATTGCTGAAAAGAATACGAATAAAATGACGTCCACGTTCAGCTCTTCGAGTGGATGGTGTACTACTGCAAAATCTAGCGGAGGTGATAAAAATCAAAATGACTGTAAACAAGGATGGCCGCCATACCAAATTTAAAGATTTATAACTCGGCAAAGGTGAGAAATAGTTTGGTGGTGCTCGAACAAATGATGTAAGGACTTACAAAGATCAACAATGTGTACATACAAACAAGAATACAATATGTAAATTGATATTGACATAAGTAGGTAATAATAAGAAAAAAATATTGTTTTTTGAAATAGGTAAATAATCACAAATAATAGTAATCATTAAATGGGTAAATCTCAACAAGTTATATGTCATATAAATTGTGTAATGTAATAAATTGATGGGTTTGATTTAATTTAAATTTTATTTTCTTCTTTTTAGAGCATTTAAATAAAAGCTTGTTTTTAAGAATGTTTTTTTTACTATTCATTTATTTTTATAGTAGTATATTTGGCGTTGGACTTAATGTTTTTAAACTCTGTATCTCAAAGCAATAATAGTACCCAACCATCTATTCTACTAAAATTAAAATGTTTTCAAATGAAAACTTCTTTAGGCGCGTTCTTTCTGGGAAAGTGAACTGTCACGCTCGGGTCGGTGACGCTGAATCGGGTTAACTCGGCTCAAGCTCAAGCTCGGTCAAGCGCGCTCAGCTCGATGAAGCACTGAATCCTGAATCGTGTATATAAAATAAAAGAAATAATTGGAAAATTAGAAGTTTCCAATTATATATATCGTGTGGTCATAAGCACACACCTATTCGATTTTAAATTACAATTCCCTTATGAATCATAATCAGCAGGAATTGATGTACTTTTATGAGGATTTGCGGTTGATGAAATCTGATATAATGGCGCGAATTAATGTGTAATATTCACGAGTATAAGAATCATTATCAAAATTGATATGGGTGTGGTTCGGCCTCAATCTGACTATAGAATCGACTTCAATGAAAAATTAATTCTGTGTCCATTATTCATGCAATGAAAGTGGTTTAAAGGCGATTATTGGCATTTATCCTCAAAATGCGCGAGACGAAAGAGTTCACTAGCGCATGAAAATACAACATTTGACGGCTCCGCGGCGCAGTGGCTTAGCAATGACATGCGGCGCTAAGGGCCGCGGGTTCGAATCCTGCACGGAACACGTATTTGTATGGCCTACTAATAACTGGGTCTGGATGTTTGTCCTTGTGAAATTCATGTATGTAAACTGCCCCAACGATACAGTAGAAAATCCTAGCGTGGAGTTAAGGTTTTTATAAGAAAAGAAGGAAAAAATACAGATGAACATACTCATAAACATTCTTTGAAAGTAGTGGAACCATACCTCACCTCAAAAAATCAATAAATGTTTACTAAAGTACAAAAACAGAGGCGTGGTAGGTTATCCTGGGTTTCTATTTATTATAAAAACTCTTCGTTTTCTTTTACGAACAGTTTTGCAGTAAATGAGGTGCTTGAAAACCCTTTTTACTATCTAGGAACCGCTTAAAGTATTTTTTTTTTAATTTTAAGTCATTCCAAGTTGTTGAATAAATAGTTTGTACTATAACCTGTTTTTAAATAGACCTCGTATGTAATAAAAGTACTTAAAAGTACTCGTATATCTTGAGTAAACCTGCATGTCTGAGGAATTAAATATTCAATGAGGTAAAGCTACACTACAGCTATATTAGAGTTAGTTAGTAGTTGAACCACAAATGTGTCACTTCGACCAGGGAAGGATGACGCTCAAACAGAATACCAGCGTAAAATAATAGTTTTATGCTGCTGTGTTTCGTATGGTGACTGTGTAGAACCGGAGATCTTTTTTAATAGCAACGAAGCATTCCATCTTAGTCCTCAGGAGTGAAAATAATTTATAATTTTTTTTATCGAGGAAAGATGTAAGCGCCTACAGGCCATCGTGGAACTTGTGCTCGGTTGTAAGCCTTGTTCTATAAAAAAAAAATGTCGTAGATATGTTTAGTACACTAATACGCTGCGGGCTAATTATTCCATAAGCTATTTTTTATTCATAAGAGGAAGTATATGCACTGTAGCGGGAATATATATAATATATTATATTATATATATATATATAATATAGGTTGTGTATTTATAAGAAATAAACATAATTTATATACAATATTAAAAACTATAATAATAAAAAAACTAAAACTAGTAATTTAATTATCAAACAGCTCTACTCCACGCGGCATCGTGTACTAACTTACCATCAACTTCCAACTAAAAATTTACATTTTATAGACTATATTAAATCAGAGCCGGATAGAATTAAGGTTGACGTAAATTCCTTCCTGTATTGTTAATTGAGTTAATTTTATCTTTGATTTCTTTGGCTTCAATCGAAATGCATACATTGTTTTATTAACTTGAGTTAATTAATTGAATGAATGAATATACTTTATTGCACACCACAAAATATACAAATTACATAACAAAAGACAGATTAATTGTACAATTTGGCGGCCTTATCGCTACATAGCGATCTCTTTCAGGCAACCAAAGGTGTAAAGGAATAAAATAATGACTAAATAAAACAATTAATTCCAATAATTCGAATTAATTTAAAATAAATATTTTTTAATCTAAAAAAGATAAGTGATATTCACTCTGTAAATTCTAGTAATAGCCACAAGCTATTAGTATCACTTACTTGACTCCACAGTGTCAGTAATTCATTCTTGGGGCGATGTATAGGCTTTTACAACAAAATCCCAGAAAATATACAAAATCTGACTTCCGCCAAGTTTAAAAACTTTATTGAACAACGATTGTATAAAATGTTATGGAAGATAATAAGTCCTGAGATTTAGGAGATTAGGAAGCTATTTCTTATTTGATATATTGATTGATTGTTTCTGATTATAGCATTTTAAACTGTTTTTTTTAAATGTCCCATCATGTTGGTTCTTCCCTGGACAGAGATATTTTCCGACTAGTGATAAATTAAACATAAAAATGACTTTCAGTAGTTTATTATATCTAAGTATCATTTATAAATACTAAAATACGTGGTAGTGGTTTCTATATTATAATATAATATCTTATATTTACGCCTTGAATATTTGGGAGACCAAGCGAATTACTTACGTTCGCGTGTTTTGATGCGTGGCAAAAAACCCACACAACTCGGCGTATTGCAAATAATTGCATGCTTTTGGCGGAAATTACACTTGGGACTTTGTAAACATTCGTGAATATAGTATGAAGTTGAAGTGGCAGCTCTGTCCGAGCGTGCTGTTAGGAGGGACACGCGACGTGCAAGACACACAAAAGATCTTCAGTTGTTGCTGACGTGTTGTTCTCCAATCTCAGAAGGAGAGTGTACTCAGGAATTAGTTCCATCCTCCCTTTTCCACCATCGGACAACCGGACGAACGAGGGGATCTGTTTGTTGACTTTATTGCCGATATTTCAAGCATTTAAGGTGGTTTAATTCGTTTTTCGTAATGCGCAAAGGAGTGGAATAGTTTGCCGGCATCCATCTTTCCGACTGATTACAATCTGGGTGTCTTCAAGTTAAGAGTGAAAAGTATTTTGTTACGCTAAGACAATGCAATTAATCATCCAGGTCTTCACCACCGCTTATCTCAGTTGGGACAAAATCAGTTATCGAGTTTTTTGTCAGGAAGTTCCCAGTAGCCAGGAGTCAGGAAGTTGGCGGTGTTTCAACCCCGTGCCTCGGAAAGCACGTAAAGCCGTTGTTCCTCCGCCTAATCTCTCTCCGGTCGTCCATCTCCTGTTGCATTTCACTCTGTCGTCTCTTTTGACACCCACGGTGAGAAATGATAACGTAAGATAATATAAGATAACATACTCGCACAATTACAAAATTGATATCTACCAGAGTAAACTTAAATAAGTCAGTGTAGTAAGTTTATCCAATCTCTTCAAGTGAAATTGAATTTCAAAACTTACAAATTGTTTCAAAATTTGAAAACGATTATCTCTACGCAAATAAATGAATCTATTTAAATCATTTGCTTTTTTTTACTACCCCAGAAGGAGGTTAATGTTTTTTGAGAGTATGTATTTTTATAGGATAAGGGTGGTAAACGAGCACACAGTCCACCTGATGGTAAGTGGTTGCTGTGGCACACAGACATCTACATCTATCTTCGTTTGCGAATTAAAATGGAGATGCGTTGTCAGCAGTGAGGACTAAGATAGAATGACTTTTCCAGTAAAAAGGTTATCCGGTTCTCTACACTCACCATACGAAACACAGAAGCATTAAGCTGCTATTTTACGCTGGTATTCTGTGAGATTTTAACATATGAGGCGTCGTTAGATTCCTCTTAGCGTGGAAATCACATGGGCTATATAATATATATATGGCATCTGCAAATACAAAAAAGGAAGGGAAAGTTTTTTTCAGTAAACTTTTTGACGCAGTCGGATTTTTTTAAGTAAAAAATTCTTTAGCATCATTGTGATTTGAAACTCAATGAAACGAAAAAGCGACACTAAAAAGTGAGAAATATATAAATCTATAGGATAGGCCTACGAGAGAATGAGATACAATCTATCTAAACTAATAAAATGAAGCGGAAGATATTTTTTTGTTTGTTTAAACACGCTAATCTCTGGAACTACCAGACCGATTTCATAAATTATTTTTGTATATGATTCACGAGAAATAGTATAGACTATCGAGCATAGGCTACACCTCTCGGATAGCCTTGAATATTAATTTTTCTTAAGCAAGTCGGAAGAAAAAGCGCTCCCGAAGTGCCTTATCCCCGTGCGCTGGCGTAATCGTTAGTGATACGTAAATATTATGTTTTACAAAAATATAGATCTTTCCTTTATCTATAAAAAATGCATAACACCATAGGCCTATTTCTTATACATAAGCCGCAATAAGGTTTTTTTTTTAAATATTGAAAATTAAAAAGTTACTTCATCATCTAAACAATTTTATGAAGATCAATTTTGCTCTGTATAGCATGTTATTGGAAGCATATTTTAGAGATAATGAAAAATTAAAACAAAAATCTCGGCTCGGCGCGCGAACGACGCCTAGCCATCCGATGAGAACCGAAAGAAACCAGCAGGGAACGCCTCTATAAGCGAGGTGTCATGACGCGCGGCTCAGGGTGTGATATACGCGGGTGATACCGCGGGGAACAGCTAGTTCAGTATACAGTGTTTCCTATTATCTCGGTCTCCTCTGTGTGCGGTGCTTTGAAGATTGTTAATATAACTTTTAACTTTTAAAATAAATAATTAAAAATATTACAAATTTATTATCAAATAAATAAATTGAAGAAAATATCATATCCAAACCTTTTGGATTGTTACCACAATTTCATATCTTGCCGATTTATACTAAGCTAGTCGTGTTTAGGCCATCTAGTGTCTATTTTACGGACCAATACGAGCCAATCAATTTTTGTTCTATAAAATGATTTTACCTATAGAATGAATTAGACGTCGCTATTACAAAGCAATTATAGTCAAAAGAATATTTTCTTTTGATTAAATACTAAAATTTTGGCTATATATGTCTAAAAATAAGGATTGTAACATTTATTTACTATAAAATTAAACTTTTATCTTATATTTTATGCCGCACTTGTAGTTGAAAATTATCAAATTAAAGAAAACATTTGCTGTGAAATATTTTTATTTTATATTTCATTTCATTTGGGTTTCACTTCTACCGCGTATGAACTGTACACATGTGTGTATGTGTTTTTAAATTACTATTTTTAACCATAAAGATTGTTAGGATATAATATTTATTTTCGTTAAATTCAGAATCAACAAATACTTTAAAGAATTCTAACAAACCCAGTTCGTGTCCCACTACAATCATTTTTGGAACAATTTTAGTATTTTTGAGTATGTGGCTCAGGACGGCAGTGCATAATCTATTTGGGGCGCGCGGGTTCGAATTCTGCACGGAAAAATTACCTTTGTGGCCTGCAAATAATTGTTTCGTGTCTAAATGTTTATTAATCAATAACTTATGTATGTAAAATGCCTCAGGGAAAACGTTGTGTGGAGGTAAAAGGAATTAAAAAAAATAGACTATTGTAAAAATAATATCCCAATTCTGTAACTATCCCAATTCTGATGTAAGAAACTGGAATAGTTTCTTACTTCTGATGTTAGAAATAATTCTCAAAAGTATTTAAATAAAATATCACTACTCGGTCACAAACCCTGCTTACTATCAGTACCCCAATTGAGTTCACCAAAGTATGCAAACCAACAGCATCGCTACCCTTCTCAATGTAACACAGGGCAGCTTCTCAGTAACACGACCTTCCTTGCCTACACTATTAGAATACCCCAACGGACATAGTAACGACAGTGGAACTCTTAGAATTACAGACTGATGCCTCTTACGAGTAGTCGCCAGTGCGATACTTTATACTGCTAAAACAAGTGGGAGATTACCATTCTACCTTCATTTGTTCGTATTTCCCTTAAATTTTTTTACCCTCATTCCCAACACTGCCTCGCCTGACAGGAGTCCGACCTCGACTCTTCCTAATATTAGTCTCCATCAACGGCATGGGGTTGTAGGCACCGCGTAGGTCTGGGTGACGCGGCAGCAATGGCTCTACGTTAGCACAGCGTATCGTCATAGTAAGTTATAGGCACTACGTTCGCATAATACAAGTGGTAAAATTAAAATTTTTGTTAAAAGTCAATTATTAATAAACACGCATTATTAAGAATAACTCATAAACTACTGGTGAGATCTTGATTAAACTTATATGAGACGCGCTCCAGCGAGCGGTTACGCTGTGTTCGCTACAATCGCGCCAGCAAGCCACTGCGCCGAACCAGCGCCAGCGAGCTGTCCAGACTTCAACACTGTAGGCATAGGCACCAAGTTTGCATACCTTCCAGTGGCTCCCAGTGACCTGCTTACATAGGCAAAGCACAAAGTTAGTGTTAATTACTACACCTAAAACTTTTTAAATATTGGATTTTACTCTTAAGTAGTTTTAATGTAAAATTTAGAGTACACCAGGTAAAAGCAAAAGACATGGAAACAACTACGTCAAATGCACAAGCATGCACTTAAGTAAATGCAACACAGGTCTCTCAAAATAAATATCCAAAGTAATTTAAGATTGAAATAGATGTAAAACGTTTCAAGTGCTTAAAACAAACAAAAAATCTGCTTTGCAAAATTAAAAATTAAAAGAAATGAAGATAAATGTATTGCGAACCATAAAATTCTTGGCTTCCAAAGTTCCCCACAGATTCTCTTAAGAAACTGCAACTGTGTGGCACACACACTCATAAACCATTGCACATATTGCAAAAACGACAACTATGTGGAGAGACTGATCACAACACATATTCCACATTCCACATTTTCATGCTTAAACATTTCGAACTTTAAATTGTATGGGCTACATTATTTCGTGGGCTACGTATTTTCATATCATTTCACAAAACATCAAAACTGGACATTCATCAATAACAACAAAACTCGGACAAGTTAAGTTTCCACTGGATGCAAACCATAAGTCATTTAGTTAACATCTGTTTTCAATATTTCTTTCAACATTTGTTAACATATTTGGGTATGTAAAGGAGTAACAAAAGTACTTGCGGGTACCTCTAATATAAATCAAACAAAAACATTTAACTTGTTGCTCAAAACATTTGACTTTAAGATTTTACTTTACACTTTAGTGGTACGTCGATGTCGGAAATAAGACAGCAAATTTAATTAAACTTTTATGTTTAAAGGTATCAATGCGAAGCGCATTATAGTCTTTCACGAACGTTATAAGATTATACAAAAGGATTTTACTTTTGGCTTAAGACACCAAAGTATGCAAACCAACAGCATTGCTACCCATCTCAATGTAACACAAGGCAGCCTCTCAGTAACACGACCTTCCTTGCCTACACTAGTAGAATACCCCAACGGGCATATTAACGACAGTGGGACTCTTAGAATTACAGACTTATGCCTCTTAAGAGTAGTCACCTGTGCGATACTTTATACTGCTAAAACAAGTGGGAGATTACTTTTTTTAGCAGTATAAAGTTCATTTGTTCTTATTTCCTTTTATTTTTTACCCTCATTCTCAACACTATAATATTATGATTTTTCTGTCAAAATGGTTTCTATGACACAAAAGTTGTTCCTTCGAAGGGTTACAAAAATAAAAATTAATTCTTGTTAATGTTACTCTATATTATATAAAGATGAATATAAATTGCTTTTTTTATTGTAATACATTATCTATCACTAGTTTTTCGTATATACACATTATTATAAGATAAGAAATACACCTTTGCCACAAAGTTAGTTCTGATTTTCGTTATCATCATCATAATTACAGCCTGGAAATGCAATGGCCATGGAATTTGAATTCCACTGTTAACTATTATTATTATTTTTGTATGGCTTCTGGATTTATGAAGGACTGATTCGCCCTGGTATCGATTAGAAATTTTAACGGAGGGTTAGAAATACAGAAACAGAAACTTTTTTTATTCAATATAGATTATAAATAATACTTATTGAAAGTCACTCTTTTGTTTAATTACCAGGTTCGAAAAAACCTCTGTCCTGGGAAGAACTAGCAAGAAACCCAGCGACTTTTTTGAAATAACAGCTCACAATCATGTATGTTACACAATTAACAACACAAAACAAATTAGAAACAGCTAGGTGGCGATCACCTCATTCCCATTCCTTAATATTTTAATAACTTTTTATACAAACTTTGTTTGATAAAGTTTTTGAACTTTGAGGAGGTCAAAGTTGATATATTTTCTGGGATTTTTTGTAAAAACGTATATATCGCCCCAAGAATGAATTACTGACTAGGTGGAGTCGAGTAACTGGTACTTCTAGCTTGTGTATGTTCCTAGTTTTTACAGAATAAATATCACTCATTTTTTTTAAACTACTTTTATTTTTGTGCGTACATTACATTTTCATAAATGTATTGAGAGGCCAAAGTTAATATATTAATTTCCTTAAATTTTTGTCGCAGCGACTCTTTAGGCTTTAAACCTAAAATTGCTCTTATGGCCCTCTTCTGTAAAACAAATATAATTTCAGTGTCAGCTGCGTGTCCTCATAGCAAAATACCATACGAAATTATGCTAAGGATATAGCTAAAGTAAACTAGTCTAGCTGTTTCCACACTGGTAAGATTTCTAATCTTTTTTACAGCATATGCTGCAGAACTAAGTCTGCTTGCTAGTTTTGATATATGGGGGCTCCATTGAAGCTTCGCGTCTAGTGTGATTCCAAGAAAAGTGGTGGTATCTACAAGACTCAGTTCCTCCCCATTTAAAATCACATTAGTATTTATTTGTCTAACATTTGGAAATATACGAGTATATGGAAGCTGTCTCTGCGTATGTAAATTTACTTCTATTTTGGCTTTTTTGAAGAACGAGTCTTTTGAAAATCCTGAGTCAAACTGCTTGTAGAAGGTTGGCAGTCTATGTTATCTTGTTCGCTTCTCTCAGTTGCGTCATGATATTAGTAATGCTGTGTGTTGTCATAGTCATAGGTCACAGTATTGGTATAGTCGTCATACGTAGACGGCACTATCCCCGTCACCACTAATCCCAGCACCACTACTCCCACCACCACTACACTAGGAAAGACATACCACCGACGACAATACGACACGTGTTTCGCCTCTACACGAGGCATCTTCAGGTATAGTAGACTCTACGGTGGCTGACCGCTAAGTGAGCGGCGAGCCAAAACCAGCAGTCTTATAAATAGCAGCTGTTTTGCATGTAATTGAGGGAGGGCGGGAGGTGCTGTTCAAAATAGGTAAGACACATAATTTTATTTTCTTGAGCGGTAAATTTTGGTAAATAATACTATATCTAAATTAGTAAATTGGTTTAATGTAAACAACTTGCATTTAAATAGCACTAAAACGAAATTTATGAAGTTTATGACTCCAAATGTCAGACAATTAAATACTAACGTAATTTTAAATGGGGAGGAACTGAGTCTTGTCAATACCACCATTTTTTTTGGAATAACACTAGATGCGAAGCTTCAATGGAGCCCCCATATATCAAAGTTAGCAAGCAGACTTAGTTCTGCATATGCTGTAAAAAAGATTAGAAATCTTACCAGTGTGGAAATAGCTAGACTTGTTTACTTTAGCTATTTCCATAGCATAATTTCGTATGGTATTTTGCTATGGGGACACGCGACAGACACTGAAATTATATTAGTTTTACAGAAGAGGGCCATAAGAGCAATCTATGATTTAAAATCTAAAGAGTCGCTCCGACAAAAATTTAAGGAAATTAATATATTAACTTTGGCCTCTCAATACATTTATGAACATGTAATGTACGTACACAAAAATAAAAGTAGTTATACAAAATAAGTGACATTCATTCTGTAAACACTAGGAACAAACACAAGCTAGTAATACCAGTTACTTGACTCCACCGATTCAGTAATTCATTCTTGGGGCGATGTATACGCTTTTACAACAAAATCCCAGAAAATATACAAAATTCGACCTGCTCAAAATTCAAAAACTTTATTAAACAAAGTTTGTATAAATAGGGTTATTATAATATTAAGGAATTTATGGATGATAATAACCCCTGGGAATGAGGTGTTTGCTACCAAGCTATTTCTAATTAGTTTTGTGTGGTTAATTGTGTAACATACATGATTGTAAGCTGTTATTTTAAAAACACGCTGGGTTTTTCTTGCTGGTTCTTCCCAGGACAGAGGTTTTTTTTTCGAACCAGTGATAATTAAACAAAAGAGTGACTTTCGATAAATATTATCTATAATCTATATTGAATAAAAAAGTTTCTGTTTCTGTATCAATCTATGTATTCGTCTAAAATATTAACACTATTTGTTGTCAGACATTTTGTGAGTTTTTCTTTTAAAGTCACGAAAGGCAAATCGTTGTAAGTACTGGTAGCATTTATAAAATTAGTTTATATTTAAACATTTAGATTACGTTATAACCATTTCGTTTACAGTAACGTTTAATTGTGCGAGAAACATGATTCTGCGATCGGAAATTCACCTGTCAAGCGCGATTCTACAATAGAACAGGCCCATGCCACATGAGTAAAGAAACCGCCCATGACAAGCGGTAATCTTCCTGCAACACCGAGATCGTTACTCACTGAAGCCGCGACGAGACAATGCTTGAAGAGGCCAGTGGTTTCGTATCACGCAGCGCGCCGTCGCGAGCTGCAGCGTGAAGTCGCTGGCAGCGCATCGCTATTGCACACTGCACCGATCGACGATACCGCTGCGTCGTTATGCGTGGCGCTACGCCGCTAGGCATCTCGAGCCACTGCGCAGCGTAGCGCGTCACTGCGGGGGATTCTCTAATTATCTCAATAAAATGTGTATCTTTTTGTGTAGTAAATAAAGTTACATTTTGTATGAATATCTTAAAAAGTCTTTTCTCGGTGTGAACTGTCCCTTGCGCTACAAACGTCTGGTAATATAATGATCCGGATTTACGTCATAAATATTTTTACGTGGTACAATCACGCTGTATCTCTATTATGGTTGCAGCACGAATGGGTCGAATCGATCGGGGAAGGAGCACGCTCTCACAAAATGCCAGCGTAAAATAGCAGCTCAATGCTGCTGATTTATACGTTTCATAGTCGTGGTTCAAAAGTTTCCTCTCTGTGTATAATTTTCTCTTACATCTATCCGTTCCTTTGTCGCACTGTCATAAGAATACTGTCAAATTAAAGGCGATGATTTTTATAAATAAATCGTGGCTGAATCTTTACTACATACTTAATTTTTAACAAAAAAGAAAGTCAGTCATCTTTACTCAAAAATCTGAAGTCGTTGGCCAATGCTGTCCACGATGGCGGATTTTCAACCTTATTCATATTTGAAACGCATTGTAAGCGATGTATATTCTTGTAGTATAATAAACATTGTTTGGCGACATACAGCTAGAGTGCAAGAAATGTGTTTGTCATTCCTAAAGATGCATATATATATTTTGATATTTTAGCCGACACCTCTGCACAAACTTATTGCATACATTTCATAAAAGTCTAAGTTAAAGTCACAGCCTATATATGTCCCACTTGCTGAGCACAGGCCTCCCCTCATTTCTGAGAAGGCTTTAGGGCAAGGAATTGTCCGCCGCGCTGCCCCAATGCATGTTGGCGAACTTCACGTCTTCGATTTTTTTTTTCTTATTTCTCAGACTGCAGGTTTTCTCACAATGTTTTCCTTCACCGTCAAGCACGTGGTAAATTAGCACTTAAAATTGCGATTAAAATTTTTATTGGTGCCGGCGGAGATCGAACCCGGGCTGCTCGCGTACTGTGAAATTTACAGCGAGCGCTAACCATCTGACTACCACGGCTACATTACATATACTACTTGAAATACCCTACTAAATACAACTTTGAATGAGGCTTCATGTTAGTAAACTTGATTCTATCTATATAAATTGAAGTGCCTGTCTGTAATATTGAAATAACTACCTCCGATTCAGAGCTCAGGGGGTTATTTGCATGACAGAAACAAGCATTTTCAAAATGTTTATCTGTCCGGGCTAATCTTCAGAATGGCTGAAACAATTGTTATGAAACTTTACTAACAGATAAAGGGTAATGTCAGGAGGAATCTAGACTAAATTTAACCCAAAAACTTGAAGTCTTTAAAAAAAAAAAACGAAAAATTGATAAAATATTGTTCTTTGATTAACTATATTAAATCTAAATGATGCCAAATTAATAGATCCTACGCAGGTAGTTACTAATATAATTCTAATTTCAATTCTAAATTGTTGTAAGTTATTTTATTGAAACATGATATTAATTATATAATAAAAACAATAAAGCCAGTGACATTTTGCTACGAATTAATTGCACTATAATACCAATACACCCGCAAGCGTTTATAGTTAATTGATTTAACTGCGGTTATTATTCATACTGATAACTATTGATCCATTTTGTAGGCTATAATCACAAGGCCTGATATTAGAATACACAAATAAATTTATGATGACGTATAATAATGCATAGTCATGGGAAATTAAGCGTAGGGCGTTGTTTAAATTATTATTAATTTGTTTTTTAGTGCTTCACTTTCACCACATCACGAACGTGCAGAAACAAATCCAGAAGGACTTTTGTATTCGAGGAATATAAAATATTTTGTGGATACATATTATGTGAAGTACTTCGTTGTCATTGTACAACAAGATAATGGATTTAGACAACTTTCAACAAAAGAAGGCTCCAGATACGTGTTCACCTCTGAGGACTGAGATGGAATGATTTCTTCAGACCGGCACACAGCAGTGCAAACACTGCTCTTTAGTCCATAAACAGAACCTTCCCAGACGGACTAGGTAGGAAAGGAGTTCTACCATCCAGTAGTACCTATATCTTATTATTTTAGCTGCCGATATGTCCACGTAAAAATGTAATCCAACTATATTTTAAATGTGAAACTAAGCAAATTTTTCATAATCAAAAGTAGCTTTACAGAAACAGAAACAGAAACAGAAACTTTTTTATTCAATATAGATTATAAATAATACTTATTGAAAGTCACCTTTTGTCTAATTACCACTGGTTCGAAAAACCTCTGTCCTGGGAAGAACCAGCAAGAAACCCAGTGGGACTTTTTTTTAAATAACAGCTTACAATCATGTATATTACACAATTAACCACACAAAACAAATTAGAAACAGCCTGGCAGCGAACACCTCATTCTAGGGTTATTATCATCCATAAATTCCTTAACATTATAATAACCCTTTTATACAACTATGTTTAATAAAGTTTTTGAATTTTGAGCAGGTCAAATTTTGTATATTTTCTGGGATTTTGTTGTAAAGCGTATACATCGCCCCAAGAATGAATTACTGACTCGGTGGAGTCGAGTAACTGGTACTACTAGCTTGTGTTTGTTCCTAGTATTTACAGAATGAACATCACTTATTTTTGTATAACTACTTTTATTTTTGTGTGCGTACATTACATTTTCATAAATGTATTGAGAGGCCAAAGTTAATATATTAATTTCTTAAATTTTTGTCTGAGCGACTCTTTAGGTTTTAAATCATAGATTGCTCTTATAGCCCGCTTCTGTAAAACAAATATAATTTCAGTGTCAGTTGTGTGTCCCATAGCAAAATACCATACGACATTATGCTATGGAAATAGCTAAAGTAAACAAGTCTAGCTGTTTCCACACTGGTAAGATTTCTAATCTTTTTACAGCATATGCTGCAGAACTAAGTCTGCTTGCTAACTTTGATATATATGGGGCTCCATTGAAGCTTCGCGTCTAGTGTTATTCAAGAAAAATGGTGGTATCGACAAGACTCAGTTCCTCCCCATTTAAAATTACATTAGTATTTAATTGTCTGACATTTGGAGTCATGAACTTCATACATTTCGTTTTAGTGCTATTTAAATGCAAGTTATTAATATTAAACCAATTTACTAATTTAGATATAGCATTATTTACTTCGTCATATTTTAATAATTGTCGTTTTAATTTGAAAATTAATGAAGTGTCATCAGCAAATAATACTATATTATGGTTATCCCCTACTATGTAAGGCAAGTCATTAATATATATAAGAAACAGAAAGGGGCCGAGAATTGAGTTTGAGGCACGCCCATTTGTACTATCGACCCGGAAGAGCTCATACTATTATATTTACAAATTTAAATTCATAGACTCACACTTTTGTTTCAATAGCAAACAGGCAGAGACTACGGACTTCTATTTTTTATAATCTTGAGACACCTCTCTCGCATATTTCACATCTTTGTAACTACACATTTATTCCTGTCGGTTATGGGTAGTTTTAATTTAGCTCATCTTTAATATGTATATCGTAGACATGGTCAATAAGCTTCCGACGAGTGGGTCCCTTGTCGATTCTGCCACTTACTTCTACAGCATAAATTTGCTTTATCATTCGTTCCTCATTGATTCTCCCTAAATGGATGGATACGCAGAAAGCATTCCTTTCTTAATCCCGGTCACATTTTCGAACACACTTTTCTCTTACCAAAGATTTTCATACCTTATCATTCAGAGTCATACACAAACACTAAAAAACTAACTAACATGGCTTTTAAAAAATAACAAAATTGACGTGCAGTGGCAGCTAAGATAATTCACTACCCCATAACATCCCGAGGGTGACACGTAAGAGACAAAGAGAAAAACAGGAGATAGGTACCAGTAACTTTCTGATAACAACTCTAAGTAATAAAAAGCAGGTGATAGCTGCATATCAACCCACCTGCCAAGCGTGACAACGTTGGCAAATATCCACTCTATGAGGCAGTCTGAGAGGGAGTCCTATGTTCAGCAGTGGACTTATGGGCTGTTACGTATGTATGTACAATGTACACAAGTAAAAGAAAATAATATTTATATGTGAAGCTGTCACTTTTATGGTAGGGTCATATTTAGTGACGTCTAAACCAGCGGCTTTAAATAAATTATCCAGCGCGCCGCATGGCGTCAGTTGAGAGGAACGTGCCAGACCGCACTTTGGATAAATTCTCACGAACAATATATGGGTTCCCTGTAGCAGTCTGCTTTAATGAGCGGGTGTTTACATGCAAAGCAGTTTATCAAATTAGGAAGTTATTACATAAAAATCGAACTAAGAAACAGAAAAATCTATTTAAAGGATTTTAAAACAATAAAATAATTTCTACATAATTTAATTGCATTTTTATAGAATAAGGGTGACAAACGAGCACACAGTCTACCTGATGGTAAGTGGATGCTGTGGCCCATAGACAACTATATTAATTTATCCTCGATTAAGAACCAAAATGCAGATGTGTTGTCACCACTGAGGACTAAGATGGAATGCCTCGTTTCCAGTAAAAAGGGTCTCCGGTCTGTACACTCACGTTATTTTGTGAGAGCGTGGTCCTTCCCAAGTTGAGCCGACTCATTCGTGCTACAACCATAATAAAGCTGTTTGGCTCTACCACGTAAACGTCTGCATCTGAAGTCGGTGCTAATCCAACGTTTATCGAAGAACAGAAGCTATAAAATCATTTTATGCTTTTTGGTTTTTTGAAAACGGCTAAGTTTGATTGGACTTAGCAATATCATAACCTCAAGGAACGAGAGTTTCGTCTAAAAATTACGTTAAAAAGTCATACTATATTTTTCCACCCCAAATATTTTCTTCTTATACAAATGGGATTATCATTGAGGTGTAGCATATTAAATAAAAACATCTCATATTCAATAGAATATTTGGTAGAGATTTATATACATGTTAAACTCTATACGTGACTTAGTTTTGTGCTCATATATTCCATCCATCATTCATGTATTTAAATTTATGGAAAAGGCTGTGGTAACTTGAATCATGATTGAACGCAGACTACTTTCAAACACTGCTCCACTGCTAGATATTATTATGTTTTAAAACTACGGCGAAACAAAAAACACTAAATGTAGAGCTTACTTAAGTTCCTATCTGTATTTGTAAAATTGAGTAATCGAAACTAGTACTCTAAAAGAAGCAAGATATCCTTTTATGAATTGAATGAATTTTTTGAATGCTGTATAGTGGTAGCGTAAGTGATAGGGGTATATCATCTAATGGATAGGTCGTACGAACAAAGGAAGGAAAATGATAAAATTTTCCTGATAGCAAATGAAATAAATAAAAACTACGGTTGCCTAATAGCAACTGAAATAAATAAAAACCGTCTGTCAAGTGTGCAGCTTATGAGAATCCTCTGTAAGGCGTTCTATAAAGGGGGGAGATATACTGGACATTTGATAGGCCATTTTAATCGAGTGGAAACGAAAATTTAATCAAAATAATTTACGGATATCAACGTTGAGAATCAAAATTTTGAATTTCAGGTGCATTGAGTGCTATGTGCCGGACCGATACGACTTAGGGATCTGCAAGAAAAGATCCTACTCTCTAAAAGGCCGGCAACGCACCAGCAATTCTTGGTGTTGTAATTGTTCATGGTCAGTGGTAGTCACCCGCCGCCGTCATTGTCTTAAGCTAGTGGTATTCCTCAATCCACTCAAAAGGGTCCACAAATTAAACTTTTAAAAAGTAAAAGCCGACTTCAAAGAACTTAAAAGTATATAATAATTTTTACATACCAGCTTCTGAAGTCGCGGATTTAATTGTTTTGTACTCTATGTCTTGTCACCGGCTGCTGAAGCTGTTATGCGGAATTTATTTATTTATTTAAAATCTTTATACCACTTAAAATGTACAATTGGCGGACTTAATACCTTTAGGCATTTTCTACCAGTCAACCACAAGCTAAACAGAGAAACTTAAGCAGGTGCCATAATTTATGTTATTCTTTTTAGTTCATTGCAATTAACGTTTACTTTTTATGTAAGGTTCAATTTAAATAATTTGTTTTCGATCTACGCAATGTTGCAAGTTTGCTAATTTTTATTAAAAGCTTTTATTTAACTTGTATGTATGTCCTGGAATTTTACAATCAATAATTCACCCACTTCCACTAAAACTATCGAACTAAAATTTGGCAAACACTTTTGGTTCTCGTGAGAATGCACTATTACTATGCCGCCATTTTAATCCAATATGGGGACGATGCAAAAGCGATTTATCATTTCCACAGCAAATCCTATGATATGGGTAAAATGAAATTATTTGATAAGTAAATCACAATAAGTAAAGTGACACTATTGTAAACCCAATATGGAGGACGTCACAAGATGGCGACTTATAATATCCATAGTAACCCCTATGATATGTGTATCAAATAAAAGGGCTTGATGAGCGAAACACAATAACTAATTTAAGTGACGTCATTCTAAATCCCATATGCCGGAAGTCTTATATGACAATCCAATATTATTATGACATATAGATGATCTGATGATGGAGCTGGAATGTGGCCATGGCTAAAAAAGGCGGAAAACAAAATGGCCGCCACACCAATTTTAAAGAGTTATAACTCGGCAAAGGTTGGGGACAGTTTGGTGGTGCTCGAACCAATGTTGTAGGAACAAATAGAGTCAACTGCTGGCAATAAAAATTCTTTACGTAGTATATGGCTCTACCACGTAAAATTTTACGTGGTAGAGCCATGCTGCAGCCATATTAATAGTATAGTTGTAGCACGAATGGGTCGGCTCGACCGGGGAAGGACCACGCCTCACAGAATACCAGCGTAAAATAGCAGCTTAATGCTGCTGTGTTTCGTATGGTGAGTGTAGAGAACCGAGACCCTTTACTGGAAAAGAGGCATTCTATCTTAGTCCTCACGGCTGACAACGCATCTGCATTTAAATTCGCAAACGAAGATAGATGATGTCTATGTGCCACAGCAACCACTTACCATCAGGTGGACTGTGTGCTCGTTTGTCACCCTTATTCTATATAAAAAAAAAAAAATTCAAGATGGCGGATCTCAATTGGCGATCAAGAAATTAGTTGCTCCAATTCGCCTGTAATTTTGTCATGCCGTCGTTTTTGGAGTCCCCGCTTACGATTTTGGGGTCGAATTGTTCGGGTCAAATTTGCAACTTTATTTTAAAAGTAAGACTAAGTGACATCATTCTAAATCCAATATGGCGGGCCGACCAAGATGGCGGACTAGTTATTTTTTATACACTCCCATATTATGGGTATTATATGAAAGGGCTTGCTGAGAAGAATACGAAAAATTAAACGACGTCACTCTAAATCCAATATGATGGACTCCCAAAGATATGCGGCTATATTTTCTATTCACCCCCATGATATGGATATCAAATGAACATATTCAAATGATGATAACAAGATGAACCCTTTGATTGCTGAAAAGAATACGAATAAAATGATGTCCACGTTCAGCTCTCCGAGTGGATGGTGTACTACTGCAAAATCTAGCGGAAGTGAAAAAAATCAAATTCGCTGAAAACAAGGATGGCCGCCATACCAATTTTAAAGATTTATAACTCGGCAAAGGTGAGAAATAGTTTGGTGGTGCTCGAACAAATGATGTAAGGACTGACAAAGATCAACAATGTGTACAAACAAACAAGAATACAATATGTAAATTGATATTAACATAAGTAGGTAATACTAAGAAAAAAATTGTTTTTTGAAATAGGTAAATAATCACAAATAATAGTAAACATTAAAATAAGTAAATCTCGCGACAAGCTTATATGTCATATAAATTGTGTAATGTAATAAATTGATGGGTTTGATTTAATTTAAATTTTATTTTCTTCTTTTTAGAGCATTTAAATAAAAGCTTGTTTTTAAGAATGTTTTTTTTACTATTCATTTATTTTTATAGTAGTATATTTGGCGTTGGATTTAATTTTATTAATCTGTGTATCTCAAAGCGATAATAGCACCCAACCATCTATTCTACTAACAATAAAATGTTTTTAAAGTGAAAACTTCTTTAGGCGTGTTCTTTCTGAACAGTGAAGGAAAGTGAACCGTCACGCTCGGGTCGGTGACGCTGAATCGGGTTAACTCGGCTCCACTCGATACCAAGCGCGCTCAGCTCGATGACGCACTGAATCGTGTATATAAAATAATACAAAAAAAATTGGAAAATTAGAAGTTTTCTCTTCTATCGTGTGGCCATAAGCACACACGTATTTTATTTTAAATTACAATTCCTTTAGGAATCATATTCAGCAGGAATCGATGTACTTTTATGAGGATTTTCGGTTTATGAAATCTGATATGATGGGGCGAATTAATGGGTAATATTCACGAATATAAGAACCATTATCAAAATTGATATGGGTGTGGTTCGGCCTCAGTCTGACTATAGAATCGATTTCAATGAAAAATAAAATCTGTGTTCATTATTCATGCAATGAAGGTGGCTTAAAGGCGATTATTGGCATTTATCCTCAAAATATGCGCGACGAAAGAGTTCACTAGCGTATGAAAATACAACATTTGACGGCTCCGCGGCGCAGTGGCTTAGCAATGACATGCGGCGCTAAGGGCCGCGGGTTCGAATCCTGCACGGAACACGTATTTGTATGGCCTACTAATAACTGGGTCTGGATGTTTGTCCTTGTGAAATTCATGTATGTAAACTGCCCCAACGATACAGTAGAAAATCCTAGCGTGGAGTTAAGGTTTTATAAGAAAAGAAGGAAAAATACAGATGAACATACTCATAAACATTCTTTGAAAGTAGGAACCGTACCACCTCAAAATCAATAAATGTTTACTAAAGTACAAAAACAGAGGCGTGGTAGGTTATCCTGGGTTTCTATTTATTATAAAAACTCTTCGTTTTCTTTTACGAACAGTTTTGCAGTAAATGAGGTGCTTGAAAACCCTTTTTACTATCTAGGAACCGCTTAAAGTATTTTTTTTTTAATTTTAAGTCATTCCAAGTTGTTGAATAAATAGTTTGTACTATAACCTGTTTTTAAATAGACCTCGTATGTAATAAAAGTACTTAAAAGTACTCGTATATCGTGAGTAAACCTGCATGTCTGAGGAATTAAATATTCAATGAGGTAAAGCCACACTACAGCTATATTAGATAGTTAGTTAGTAGTTGAACCACAAATGTGTCACTTCGACCAGGGAAGGATGACGCTCAAACAGAATACCAGCGTAAAATAATAGTTTTATGCTGCTGTGTTTCGTATGGTGACTGTGTAGAACCGGAGATCTTTTTTACTAGCAACGAAGCATTCCATCTTAGTCCTCAGGAGTGAAAAATAATTTATAATTTGTTTCTTTATCGAGGAAAGATGTAAGCGTCTACAGGCCATCGTGGAACTTGTGCTCGGTTGTAAGCCTTGTTCTATAAAAAAAAAATGTCGTAGATATGTTTAGTACACTAATACGCTGCGGGCTAATTATTCCATAAGCTATTTTTTATTCATAAGAGGAAGTATATGCACTGTAGCGGGAATATATATAATATATTATATTATATATATATATATAATATAGGTTGTGTATTTATAAGAAATAAACATAATTTATATACAATATTAAAAACTATAATAATAAAAAAACTAAAACTAGTAATTTAATTATCAAACAGCTCTACTCCACGCGGCATCGTGTACTAACTTACCATCAACTTCCAACTAAAAAATTTACATTTTATAGACTATATTAAATCAGAGCCGGATAGAATTAAGGTTGACGTAAATGGCTTCCTTCCTGTATTGTTAATTGAGTTAATTTTATCTTTGATTTCTTTGGCTTCAATCGAAATGCATACATTGTTTTATTAACTAGAGTTAATTAATTGAATGAATGAATATACTTTATTGCACACCACAAAATATACAAATTACATAACAAAAGACAGATTAATTGTACAATTTGGCGGCCTTATCGCTACATAGCGATCTCTTTCAGGCAACCAAAGGTGTAAAGGAATAAAATAATGACTAAATAAAACAATTAATTCCAATAATTCGAATTAATTTAAAATAAATATTTTTTTATCAAAAAAAAATAAGTGATACACTCTGTTACTTCTAGGAATAGGCACAAGCTAGCAGTACCACTTACTTGACTCTACAGTGTCAGTAATACATTCTTGGGTTGATGTATACGCTTTCACAACGAAATACCAGAAAACATACAAAATCTGACTTCCGCCAAGTTTAAAAACTTTATTGAACAACGATTGTATAAAATGTTATGGAAGATAATAAGTCCTGAGATTTAGGAGATTAGGAAGCTATTTTATTTGATATATTGATTGATTGTTTCTGATTATAGCATTTTAAACTGTTTTTTTTAAATGTCCCATCATGTTGGTTCTTCCCTGATGGATATATTTTCCGAATAGTGTTAAATTAAACATAAGAATAACTTTCTGCAGTATATTTAAGGAATGTATATTGAATAAAAAAAATTAAATAAAAAATACGTGCTATAATATAATATAATATCTCATATTTACGTCTTGAATATGTGATAGACTAAGCGAATTATTGAAGTTCGCGTGTTTTGATGCGTGTCTAAAAACCGACACAACTCGGCATATTGCAAATAATTGCATGCTTTTGGCGGAAATTACACTTGGGACTTTGTAAACATTCGTGAATATAGTATGAAGTTGAAGTGGCAGCTCTGTTCGAGCGTGCTGTGAGGAGAGGCATGCGACGTGCAAGACAAACAAATGATCTTCAGTTGTTGCTGACGTGTTGTTCTCCAATCTCAGAAGGAGAGTGTACTCAGGAATTAGTTCCATCCTCCCTTTTCCACCATCGGACAACCGGACGAACGAGGGGATCTGTTTGTTGACTTTATTGCCGATATTTCAAGCATTTAAGGTGGTTTAATTCGTATTTCGTAATGCGTAAAGCAAAGGAGTGGAATAGTTTGCCGGCGTCCATCTTTCCGACTGATTACAATCTGGGTGTCTTAAAGTTAAGAGTGAAAAGTCATTTGTTACGCTGAGACAGTGCAATTAATCATCCAGGTCTTCACCATCGCTTATCTCAGTTGGGACAAAATCAGTTATCGAGTTTTTTGTCAGGAAGTTCCCAGTAGCCAGGAGTCAGGAAGTTGGCGGTGTTCCACCCCAGTGCCTCAGAAAGCACGTAAAGCCGTTGGTCCTGCGCCTAATCCTCTCCGTTCGTCCATCTCCTGTTACATTTTCCTCTGTCGTCTCTTTTGACACCCACGGGGAGAAATGATAAATGATAATATAAGATATACTGCACATAATTAAAATTGATATCTACCAGAGTAAACTTAAATAAGTCAGTGTAGTAAGTTTATCCAATCTCTTCAAGTGAAATTGAATTTCAAAACTTACAAATTGTTTCAAAATTTGAAAACGAATATTCTACGCAAATAATTGAATCTATTTAAATCATTTGCTTTTTTTTCGAATATCCCAGAAGGAGGTTAATGTTTTTTGAGAGTTTGTATTTTTTATAGGATAAGGGTGGTAAACGAGCACACAGTCCACCTGATGGTAAGTGGTTGCTGTGGCACACAGACATCTACATCTATCTTCGTTTGCGAATTAAAATGGAGATGCGTTGTCAGCAGTGAGGACTAAGATAGAATGACTTTTCCAGTAAAAAGGTTATCCGGTTCTCTACACTCACCATACGAAACACAGAAGCATTAAGCTGCTATTTTACGCTGGTATTCTGTGAGATTTTAACATATGAGGCGTCGTTAGATTCCTCTTAGCGTGGAAATCACATGGGCTATATAATATATATATGGCATCTGCAAATACAAAAAAGGGAGGGGAATTTTTTAGGTAAACTTTTTAACGCAGTCGGATTTTTTTAAGTAAAAAATTCTTTAGCATCATTGTGATTTGAAACTCAATGAAACGAAAAAGCGACACTAAAAAGTGAGAAATATATAAATCTATAGGATAGGCCTACGAGAGAATGAGATACAATCTATCTAAACTAATAAAATGAAGCGGAAGATATTTTTTTGTTTGTTTAAACACGCTAATCTCTGGAACTACCAGACCGATTTCATAAATTATTTTTGTATATGATTCACGAGAAATAGTATAGACTATCGAGCATAGGCTACACCTCTCGGATAGCCTTGAATATTAATTTTTCTTAAGCAAGTCGGAAGAAAAAGCGCTCCCGAAGTGCCTTATCCCCGTGCGCTGGCGTAATCGTTAGTGATACGTAAATATTATGTTTTACAAAAATATAGATCTTTCCTTTATCTATAAAAAATGCATAACACCATAGGCCTATTTCTTATACATAAGCCGCAATAAGGTTTTTTTTTTAAATATTGAAAATTAAAAAGTTACTTCATCATCTAAACAATTTTATGAAGATCAATTTTGCTCTGTATAGCATGTTATTTGGAAGCATATTTTAAGAGATAATGAAAAATTAAAACAATTAAACTCGGCTCGGCGCGCGAACGACGCCTAGCCATCCGATGAGAACCGAAAGAAACCAGCAGGGAACGCCTCTATAAGCGAGGTGTCATGACGCGCGGCTCAGGGTGTGATATACGCGGGTGATACCGCGGGGAACAGCTAGTTCAGTATACAGTGTTTCCTATTATCTCGGTCTCCTCTGTGTGCGGTGCTTTGAAGATTGTTAATATAACTTTTAACTTTTAAAATAAATAATTAAAAATATTACAAATTTATTATCAAATAAATAAATTGAAGAAAATATCATATCCAAACCTTTTGGATTGTTACCACAATTTCATATCTTGCCGATTTATACTAAGCTAGTCGTGTTTAGGCCATCTAGTGTCTATTTTACGGACCAATACGAGCCAATCAATTTTTGTTCTATAAAATGATTTTACCTATAGAATGAATTAGACGTCGCTATTACAAAGCAATTATAGTCAAAGGAATATTTTGATTAAATACTAAAATTTTGGCTATATATGTTAAAATAAGGATTGTAACATTTATTTACTATAAAATTAAACTTTTATCTTATATTTTATGCCGCACTTGTAGTTGAAAATTATCAAATTAAAGAAACATTGTGAAATATTTTATTTTATATTTCATTTCATTTGGGTCTACTTCTACCCGTATGAACTGTACACATGTGTGTATGTGTTTTAAATTACTATTTTTAACCATAAAGATTAGGATATAATATTTATTTTCGTTAAATCAGAATCAACAAATACTTTAAAGAATTCTAAGAAACTCAGTTCATGCCCCACTACAATAATTTTGGATCAATTTTAGTACTTTTGAGTATATGGCTCAGCAGGGCAGTGCATGATCTGGCTGGGGCGCGCAGGTTCGAATTCTGCATGGAATAATTAATTTTTTGGCCTGCAAATAATTGTTACGTGTTTAAATGTTTATTAATCAATAACTTATGTATGTAAAATGCCTAGGAAAAACGTTGTGTGGAGGCGAAAGGAATTTAAAAAAATAGACTGTAAAAATAATATCCCAATTCTGTAACTATCCCATTCTGATGTAAGAAACTGGAATAGTTTCTTACTTCTGATGTTAGAAATAATTCTCAAAAGTATTTAAATAAAATATCACTACTCGGTCACAAACCCTGCTTACTATCAGTACCCCAATTGAGTTCACCAAAGTATGCAAACCAACAGCATCGCTACCCTTCTCAATGTAACACAGGGCAGCTTCTCAGTAACACGACCTTCCTTGCCTACACTATTAGAATACCCCAACGGACATAGTAACGACAGTGGAACTCTTAGAATTACAGACTGATGCCTCTTACGAGTAGTCGCCAGTGCGATACTTTATACTGCTAAAACAAGTGGGAGATTACCATTCTACCTTCATTTGTTCGTATTTCCCTTAAATTTTTTTACCCTCATTCCCAACACTGCCTCGCCTGACAGGAGTCCGACCTCGGACTCCCTTTAGCTTTTAATATTAGTCTCCATCAACGGCATGGGGTTGTAGGCACCGCGTAGGTCACAGGTGACGCGCTTGGCAATGGCTCTACGTTAGCACAGCGTATCGTCATAGTAAGTTATAGGCACTACGTTCGCATAATACAAGTGGTAAAATTAAAATTTTTGTTAAAAGTCAATTATTAATAAACACGCATTATTAAGAATAACTCATAAACTACTGGTGAGATCTTGATTAAACTTATATGAGACGCGCTCCAGCGAGCGGTTACGCTGTGTTCACACACCGCGCAGTGCCACTGCGCCGCACCAGCGCCAGCGAGCTGTCCAGACTTCAACACTGTAGGCATAGGCACCAAATTTGCATACCTTCCAGTGGCTCCCAGTGACCTGCTTACAGGCAAAGCACAAAGTTAGTGTTAATTACTACACCTAAAACTTTTAAATATTGGATTTTACTCTTAAGTAGTTTTATATGTAAAATTTAGAGTACACCCGTAAAAGCAAAAGACATGGAAACAACTACGTCAGATGCACAAGCATGCACTTAAGTAAATGCAACACAGGTCTCAAAATAAATATCCAAAGTAATTTAAGATTGAAATAGATGTAAAACGTTTCAAGTGCTTAAAACAAACAAATAATCTTTGCAAAATTAAAAATTAAAAGAAATGAAGATAAATGTATTATGAACCATAAAATTTTGGCTTCCCAAAGTTCCCACAGATTCTTAAGAAACTGCAACTGTGTACACACACTCATAAACCATTGCACATATTGCAAAAACGACAACTATGTGAGACTGATCACAACACATATTCCACAATCCACATTTTCATGCTTAAACATTTGAACTTTAAATTGTATAGGCTACATTATTTCGTGGGCTACGTATTTTCATATCATTTCACAAAACATCAAAACTGACATTCATCAATTACAACAAAACTCGGACAAGTTAAGTTTCCACTGGATGCAAACCATAAGTCATTTAGTTAACATCTGTTTTCAATATTTCTTTCAACATTTGTTAACATATTTGGGTATGTAAAGGAGTAACAAAAAGTACTGGGTACCTCTAATATAAATCAAACAAAAACATTTAACTTGTTGCTCAAAACATTTGACTTTAAGATTTTACTTTACACTTTAGTGGTACGTCGATGTCGGAAATAAGACAGCAAATTTATATCAATGAAGCGCATTATAGTCTTTAACGAACGTTATAAGATTATACAAAGATTTTACTTTTGGCTTAAGACACCAAAGTATGCAAACCAACAGCATTGCTACCCATCTCAATGTAACACAAGGCAGCCTTCACCAGTAACACGACCTTCTTGCTCACACTAGAATACCCCAACGGGCATATTAACGACAGTGGACTCTTAGAATTACAAACTTATGCCTCTTAAGAGTAGTCACTCAGGTGATATACATTATACTGCTAAAACAAGTGGGAGATTACTTTTTAGCAGAAGTTCAATTGTTCGTATTTCCTTTTATTTTTACCCTCATTCCCAACACTATAATATTATGATTTTCTGTCAAAGTGATTTGTATGACACAAAAGTTGTTCCCTCGAAGAGTTATAAAAATAAAAAAAAATAAAAAAAATTGTTACTGTTACTGTTAATGTTACTCTATATTATATAAAGATAAATATAAATTGCTTTCCTCATTCCCATTTCATCGTAATACATTGTCTATCACTAGTTTCTGGTACATACAAATTATTATTAGATAAAAAATACACCTTTGTCACGAAATTAGTCCTGATTTTCTTCATCATCATCATAATTACAGCCTGTCAAATTCCACTGTTAACTATTATTATTATTTTTGTATGGCTTCTGGATTTATGAAGGACTGATTCGCCCTGGTATCGATTAGAAATTTTAACGGAGGTTAAATACAGAAACAGAAACTTTTTATTCAATATAGATTATAAATAATACTTATTGACAGTCACTCTTTGTTTAATTACCAGGTTCGAAAAACCTCTGTCCTGGGAAGAACTAGCAAGAAACCCAGCGGGACTTTTTTTGAAATAACAGCTCACAATCATGTATGTTACACAATTAAAACACAAACAAATTAGACATAGCTTGGTAGCGAACACCTCATTCCAGGGTTATTATCATCCATAAATTCCTTAATATTATAATAACCTTTTATACAAACTTTGTTTAATAAAGTTTTTGAACTTTGAGCAGGTCAAATTTTGCATATTTTCTGGGATTTTGTTGTAAAAGCGTATACATCGCCCCAAGAATGAATTACTGACTCGATGGAGTCGAGTAACTGGTACTACTAGCTGTGTGTGTTTCTAGTATTTACAGAATGAATATCACTTATTTTGTAAACTACTTTTATTTTTGTGTACGTACATTACATTTTCATAAATGTATTGAGGCCAAAGTTAATATATTAATTTCTTAAATTTTGTCGCAGCGACTCTTTGGCTTTAAACCTAAAATTGCTCTTATGGCCCTCTTCTGTAAAACAAATATAATTTCAGTGTCAGCTGCGTGTCCTCATAGCAAAATACCATACGAAATTATGCTAAGGATATAGCTAAAGTAAACTAGTCTAGCTGTTTCACACTAGTAAGATTTCTAATCTTTTTACAGCATATGCTGCAGAACTAAGTCTGCTTGCTAGTTTTGATATATGGGGCTCCATTGAAGCTTCGCGTCTAGTGTGATTGAGAAGAGTGGTGGTATCTACAAGACTCAGTTCCTCCTCATTTAAAATCACATTAGTATTTATTTGTCAACATTTGGAAATATACGAGTATATGGAAGCTGTCTCTGCGTATGTAAGTTTACTTCTATTTTGGCTTTTTTGAAGAACGAGTCTTTTGAAAATCCTGAGTCCAACTGCTTGTAGAAGGTTGGCAGTCTACGTCATCTTGTTCGTTTCTCTCAGTTGCGTCATGATATTAGTAATGCTGTGTGTCGTCATAGTCAGGTCACAGTATTGGTATAGTCGTCATTATTATTATAGTCTCAATTGCGTGCACTATCCCTGTCACCACTAATCCCAGCACCACTACTCCCACCACCACTACACTTGGAAAGACATACCACCGACGACAATATGACACGTGTTTCGCCTCTACACGAGGCATCTTCAGGTATAGTAGACTCTACGGTGGCTGACCGCTAAGTGAGCGGCGAGCCAAAACCAGCAGTCTTATAAATAGCAGCTCTTTTGCATGTAATTGAGGGAGGGCGGGAGGTGCTGTTCAAAATAGGTAAGACACATCATTTTATTTTATTGAGCGGTAAATTTTGGTAAATAATACTATATCTATATTAGTAAATTGGTTTAATGTAAACAACTTGCATTTAAATAGCACTAAAACGAAATTTATGAAGTTTATGACTCCAAATGTCAGACAATTAAATACTAACGTAATTTTAAATGGGAGGAACTGAGTCTTGTCAATACCACCATTTTTTGAATAACACTAGACGCGAAGCTCAATGGAGCCCCATATATCAAAGTTAGCAAGCAGACTTAGTTCTGCATATGCTGTAAAAATATTAGAAATCTTACCAGTGTGGAAACAGCTAGACTTGTTTACTTTAGCTATTTCCATAGCATAATGTCGTATGGTATTTTGCTATGGGACACGCGACAGACACTGAAATTATATTTGTTTTACAGAAGAGGGCATAAGAGCAATCTATGATTTAAAATCTAAAGAGTCGCTCCGACAAAATTTAAGGAAATTAATATATTAACTTTGGCCTCTCAATACATTTATGAAAATAAAATGTACGTACACAAAAATAAAAGTAGTTATACAAAATAAGTGATATTCATTCTGTAAACACTAGGAACAAACACAAGGTAATGCCAGTTACTTGACTCCACCGATTCAGCAATTCATTCTTGGGGCGATATACGCTTTACAACAAAATCCCAGAAAATATACAAAATTCGACCTGCTCAAAATTCAAAACTTTATTAAACATAGTTTGTATAAAAAGGGTTATTATAATATTAAGGAATTTATGGATGATAATAACCCTGGAATGAGGTGTTTGCTACCAAGCTATTTCTAATTTGTTTTGTGTGGTTAATTGTGTAACATACATGATTGTGTTTATTTTAAAAACACGCTGGGTTTTTTCTTGGCTTCCTTCTTGGAGGACAGAGTTTTTTTCGAACCAGTGATAATTAAACAAAAGAGTGACTTTCGAAAGTATTATCTATAATCTATATTGAATAAAAAGTTTCGTTTCTGTATCAATCTATGTATTCGTCTAAAATATTAACACTATTTGTTGTCAGACATTTTGTGAGAGTTTTTCTTTTAAAGTCACGAAAGGCAAATCGTTGTAAGTTCACAGCATTTATAAAATTAGTTTTATTTAAACATTTAGATTACGTTATAGCCATTTCGTTTACAGTAACGTTTAATTGCGAGAAACATGATTCTGCGATCGGAAATTCACCAGTCAAGCGTGATTCTACAATGGAACAGGCCCATGCCACATGAGTAAAGAAACCGTTCGCGACAAGCGGTAAACTTCCTGCAACACCGAGATCTTTACTCATGAAGCCGCGACGAGACAATGCTTGAAGAGGCCAGTAGTTTCGCATCACGCAGCGCGCCGCCGCGAGCTGCAGCGTGAAGTCGCTGGCAGCGCATCGCTATTGCACACTGCACCGATCGACGATACCGCTGCGTCGTTATGCGTGGCGCTACGCCGCTAGGCATCTCGAGCCACTGCGCAGCGTAGCGCGTCGCTGGGATTTGAATTATCTCAATAAAATGTGTATCTTTTTGTGTAGTAAATAAAGTTACATTTTGTATGAATATCTTAAAAAGTCTTTTCTCGGTGTCAACTGTCCCCTAAGTTAAAAAGTATAAATTTTAACTCAAAATATTTATTGTAAGTTATGAGTTATACATTTGGTGTTAATTTATATTATTACGTGTCTTACAACTTAATCACCTTTTTCGGGCGAATATATTTGATATGTTTTATAGGCCCGAGCCTAACATAAATTACAAATTGAATTAAAGTTATGTAATAAAGTTGTTAGTTATATTGAATTATATAATAAATTAAAGTTTTATGTAATAATATTATTAATTTACGTAAAAAAGTAAAGAATATTCTTTATTTTTAAAGACATTCTTCTAAATTGCAAAAACAGCTTTGTATTAAATATTTTTATAATATTACTATAAAAAATCATTTTATTTTAAATGAAATTACTTCATTCTTATTTCTTAATTCCTCCCTCCCCATTTCAAGATCGGACAAGCAGGCGGTCTTGGATCTTTTTCTATTCTCTATGTTGTTTCACGCATTCGAACCAAACGGTTTGCTACGTCTTTCATAACGAATACAGCAAAGGAGTGGAATAATTTGCCGCCGGCGTCTGTCTTTCTGTCCGATTACAATTTAGGCGCATTTAAAGCAAGAGTCGATAGGCTTTCAATACGCTAAGACAATTCGATTAATCATCTAGGGCTTCATCACCACTTACTACTATGTGGGATTGCAATCTCAGACTAAGTTACAAAAGATTCGGCGTCGTTTTTGAAATATTATTAATTTTTCTCTAAATATTCTCAGCAGTTTTTCTGTAAATTAGTGTCGACTTACATCGATCTTCATTACGTCCTTTTGACCTTGAATCCGTATATTTTGGCGGAGGGTTCGAACATTAAGACGTGACTCGACGAACTTTATAACGACTTTGTTTTTCTCGTGGACATTTAGATCCAAAAGATTGAGTTTTTTGCGGAACGTAGCCTTTATTTGTTGTCATTTAAAAAAGTTACCCACACACTGGGGATTTTTCAGTATCGTGGGGGCAGACATACATAAATTGCACATGGATTAACCTACACTAGAACAATATTTTGTAGGCCATGCAAAAAATGAAAAACATTTATTCCAGTTTAAGCATACATTACATTTTTATCTGTTTTTTTATTATTTATTAATTTAAAATTAGTATCTCAAAAAAGAAACAAACGAAGTTTAACCACATTTTAATTATACCAGTAAAAATAGCTAAAAGTGGGTAATGGAAAATGATCTTGTATGTATGATTAATGAAAGAATAGGCGTAACCTTCGACTTTGTGATCATCTAGGTCAGATAAGGATAAAACGCGCGATTTTTGCTAATGGCGCTACTATTCCGAGTTGCTTCAAAAAGGTCTTCACATGGAGATCCGTGACTTGTCAGGGAAAGTGTTAGGGATGAGAGATAAAAATAAAAATTGAGAGTAGAACTCTAAGCTCGCACTCGTTCAAGTAGTATAAAGGAAGATACTGGAAACAGGCAGAAGGCAGTCTTTCAAGAGTCTAAGTCGGTGTCTTGATTCTGTCCGCTGTGTAGATTTTTCCTCAATTATTGGTGGAAATTAGAACCTGATATAATGCTCTTCTTCAACTCTTCTGCTACATTTTGGAATATTTGCAGAAGAAGGAAAAATATTTATTGCTCGTGAGTAAATTCCTAATAAGCCAACACGAAGAGACGCACAGGATTTGTTTTTCTCACAGCTAAAAGTTCACAGTGCTTTTCACTTCGTCTCATATCTATAGAATCAACCAAATGCTCACGCTCCTACTAACACTGGCCGTCATTTGATGGTCCTCACTCAGGCTAAAACAACTCTAACATTTTTCCTCATAGGACGCCGAAGTATAAGACGGCCTCAACCCCCACTGCCGCAACAGATCCTCAAGCCAACCAAAACCCTTAAGGGAGAGATTGCCGCGCTGCTGTAAGCAAATTGGTGGACTTAACATGTCCTCAGATTATGTTTTTTTTATAGAATAAGGGTAACAAACGAGCACACAGTCCACCTGATGGTAAGTGGTTGCTGTGGCCCATAGACATCTACATCTATCTTCGTTTGCAAATTTATATACAGATGCGTTGTCAGACGTGAGGAATAAGATAGAATGCCTCTTTTCCAGTAAAAAGGGTCTCCGGTTCTCTACACTCACCATACGAAACACAGCAGCATTAAGCTGCTATTTTACGCTGGTCTGTGATAGCGTGGTCCTTCCTCGGTCGAGCCGACCCATTCGTGCTAGAACTATACAGTTAATATAGCTGCATCATAGCTCTACCACGAAAACGTGTTTGGTTTTTCCGATATAGAAATGTCCTCACGATGTTTTGCTTCACATCCAAGCGCGTCATAAAGCAATTTTAGTAGCGTCAGTCCTGTTTCCAGATATCGGATATCGGATTTAGTGGCAGTGTTTACATTTGCGATATAGTATGGTATAGTTTGTTATGTGGTAGAGGGGCCTTTTCTGCCTTGGAGTTCATCTGGGAAGGTACTACCCTCCTACTTATTTCCGCCACCAAGCACTGGTGTATGCCGGTCCGAAGAGTATTGAGATCTAGAATAATTAGAGGCTGTGAGGCTTTCCAACTTAGGGTGCTTACATAAAGAAACAGGTTTCCGGTACAGACAAATCTGTGCTGGTCGGTACCGATCGGTGCAGGGTTTACCTGCATAAGGAAACAACTAAACCTGTACTTATTGACAACCATGGCCTCCAGTTCGTCGGACAACGATTTTTACTTTTGGAAAGTGTTTATTTTAAATTTAGAAAGAAAAGAACAGTTAGTGTCTCTAACATTAACAGGAGAAGAAAAAAATATGGATCATATTATCATTTATTTATATAAGACATAAAGTTTGATGAACACAGGTTTTATGATTATACCAGGATGGCCACGAGAAACATTTAATTTCATATAACACAATATACAATATTTTATTATATACAATATTAAAAACTATAATTAAAAAAAACTAAAACTAGTAATTTAATTATCAAACAGTCCTACTCCACGCGGTATCGTGCCAAGAACGCTGGCTGCATTTCCCCGCTGAATGGCTATACTTAGCTTTTGAGCGAGAAAAGAGCCAGCCCTCTTATCACCAGCAGCAACAACCAGCCGCGGATGGAGTTCCTTTAAGAACTTCATCACACGTGGACCCCACGGACCGATAGTCATATTTGCGCCACTTATTCAGTTCAGCTGCCTCTGATGCCGCTCCGGCTCTGAACGAGGTACCCCTGAGATGAGAGACCGCCAAAGTGTCTACGCAAGTAGCATCACACACTAGGGCTTTACCTCTCTCCCAAGGGACCAATGTCATACCGTCGGGTCTCCTGCCATCGTCTCTAAATATTCCACAAGGCTCTAAAACCGAAGGAATATTTATAGAGACAAGAGTCCTTCGGATGACATCGTTCAAAGAACCGTGCCGTGAAAACCTACCAGCACTTTTCTTACAAGAAAGTCCGTGGAGCCCAAACTTGTCGACGCTGCTGCCACAGGGGCACTGATGGAGTTGACAAATCGCCGCTCCTAGTCGGATTTCTACAGCGATGCGCAAGCTTTCCCCATCAAGTAATGTGCCGAGATTACTTGATGGTAAAGCGTGTAACCAGTGACTAGATTCCTTAGTCGAAACAGCTAGAAGGCGTGCCTTATCTTGGTCACTATGGAAATTATGAAACAAATCTTTCTGCACCCTCTGTACCAACGGAATATCCCACTGTTTTTGTTGGTTAACTTCCAATGGAATATTTTCGCCGGGACAGAGCCTTTGCCATGTCTGCCCTGTACGGAGGCAAAGCAAAGCAAAGCATAGGTCTACTTTATTATTTAAAATTATGTTACATAAATTACTGACACTATGCACGGAACCAAGGAAAGCAGGCAATGCAACGCTAGAAAGATTTCTCACACCAATACCACCAAATTTTATAGGTAAAGTAGCTTGAGTCCAGGCTGTTGTATTTAAAGTTAAATTTAGAATTTTTTCTATAGCTATTTTAAGATTATTATCAATATCTTTTAAAATATCCGAACATTTCCAGACTGGACTCGAGCGGAGTAATATTTTAAGATAGTAAGCGCAATGTGGGGGCTTAGTTTATACAATTTATCAACGTGGTTTAAAAACTGATCAAATTTTGTTTTTAAAACAGGTTTAACACTATCGAAAAACAACGGGGCAACTAGCAGGTATAGTGATTCCGTATTGACAGTTTTTATTCCTGGAGAAATATGATTGAAATTTCGAATTAAAGTGTCTCTGTGAGAAGTAGATAAATTATTGGAAAAAAATATTTCACATTTATTGCTATTTGGTTCAAGACCAATATTTTTAAAATTTCGAAAAATATAAGTAAGATCACTGAAGACGTCATCTGCTCTACCTCCCAGTGTACCGTCGTCCAGGTACCAGATATTCAGCTTGGATTTCAAATTTGAAATAATGGGTTGAATTCCCAAACTGAAAAGTGCTGGACCTAGTTGGTCACCCTGCTGAACACCGACTGCAGAATCATATATAACATTATAAGAATCATAGATAACATTGCCAAACGTAATGATAAATTTCGGGGGTATTGTTAGCCACTTCTTTCAGCGGGGTTACCCTATCGATAGAGTTAAAAGCATACCTTCACAAGAACATCTGCATCGGAGTTTGTTAAAAATGTACGCACTGAATGTACCGCCGCCTCACGGCCACCTCTAGTGCCAAAGCCTAGTTGAGTAGGCTGAAATTTTGTCTTAAGGTTAGAGATTATGTGCCTGCAAGCTAATTTTGAAGTTAAGCGTCGAAATGTGGAACCAACGGCAATAGGACGGATACCGTTATCCTTTTTTTGAAGGCATAATCTTGCCCCATATAAGAATGGAATGAAATTTGAATTAACATTACCAGAAAGCATAAAGTTACATAATTTTGTAATGTCATTAAGAAGTACTCGTCGGCGTCACCGGCAGAAGCGCTTACAAGATCTTTAAGATGTTGAGGCGTAATTCCGTCAATGCCGCCAGCAGAGCCATTCGAAAATTACATAATTGCTTCTAAATTGTCTTTTCAGAAATTTGTAAAGGTTGCATAGAAGTCTTGGGAGGCAGCGGTAAACCCTGAGAAGGATTGACTGAAGGATGCTTCTGACGAAGGCTTTCAAGAGTTTCGACATTACGAGGAGCCAGGATGTCGTCTGAGAATAAAATACGGGATGCATTTTTAAGTCGCCATCCATTACTTTCGACTCAACTACTTTTTAAATCAAATTTAGGACGTGGTCGAGATAAATGAGTATTAATTGGGTAATCTAAATTTTAAAAGATGTCTCTTTTAGTTGAGACGTAATTGATTTATTTATTGTTTTATCAAAATGAAAATGGGAATACGCGAAAGTAAATATTTTTTGCCAACTCTTTTCACTATTAGTGAAACAATTTAGAATATTGCATGACAATGCTTTAGCAAGCTGCATCCTCGCACCTCTAGGAATTCTTTTAACCACTGGTACATTACGATGATAATTGAAAATTTGCTCCGAAAAAAGGGAAAAATTTGTGTCATTAGAGGAATTACTAATAGAGTTATGGATTTCTACGGTAGGCTGTGAAGCGGAAATACTTTTACTATGGCATCGTTTGATATGTATATTTAATCCTCTTTTACCTTTAAACTGCCTACCGTCGATACAATTTTGACACTGTAGGAAATCCGGCTGTGAATGTAGCATAAAATAGAAAATAAAATATAAATTCATATTAAATAAAATAGAACATCGCTTAATTAAGAGATGGTGTAACTGGAATGTTCAAATATCAAATACCAGGGCTATCAAAACTTCATTATCCACATCCATTTTCATTAACACACACACCGTACACCCTAGTCAGTATGGCTCGGTACAGGAAGTCGGCACCGACAAGTTTGAACCTGTTTATTTATAAGTGACCACATAAGATAACAGAAATATTATACCTGCACCGATCGGTACCGACAAGTACAGATTTGTCTGTACCAGATCCTGTTTCTTTATGTAAGCACCCTTAGACCTTAGAGGTGACAACGCATTAGTAGCCTTCTTTATTTGAAGTTGATTGCAGGTGGCCATGTGCTCCAGTAGCCGCTTACCATCAGGTAAGCTCGTTTCTCGCTCAGCTGTAAGATCGTTTGTCACTTCAGTTTTATAAAAAAATATACATGCAATATGTAATAAAGTAAAGTCGAATGCAACGTCTTAGAAAGAACTCGACAAACTTTCATTTCCTGACTTTATTGACTTTCGGAAAGTAAGATAGAATTTTCGTAGCAGAAAATTTGCCGCGCAAGGTATTTTGTTGAAATATCTTTTGTAGATATTATATTAAAATTTTCTATGTAAGAGTTATTATCTGTGTGAGTTGAAGTATTCTTGTAATGGCAAATAAAATTATTCATTTGATTTGGTTACATTAATTATTTACACCGTGATTAAGAAAATGAAAAACATTGCAAAACTGTTAAGAAATCTTTTATATACAGAAACTTAGACACAAAACAAAAGATGGACTTTTTTTAAATTTTAAAACATTGTCTCAAGCTGGCCTTTTATTTGGTCCATGGGTTACCAAAAAAATAATTAATAAATTATTTAAAACTAGCGATCCGCCCCGGTTTCGCCGGATAGGATATAATGTGGTGATATTTATACTTAAGACTATTTATTTCTTGATTTCTCAAAAAATATCTAAGGTTTTCTAAACTAGCCTAGATCACTCCTGGCATTGCTATCTATCTGTTCGTCAATTATTCCATTCAGCCATTCTGAAGTTTAGCAAGACAACCGACGGACAATAATACTAATAATGTTTTTTTTAATGTCTTAATACCAAGCAAATAACGCCCTTGGCTCAGTTTTTTCGATATTACAGACAGACACTTGAAATTTATTTATATGCATAGATAAATAAAGAGAGAGTCGTGGTTGCATAGTAGTTTCATTGTTTCAGTTTGCATATAAGAACACGACAATAATTTATAAGATTGGATTATAATACTCAAA
This sequence comes from Parnassius orleans, assembly GCA_029286625.1. Taxonomy (NCBI): domain Eukaryota; kingdom Metazoa; phylum Arthropoda; class Insecta; order Lepidoptera; family Papilionidae; genus Parnassius; species Parnassius orleans. The sequence goes on from JAGSMP010000529.1 coordinate 184,052, forward strand.
TATATAAACTACTGTTGATGATACCTTATAAATAAATAAATAAAGAGTACGCGAGAAATTCAGGTTACATCCTCGTCGACACCAATGAAGTTTGCAATTGCCTGCGGCTCATTTGATGGTAAGTGTCAACCGCCGCCCATGAACAACTGCTACACGAGGGGAATAACAGGTGCGTTGACGGTCTTTAAAAAAGGAGTAATCTTGTGTCTTGAAACTCCCTAAGTCGTATCGGTCCAGAAAAATCGGCGGTGGTAAACGATTCCGCAAAGACGTGCGAGGAAGATAACTCCTAGTAACTCGCACAAAGATGGACCGCCAATCACCAAGATGATGTGGATAGTATCGTGAGTGGTGAGAGCCTGTTTCTAGTAGTGGGACGTTTATATGAATTAAATTTCCCTTATTTTTAAATATCTAATTATTTATTACTCTCCCGTCTTCTTCTTTTCAGTCTGTCTTAACTTGTTGTAGCTAGTGCTCTGATGGTGATATAAATCTCAATTATTTTATCAGCTTAGGCGCCTTGACTATGGCCATCAACTGCCCACTGTGTTAACCTGTCATCAAAATCTCTTAAAAATTTCGCAATGTGACGCATCAGCTATTGGTGGCTGTATGATGTACGACCTTTGCCTGCCATGGTTGGTAAATCGTAACAACAACATCCTATACATTTCATAAAGTATTGCTATTCTGATATCATCGTAAAGGTAATATCGTCCAAGTATAGATGAGATGGTAAGAGTAACTGGCAAATGTAACTTTGGAAAATGAAAAAAAAATCGGAGAAAATATACTGCCCTGTGGCAAATCAGTTCCAATGTCAATCCAAGCAGGAAACAGCTATCATAAGCTTGTAGATTACTGAAATCCGCCATGACTGGATGCAAGCCTCTCTAAGGCTGTAAGTGAAAATCTTATACAATAATTTAAACGACAGTAGTACAGTTAAGGGTACGAACCGCGAATTTTAAAGTCGCAGGTATAAATCTACCATTCGAAACTGTCGTTAACCACTCATAATACAAGAATTATATTATGAGTGGTTAACGACAAACATATATAAATATATTATAAACGCAGCAATTGTACCACTGGGTCCCGGTATGAACGTTATAGAAAGACAGGTAAAATTAAAGGCAGCAGGTAAGGCATATTAGTTCTCTTCTTCCATCTTAGTCCTTGAGAGTGACAACGCACCTGTAGATTTGTTTGCAGTTGGCTGCAGATATCCATAGGCTTCATTAGCCATTTACCATCACGTGGACTGTAAGTTCGCTTATCGCTTTTTCACTTCCTTCTGTCACATGTTGCGGCAACTACGGGATGATAACTACGAAACGCATATTATCGATTTCTCTGCTTGCAATCTAGTTAATTCCACATAGCGCAGTATATTGTAATATTAATTCAATTCAAATATAAACAGACTAGTAAACCACATATCGCTGGGATATTACTCTATCAGAACGCATTAAATCTGCATATACTTTGTTTTAGTGGCCATGCCTGGTTTTATCCTCGGATGTTAACCGACTGTTGTTTAGATGTAATATTACGACAGCCAGTTGCGTATTGCATCAGGTTGCACCAGAATGTTCCCGATAATACCCATTATGGGTTGATGGCCTCTGTCAAGACGCAATTTTATGTCGCCGTACATAAAGCCTTTTCTCCTCAGGACATATTATTATCGTTATGTAATCGCGTTCTAGTACCTTTCGGTTGAAAGAGTGAATGACCTGGATTGACCTGTAAGGTTCTATATTCCTCTTATTGAATATAAAAGTGAGTGCTCTACGGAAACAAATCGGTGTTAAGCTTCTATTTGATGCTAGTATTTTGTAAAAGCGTGTTCTTTCTCCGGTCGAGCCGATCCATTTATGCTACAACCATAATATATTAGTTGCAGCATGGCTCTACCATATGTGTAATAAATACTAACTCTACTACGTAAAAATGTAAAAAATAAATTGTAATGTAATAAAAATTATAATAAATACCCAGAAATTTAAATTAAATTTTCACGTATAAATATAATAATGATCTAATTTCCATAATACGTTGTATATTTTACGTCAACGTAAATAAAATAATTTATAAGTTTCAATTTTACAAACGGATCATAAAATAGATGCAATGCATATAATTAAAGCTATTAATTACAAAGTTTTCAAACAGATTTAATGCTACGCTTTGCATCTATTTAGAGTCCATTAATCACACTGAAACATGCAACTTATTTCCACCTCAGCCGCACCTGCCACATTATCCCCGAAGTCGACAAAATTGTGTTTGAAAATCCATTACACTTCAACGTCACCTTCGTGTAGTCAAGTCTTGGATGATTGACGGTCGTAGGTGCTGTAAGTTGAAAAGTTAGTCTGGCTTTGAAACTTGGATTGGTTTTTATTTCAATACAAAGTACCAGTTTCTATATATTATTCTTCTGTACGTGTGTTTGCTCCTGAACTCTAAACGGCTTTTTTTGGTGTGTTTGGTTGATGGATGCTATGGCCCATAAACACCTGCATTATATATTAATTAAGAATTTAAATGCGTCGCCATATTTTTAATCCTTTGATACTAATAAAATACTGTCATTTTACGCTAGTTTTTGTGTGAGCATGGTTCTGGTCAAGCTGACCCATTTGTGCTTTAGTCACAAACATGCCTTTACTAGGTAAAAACCACTCAATCTTGAAATAAAAATTTCGCTAAGATATCTATAGATATTTGACCGTGTAAGTAAGAATATCCACAACCGACTAAGAGGTGACAAAGCAAAACTGAAACATGAGATGTGCAGCAACAGTTTCCTGGTTATAAAAATATTTAAAAAACCATGCGTGAATGTCGTAGAACACTCGGTTAGAACGAAGTTGCTTTCGTGGTACTTATATTATTATTGATAAACGTATTATATTATTGATTAAAAAATACAAATAAATGAATTACTAGCGTCTATTAAAATAAAGCATCATTTAAAATAATATTTCTTTCATGGCTAGATAAAATAAAGTTCGAGGGAGATGGATATTATTCCATCTCGCTCGCACTATAGAAAGGGTCGTGACGGAAAAATCTTAAACTTTTTCTCGCCTAGCACCCATCCGCCAAATTCGTAACGTGCGATAGGGAACTTCGTTCCAAAAACTGTGGTTGCCAACCCGCCTGCCAAGCGTGGCAACTATGGCAAAATTTCCACGTAGAGTTTGCATCGGAGTTCTATAGGCTACTAGCTGGTCCCGGCGCGTTGCTGCCGCAGAAGATATAATTGTGGAAATATCGTTTTAAATTTGGAAGAGTTATATTGTCTAATTAGGAATGATAACACATTCATGATCAAATTGAATGATATATAACTTTCAAATAACTTTTTCGGTACGATACGCGCGCCACCTACTGTAATTTAATGGTACTATGCCGATAACCTTCGTGCAATAAGTTGCAAGCAATAAGTTGACAAAGTTTTAGTGCAATCTGATGAACGGTGTGGCAGCGCATAAAATACGAACAAACAAATATTAATTTTTATATATTAGGTAATGGTAAGATACATATAACAGCCCTTGTAACTTCTCACGTTCAACTTAAAAAGTTCTGCTCCTTAAAGTTTAAACGTTTAGAAATTATAGGAAACCGTAGCGGCTCAGAAGTTTAGCACTTACAGTAAATTTTATAATACGTAAGCAACCCCCGTTAGATACCCGCCAAACCAATTTTTTTTTAAATATTAATTTCAAGTACTTGTGAAGGAAACATTTTGAATGAAAATACACGTCTAAAAATAAAACTATCTATTAATCCATTAATGTTATAAGTCCTCTGAAACGTACAGGTTGGAATGTGGGTTCAGACAGGGAGGAATTACGTCACCAAAGTTTTTCAACCTGTACATAAATGACCTAATCGATGAACTCAGCAGCAAAAAAGTCTGATGTCGTATCGACGATGTAAGTTTTAATAACATAACTTACGTAGATGATATAGTGTTGCTGAGTCCCACGGTTAAGGCTACCAGAGAAGTCATTAAGATATGTGAGAAGAATGCGTTAAACCATGGCTTGCGAAACAATAGTAATAAAAGCGAGATCATGGTGTTTAGGGCCGTCGGCTGTAAAAGTCCAGAAAATGTGCCTGCAATTAAACTGAATGGCATTTACTTAAAACGTGTTGATAAATTTAAGTACCTAGGGCATTTTGTTACCGATGACCTAAACGACAATGTTGACATTGAGAGGAACGTAGGGTGCTGGCAGTCCGATGTAATATGTTGGCACGTAGGTTTGCGCGGTGTAGTGAACAAGTAAAGATAACATTATTTAAATTTAAATTTATTGCAGCCTGTGGTCGAATTATTCACAGCGGACTGTCGACGCCTTACGTGTCCAGTACAATAATGGCTTCAGGATCTTGTTGGGGCTACCCCAATTTTGCAGTGCATCAGTCATGTTTGCAAAGGCGCATACAGATGACTATTACGCCATTATAAGAAAGAAAACAGCCTCGTTGCTTGGCAGGGTGCGGGCTGGCTCCAACTCCATCATGAAAATAATTGCTGAAAGATACGACTCATTTCTTTTTAAGCAATATTACCGCCTATGTTTAATTAATAAGGCACTTGTATTTAAGAATTAGATTTAGGTACTATATGTTGCAGAAGTGAACGGAAGAGTCGGGAAGCGACGCCCTAGACGAAGGTTTATCGACCAAATTGGCGATATATTGAAAATGGGCCAGATTAGGAGTACCCTTAACCAACGAGCGTGTATGCGTAGATATATGGATGTAAAGGAGGCGAGAGAGGTGTGTCAGGATCGTGCCAAATGGAAGTCCGTAGTCTCTGCCTACCCCTCTGGGTGAAAGGCGTGAGTGTTTATGTATGTATTTTATGTATTAAGGTATTAACATAGGTTATAAGTTTTATATTTACAAACAAATTTTATGGATCACTTAGTTATCTGAAATTAATTATTATTATTATTAACGTGTCTTCAACGAATGGGTGTATAGGCTTTTGCTAATCAAAGTCAAAGGTCTTTACCATTCTTGGCTCCGTCACCACTTCCATCGGTTTGGATCTTTGCCGAACACTAGTTTATTTTACAACATGTAATAAAAACCCAATGGTTCTCGTTAAGTACGTTATCAGAATAAGTATTTTTTTTATAGAATAAGGGTGACAAACGAGCACACAGTCCACCTGTTGGTAAATGGTTGCTGTGGCCCATAGACATCTACATCTATCTTCGTTTGCGAATTTAAATGCAGATGCGTTGTCAGCCGTGAGGACTACGATAGAATGCCTCTTTTCCAGTAAAAAGGGTCTCCGGTTCTCTACACACACGAAACACAGCAGCATTAAGCAGCTATTTTACGCTGGTATTCTGTGAGAGTGTGGTCCTTCCCCGGTCGAGCCGACCCATTCGTACTACAACTATACTATTAATATAGCTACAGCATGGCTCTAACCTATAGAAATAACTTAGCTTCAAAAAACTTTTAACTACTTAACTAATTAACTTATTAACAAAGAATTTTTATTAATTAATTTTATTAAAAAAATATATTTATAAATATTATTTCTATACATTTGAATACTAATTCTGATGAACGCGCTTAACGGGAACCACAGGGTTTTTATAATTTGTTGCATATAAATTACTTCTTAAACGTATGTTTCTAGAAAATGTGCCAACTTGAATTAGAGTAACGCGGCGGATTAACAGCTTCATGACCCTTTCAGAGAGGAAAGGAGGCCTAATCCTCTTAGAACATATTGAAATGTTTTATCCATTAAATACGGACGTTCCACACCGTGTTTTCCCTCAACACCGAGCACATGTTTAATCAGAACTTAAAACTGCATTATTAGTGAATTAGCAACCCGCCCTGGTTTCACCTAGGTAGAATCTATAAATGTTGAGTGCGTTATTTAGATTTAAGACACTCAAAGCCCATTTATTTTATATTTTTTTTAAAACACATATTTTGTGTATAATATAACCTAGACAACTTCTGGTATCACTCTTTATCGGTTAGTGAAGTTTCATTACAATCGGTTCAGGCATTCCGAATATTATCCTAGACAGATAGACAGACAGACAGACCAAAATTATATAAATGGTTCATCATCATCATTATAAGCCCTTCACAAGTCCACTGCTGTACTTAGGTCTTCCCCAAGGAATGCCAAAAAGCACGGTCCTGAGCCAACAACATCCATCGACTTCCTATACGTCTTACAAGGTCATCACTCCATCTAGTGGGGGGTCGCCTTGCACTTCACCTGCCGGTACGAAGCTGCCACACGAGAACCTTTTTTTCCCCTCGGTTGTCCGTTCTTCGAGCTATATGGCCATCCCATTGCCACTTCAGCTTACTAATCCGTTGGGCTATGTCAGTCACCCTGGTTCTACTGCGAATAATCTCCTTTCTAAGTTTATAACGCAAAGAAACCCCGAGCATAGCCCTCTCCATAGCTAGCTGAGCAAACTTGAGCTTCCTAATAAGACCGGCAGTGAAGGACCACGTCTCAGATTCGTAAGTCATCACTGGCAATACGCAATGGTCGTTTTCAAGTTTTGAGGTATACCTGGCAAGAAGATGTGTCGTAATTTCCCGAACGCTGCCCAGCCGAGTTGAATCCGTCGATTGACCCCTCAGTCAAAGTTCGACTTACCTAGTCGGACTATTTGTCCCAGGTAAACATACTCGTCAACAACTTCGAGCTTAGTGCTCCCAACAACTACCGGCATAGGTGTGACATGGACATTAAACATGATCTTTGTTTTTCCATGTTCATCTTAAGACCCATCCGTTGGGAGGCACTATTGAAGTCATTGAGCATAGTGCTTAGGTCCTCCAGCAATTCTGCCATAATCACTTAATCTCATGGTTGTTAGACGGGAGATGAAGCTGCAGTCTTCAGCAGATTTGACAGCATACAGGCAACTGAACAGACAGATCTCCAAATGCATGCGGCGGGACTTGCGCAACTTCAATACAGCTCGTATTGAAGAAGCGATCGAGCGGAACCAGGGCTCAAAGTCTTTGCGAGATCTGTCTGCCAGAAAGAGCCAACTGTCGAAGCTGAAGACCGATAGTGGCAACATCGTTTCAGGACACCTGAGATTTTGGTGAGATTGAGAGGTTCTATGGCAGCTGTACACGTCATCGTCGGAGCCACGCGCAAGTGTGAGTAACGATCCAAGAGCAAGTCTTATCCGACACTATTCCGATGATATCCCGGACGTCAGTCTGAGCGAGATTAGAATGGCTCTCCAGCACCTTAAAACAGCAAGGCCTCAGGCGAGGATGGAATTACAGCGGAGCTTCTGAAAGCGGGTGGAAAACCGGTGCTTGAAGTCCTTCAGAAGCTCTTTAATTCCGTCCTCCATGGTGGCATTACACCGGAGGCGTGGAGCAGAAGTGCGGTGGTCTTGT